>CM033642.1:49446421-49460231 GCA_019512145.1 Engystomops pustulosus
ACTATACAACTATTTGCAGCTTTTCCATGTTCAGGTTCCAATCAATGCTTTCAGAGGAGTATAATGTTATTCAGATTTCCTTTTAATTTTAATTCTTGAATCAACAACAGTATTTTTCAGACTATAAGGCGCACCAGAGTATAAGGCGCATCATCAATAAATGCCTGCTAAAACGTCTAGGTTCATATATAATGAGCACCGGATTATAAAGTGCACCGGATTATAAGGATGAATGACCAGCAGGTGGCAGACCTGTTCAAGGAAGCTGTTGTCTGCAAGTCAGTTCATATATAAGGCGCACTGGACTATAAGGCGCACCTTTGATTTCTGAGAAATTCAAAGGATTTTTTTGTGCACCTTATAGTCTGAAAAATACGGTACTAAGTGGTGGCCTTATAAATACCAAAAAAACTGAATGATTTTTATGCAATCTCAGTGATGAGACCCCCTTGAATCACAAGAATGGGGGTCTATTTTACCCCTGTTGTACCCCAGATGAATAGAGCAGCTAGTCATGCATGTGCCCTGGTGCTTTAGTCATCTCTTTGGCGCTAAGCTAGATAGCCAAGCGCCATGCTCAGCTATCTCCATTAGTTTCATAGACACTGAATGGAGCGTCAGCTTACATGTGTGACCAGCCACCGCATTCTTATAGGGTACAACTGACCCACATTCTCATGATCTGTAGGGGTCCCATCACTGAGACCCCACAATCAGCAAGTTGGCCCCGATCCTATGGCAATGGGCTAACATGTCACTGGACAACCTCTTTAACTTGACTCAAAACACATTAACAGTAGAGTGGGAGAAAGTATTAACTCAAACTTGTCAATGGCTTTTATATGTCAACAACATATCCAGGTACAGAAAATCTGATAATTTTACTTTACCTTGTGGGGTCCTGTAACATGTCAACAGCTTCCCTTAATTGATCTATCATTCCAGAATTAATTTCTTTACTTTCTGAACATGTAGTGCTACAAGACAAGTAAAAAATCAATATGACTGGTATATTTGACCGTAATAATGTTTAATGTTCCTATTTAAAAACAGGGCCTATTTTTCATGAAATTTTATGTTAGTTTCTTGAAATGCGTTTGTAACTAATTTAGTGAATTTTGCATATTGTATGTATTGTAGTGATTTATGCAAATGTTTGCACAAATCCACAGATTTGATAATTATGAAGCAATTTAAAGGAACTCTACCAACAAAATCAAGCATGATAAACCAAGTACACTTACTCATAGATCCAGGTATTGTGAATGTGGTAATCTTCTATTAATTGTTTTCCATGGCCTTTTAAAATTATGCTAATGAGTCTGAAGGCCTTTGGGGGCTTTACCATAGCCTCTTCATACTGTAGCTTGACAGGCTGTTTCACTGTCTCCCCTTCCCCCTCTGCCCTTCTCCCTCTCTTTGCCTGGTGAAATCTCAAACAGTGAGACGGGTGACAGTATAAGCATAATTTTTAAAGTTGATTTTAGAAAGAAGGAGGCCATAGATAACAAATATAATATGATAACTGCAGTCCCTATGCCTGGATCTATGAGCAAGTGTCCTTGGTTTATCATGATGGATTTGGTGGTGGATTTCTTTAAAAAAGAAAAATAACAAACATAACCTCTATCCATTCCCCATTGTGCAGCTCTATATTGTAGGTGTTATCGTATATACGTTATTATATTACCAGATGACATCTGCATTGCAATTCCAAGTACCCATGTTTTATAATTATTGAAAATAATTTTTATTTTTAAGATGATGAAGACTAATAACATTGTTCCTAAACCACTGCATGGAAGATGATACCAATAAGGATATGCAGCAGTGCACAACTTAATATTAGCAATGCAAGCAGTGAATTCCAGGAAGAGATCTGTTCATCGTAAGTCAAACTTTGATTTGTGTGACTTTGCAAGGATTTGTTCTCCTATTGTAATATACTCACTTATGGTGTATAGACCATGATGTGTCCTCCTGTATTTGCAAAGGTTCATCAAAAGCAGCTGTTTTATCCTACAATCAGGTAAAAGATACATGTAGTAAAGTATTTCATGGTTACTATATAAAACCTAATCATAGTAAAATGTATCTTCTGAGTTATGGTGACCAAGTAGCCGAGCCAGTGGACAAGTGTGTAATCTCATTTGGCCTCTTATAATGTCAGATCATAAGATACCACGCTTCTATCAGAACATATGAGATTGATTATATTGCCAATAAGACATGACATCTTCATATGGGGTGTCCAAAATTGTTTAAAGACATAGTGAACTTAGTTTATGTAAACATTTGACTTTGCAGAAAGTAATAAAAATTTCTTAAAAGTTCTCTCTCTCATTATTCTGGAATCGGGCAAATATAAAAAAAATTGTTAATTGTAATTGACCTAAAATGGGGAAAGGTTTATTCAGATTTCATGTCAGAAAAAAAACATGCATATGTGTTTTTTTCTATGGAAACTTCTAATTTCACCTGTATATATGTGTATGAAATTACCAAATCACATACATAGTAACCTTTATTATTGATCATTATCACCCAAGGTAAGTGTAATTATCCATTATCCATCCATTATGCATTATAATTATCCATTATCCAAGTGTGAGGTTCAACTATGAATTATTAGTCAGTTACTCATTGCTTTAGTTATTAATGTGATACTCATGTTTCTTGTATGTTTACTTTTAAGGCAGATTGTTAAGATGTCTATAATCTATGGATTTATAATGTGTTTAGGTTGACAAATTAGACACAGATCATTAGAAGAGGACAAAGAGCTTTTCTGGCAACCATTAAAACACAAGGCATGAAACCTTTACCTCTGTTGGCAGGTGCCCTTAGCTTACCACAGACAATATTACATCATATTATTAATATAAATTAATAATGAATATTGTATCTACCCATTACTATAGTGCATCATCCTTTTCTAATCAACCAAACTTAATGCTAGATTTCTCATTGTTCTCCAAGTTAAGTTACCTGGCTGTAGCTCATAAATCCAGTGAGGTTGGCATCTGCATCTATTTTATACTGGCAAATGGATTTATCTGGCTCACCAGGAGCACTCAGGACATGATTTTGATAGCCTTCCGCTAAAAAGGAATCAAGGAAAATATTGCAGAAGTAAATAGAATAATTAATTTTAATGGATTTCATGTTAAGCCACAAATTATCTGTGAATTTATTTGTTCCATTATGTGAACGAAATCAGGAATAACTCATCAGTCCAACCATCAACCAATTTAGGTCTTCAGTAAAATGTTTATGAGATGGTATCCTGAGACTTAGGCTTCCTGCATATGTATGTAGTTTTGTCTGCCCGTGTGCTATCTGTTGTATTACATGAGAACATGTGTGAACCGAAAAGTACAGAGCAGGTCCTATTCTGTTTGTGGCTTGGACCAGTCTTTTTTACAGATATTGGTGTGAGTGGACTTGACACACTGATGATACATGAACTGCAAACCATGGGCCGGTTTGCAGCCTGAGAAAACCCATTCTTCCCTACCAAATATGATTACAGTTCTGTGCAACTGTTAGTGGGAATGATGAAAGGATCCTTGATCAGTAATCATTAACATGGCATGGATGTCCCAAGTTCCCCGGTCCTTAGCAGCACTAGTATGTTAACCCTTTAACATGACTTACGAAACGGCTTGATTGAAAGTATCCTTCTCTAGATGGCAAAGCAAACAATTTCTCTTCTTTCACCAAATAATCGGATCAGTATGGCACACTTGTGGTCTGCCGATCTCTCAATCGCAAGGCTGTGATGTAGATCGACACAGAAGTTAAGTGAACATAATAAGGAACATGAGGAATGTTGGCACGGATTTCAGATGCCAGTCTCTATGATTTGGCTCGGCTGTATGGCTCCGTCAAGATGTGCTTAACGGAAATAGGCCTAACTTGATGAGCGGGTCTCAGTGCTGAGACCCACACAGATCGTGAGACGAGGACTGCTGCAAGGGGACGTCATAACAGCATATCACCCGACGTATATAAGCCAATATACCATCCTCCTAGAAGGCAATGGGCCGCACGCCGCCCTACGGGAGCGGTACGGTGCCGCAAACCTGCGGCACTGTTACCGCTCGTACCCGGGAAAAAGATAGACATTCCCATCTTTTTGCCGTATATGGGACGTGCGCTCGGCGAAACCCCCGCTGCGTGCTGCCGTTCCACGCCGTAACCGTAGCAGTGTAATATGCCTTAGGGTTTCATGTTAACCCATCCAAATCTTGATCATTTTGCTAACTCATAATCATAATGTTAGCTGAAGAGATGATGAAAGATCAAGGAAAGTCATGTTCAGTGACCAGAATAACCCCAAAAAAGCAGAAAGCAGTAAAGGATTCAGGAACTAGCTCGGCGCGCATCAGTAGTTGTCTGTACAAATGGGAAACAGTATAAACATCATTGAAGCCATGCCCAGCAGACGCGAAGTATCGAGTACCCAGTAAAATCACAAAAATCCCTCTAACCAACTGTAGGCAGTAGCGTAGGAGCAGTTGCTCCATCTGACTCTGCGGTGGGGCAGTACTCGCTTACACAGATCCAGTGTTCCTATTCGGGTAACAAACTTGGCCGTCATCATTATCTAAGCTAAGCAAGGGAGTGTTTACTCCACATGTGAATAACCTACCAGTTGGTTTCCTGCAGCTGGTATTCTTTATTTAACTACCCAGGATGAAGTTTTGATCCCCCAACCATGACCACAGACCAAATTTTTTGGGGTTTCATAAGACAGAGGTCCAAAGAACAGATCAATTTCGAGTTAACAAACTCACTGGAACCTCAACCATCCAGTGTTTCATATGTACAAGTGTGTCACCCGTGTTATATGCACATAAGTTAGGCCTGTGCTACAGTATCCGTATAGCCCTAAAGCGAATGCTCCTTCAAGAATAACTCATGAAACCCATCCGGGACCCGTACTCATACGACGCCAAACGCATGGCTATTTGGGGTGGCCGGCGGTCACTTTGATTTCTTAGCCGAGGTCGCATGCCAAACCCACCCAACTTTTCTATCGATTGCTGAAACTTTAGCATGATGGCTGAGTTTGAGGTGTGTATCCGAACGCCCATACCGTGCTCACGCATATATCAACGAGATGCTGTTACGAAATAATGACAGTGTAAGTTGAGTCGATCAGATTCTCCTCAGCCCCTAAAATAGTGCCTGCTGCATGTGCTACATTACACAGGCAGAGATGGTGAGAGAAGAAGAAGAGCCAGGAGGCTGGGTTGAGACCATAGTTCGGAGCAATCCGAATAACACCCCATGCACTTACCACCTGAGAAGTCACAGTTTGTGAGGAAACAGTGGGGTTCATGATACACTTTCAGCTACACAATCTGGCTCTACTAGCACTATTCACAGTCATTCTGCCATCAAGTGGCACGTTATATTGTGCTTTTTGTCATCTCATACTAGTTTTTCTCCTACTAGGCAAGCTTTAGGGGAGGCTACATATTCGGTTGGACAAGACTTGCTTACATTTCGTAACTGTTCGTTTGCGCCCTCTTGGTGTGAATTCGTCTTTTTGTATCCGCTCGAAGTGTGTGTTTATTTGCTTGGTGTTTCTTTTTGTAAGCACTGTGGCATTTATAAAATTCAGACGTATGTATTTTACAAATCCAAAAGAATGTCTTTTCTTTTTTGACTATATGCCTGATGGATCACAACCTCTAATCTATCGGGCAGGCCGTAGTCCTGTGAATACCTGTCAGCAACTGAGAGGGTTAATTTATTATAAATTTTTAAAAGTTGATTTTAAGAAAGAATGAGGCCGTGGATAACAAACTATAGATATATTATCCACAGTCACATGCCCGGATCTTCATAATGTCCATTGTTTATGCAGCTTGTGGTAGGTAATTTCTTTAACCATATAAAGACATAATCTTCCGTTAACACGTTAATACAACATTGTTTTAACTACTGCTTACTTTATTGACTACAACTAAAGGCACGCAGGATGAGTTACCCCTATTGCGATAATCGCTTGCATCACCACTGTCGCTCCCTACACCATAATCAGAGTCCTTCTTATAATGGGAAAATCTCAATCTAAAAGTACACAACAACGCGTCATTCCCAATTCTGGGAAACACGACCATGTCTGTGAAAGACTGCATGTCTTGGTCGATGGATTATGCCCCTTTGGCTCATGAGATTGGCCAAGTTCCCTGGACCAACAGTCACCGATGAAAAACTTTTAGGGAAATTGCAGATCATTAATTACTCAATGCGGTGGATTCAGATCCGGAGGGGCGGGACCATGAGTATTTCCGTCATTTCTTTTCGCTCAACGCCAGTCAACCCACACGAATTATTTTGCATCTCATGGTCTTGCTGGATGCGTTCCTTCCCCTGTGAGGCGCTGCGAGTGTTTTATCCCGGGCCAAACATTGTGTCTAGTGGTTTTGTTATACCATCTGTTATTCACACAGTCTCTACAGCTTCATTAGTACACAGAGGCAAGTAATCATAGCTGTGGGTCGCTGTCGTGCACTGTCTGACCATCAACATGTGAACCACCATATCTTCAGTTTCGTCATCATCAACAGGAAAGCAACAATGCAAATTGCATGTAAGTCCCTCATATAAATAAATCCGAGTAAGTCCTAAAAAATGTAATCTAATTCTTTGCTTTACAGTTTTTTTGCTGGGGTAACAATAATGTTAGTTAACTGTACGGTAACATTTATTTGGACAATAAGACATCTCCTCTCATAGAATCCAATACAAGCCACATACTAAAATAGGATATAGATTGGCTGGACACATGCAACAAACCGGGAATTGGAACCCTGGAAAAAGTATTATGAAATTTTTAAATAAACTTTAGGGTTAGACCTCAGGTTCTTAAATAGAATAAAAAATGTCACAAATCCATTTTATCTACATGACTCCATACATTAAAAGAAAGACAATGATATTACCTTTCCTCAGCATGTTGCTGTAATATTGCCTCCAATGGCATGCATAAAGGCATCTCCCGTCTTTTCCATTTGACACGCCTGGATGCTAAATACTTGAATAGTGTATTATTACCTTAATAAATCATAAAAAAGATAAACAATGCTAATATAAAACACAGATGTATAATATTTGTCACAAACCAATGATAAGGTGGTAGGAACACAAAATTCACAAATCCTATTTAAGAGACTTGTATTAGATATTATAAATGGGACATTTGGATGATCTGCATCAGGTTTGATGGTTTCTATATTAGGATTATACTGCAGAAATAATCCAGAACAAAACTTGTAGCAAACATTATGTGATAGAATGCTTTTGCATGATCCCCAGCGCTATTCTATATCAGTTATAGCCCAAAACACAAATATCTAAAAGAAACTTCTCCCCACGTATGTAAAGGTGTTTCCCCATACTTTCTAACTGCAGGGAATAAAGTAATAATAAAAAAAAAACTCCAACAAAACAATGAACAACGAAGACTTACTGTTTGTCTTAACATAAAATTGTTTGCATCTGGCACAATCCTGAAGACTACACATCCTTCCCGCTTCAGACCTTTACATTTCCTTCCTGATCTTTCTGTTCACCAGGGAATAGTATTTTGGTTCCTCCTTTGATCTGAAGGTTTTGTTTTCCTAATCCATTTTTCTATAGCCGAATCCTTTTGTCAAAAGAGCACTCTCCCAGTTCTATGGCCAGGCACCTCACCAGGACTCTAGATTAATATGACAAGTACTCCAAACAAAGGGTTTAGTACTGAAAATGAGCCTCCACCAAATTTCATTCAAGAAAGGTAAGAATTGCATGTATTTAAGAGGTTTCCAGGTAAAGATTAATGGCGTTACTAATTGAGATCTGTGCGGTCCCACCCCTGGCACCTCCATCTGCCAGATGTTTTCTCCACCTCAGCACTGGATCATAGGCTAGAAGCACACAGCTGTGAATCAACAGACCTGCGCTGGGCAGATTACACGTCACAAACAGAGGACGGAATCCCAAGCATCATAGTGATATATTTTCCCCACAAATAGTAGACCAAACTGTAATCATGATACCATATCATTATGATGCTTGGAGTCCCACCCCCCCCCCTCTGCTGTGTTGTCCATTATAAACACCAGGGCAAGGTCCGTTGATTCAAAGATAAACCACAGTTATAAGTTCTAGCCTAACAAGAGAAACACAACCAGGAAAAATAGCTAATAGTTTGTGCTATAAATAGTAAATAATGAAACCATACAAGTGTCTATAACATCACCTGTGCAGGAGAACCGAGCTGTAGGGGTTATGCTCAGTACTAACTTGTAATGCACCTTTTTCTCAAACAAGTGGTATATCAGATTTTTATTGCAGAAAATCGAATGTTACAAGGGAAGATCTACTATTTCCGTAAACGATAACAGATTTTTTAGTAGTATCACTCCAGATAGGAATCCAAAAGCCTAACACCACAGCTTTGAATACAACATTATGGTTCCTTCCTGTACTAAGGGTCGAATCGCGCACTTTTCGTCGCGTTTCCCGTCGATTTCCGAAGTTGACCGAATTACCCTGGGATTTTTGAGGCGTACGCAATCGATTTTGGTGCATCGGCGCCGCCTTTCCATGATGGAAGTCGAGGGGCGCCGCCATGGAAACCCCGACGGATTCGAATGGCACATGGTTTAAAAAAAATTTGTGTCCTTGACATGCAATTAACAAGCACCTGGAAGAAGATGGTGAACTCCTCCGGCGGACCTCGGCGCAGCACTACAACAACCCGTGGCTATCTGGCTCACGACCGAGTGACTCCCGCAGACCCGAATCCACGCGGTTCTGTAGACAGCTTTTTTACTTTATATCCACTGTAATACATTTTCACTATTTATCCTGTTTAAGGGAACCTTCCAGCAGAATTGACCAATAAACCCTACAATATGTTATCACGAGCGTTCTAGATCCGGTCTATTCAAATGGTTCCTGTGGTGCAACGTCCAGAAATCATTTGTGAAGTGACATATAATTTGGTTATATAAAGTCCCAGGGAGGCGGAGAGTTCAACACTGAAGTCTAATCTTTCCAATAAAAGGTCAGTCTCGTACCTGTCCCCCTGCAAGTCGGCCATATTCTGAGGGGGGCGGCCGACCCTCCCCTCCACGCCCCTGTCGTGGGAACCTGTAAGAGTAAAGCCGGGCAAACTAACTTTGCCAATCTAATCTTTTTTAAATGTCATTTGCTTAATAGGGCTGGGGGATGATAGGGGGACTAGTGTTGGGGTCCTTTTAGGGTGACAGCTCCCTCTTTAAAGGGAACCTGTCACCCGGAGACCTCATTTTTCACTAAAGCCAGATTGTACAATCCCATGACAACCTCAGTGCAAAATGGCCCTCTGCCTTTTCTAGCAGTTGCCTTATACAATATAAATTGTGAGTTTATAACTTCACTCTTGCATCCTACAAAATCCTGGGTAGTCCACAGGGATTGGGCCTTTTGTTTGGATGCATTCAAAAAACAACATGTGACTTGACTGTGTGCAGCTGCGCTCCATCTTTGTGCTCCTGTAAAGTTATCCTCCCCCACTGAAGTCAGGGCCGACCAGGCGCTGTGACCTCTGAGAAGGGCAGATGAGGAGGATACAGGAGCACAAAGGTGGGGGCTAAGCTCTGAGGATGAGTAAACACAAACAATTCACATGTTGTTTTTTGAAATGCCTCCAACCAGAGCCCAGCCCCTATGACTACCACCAGGATTTTAGGTGCAAAGGTAATTTATTCACAATTAATATTGTAAATTCATGCTTAGAAAGGCAGAGAGTCAGATTTCCGCAGGTGTGATAACTTCTTCACTCTGTACCTTTAGCTGAAAATAGGTGCCCTGGCTGACAGGTTCCCTTTAAACTTACCACAAAACTACAATTAGAACTGGCTACCAAAAATCCCAATACCTTTTTCTCCTTTCCTTATCGTAGAACAATCAACAATGCATTTGTCATCCCCCATAAATGGATACATTTTTCTGACATCAATTAAATCTCAAGCATTATTTTATTTAAATATTATAACAGTAACAAAGGGTCCCTATGGAAATTTGGCATAAAATATTATCACGTCGATACTGCTTACCTATTTATCACACCATATCCGAAGCGTAGCAGCTCGGAACATGCCCCCAAAACACTGTAAAAACTATTATCTCATCAACTAGTACTCTCTACATTTATTTAAATTACGATTAAACGAGCACTACCGGAATCTTCACCTTAGTGGTCTGTAAGTCGGTACCACCCTTGACATCTGTTGTAATAACCTTTGTGTATGTAGCTAGTAGTAGCAGTGACGGTGAAACATTTTTTTATCTATCTATTGGCTAGCTCTGCATTGCTATTGAGGAGGTAATTTCTCCTGAAGAGATGCTTTAAATACCCCCTCCTGTTCTGCGTGTCTGCGAGTCGAACAGCTGTATATCCAACCAGAAAGCCTGCTCTACTGTCTAACATGATGTAAGCAAGCCCACCATACTGGTTTTCTTCTTCGTCAAGTCTATAAAGCTAAAAACCCGGAAAAACACATCATAAAAAACATACCATTTATCCTGGATATGTTTTTCCACCCAGGTCAAAACAAGCACTGTATTGAAAAACCATATGTATATCTCATTGTGCAGAATTACTTTTGATGCGCCTAAATTTTTCAAAGTCATGTTCCTGGCCACTGAATCTTATTTCAGCTTCTTATAGATTTGAAGGAGAAAATACGTAACCAAAGAAGTTCATCACCACTTACCCGGGTAGATTTTGAAGATTGTTTCCGTCTACTTATTCGCGAGCGACCTTAAGTAGACCTATTTGGGGTGGTAACGACGTTATTTTCAATTGCAGCTGATGTCCTGTTGTAATAAAATGAATAACGTCTCACTCACTCACAAGGGAGGCAGTGGTCTACTTCGATGAAACATTAATATGATGGTGAAATTGCGGCGGCATCACATTGACTGTATTGCTATAGAGAAAGCTACTCTCGAATAAGGGTCATGTTCACAAGCCAGATACACTCATGACCAGAAAAATCACGCAACTAGCCTTTCTGACTCATAATCCATATTAGTACCTGGGGGTATTGCGTCATCCTTTCTCTCTTTTGGCTTCACCCATTGCATTGCAAAGTACCTGAAGAGTACGCCTGCCAATGGTTCAACGGAGCGTGGTGTTTGGCGATAAGCCCCCTCTGTTAACACATGGAAGCTTGTAAGGAGGGACCATGTAAGGGGGATTACATATGCGTTGGTACAGGCTGTAGTAAGTCGGGCCTAGAATATGTTTAAGCCGTACCACTAACTATAAATAAGAAAATAACGTTGCGCGTTTGCCGTTGCGTCATCACATACCCAAGAACACTGGCACAGTTGGGGCAATCCTACATGAATACTATGTGCTGCCGCTCCTGATAATCTTCTTTTCCATTAAAGTCATTGTGACAAATTCACCCCCGTGTCACTTAAGCTTTCTTTTCATAAAGCCGTTTCACAAGTGGTTTCCAAGGTACTTTCAGCAACGTCCACTGCCCAGATTTTCTGTTTTTCTTCATCAATAACGTACCAATTTTCAAGTCAGTAGAGTGCAATCGGTCACATTCCCAGGGTTGGATAAAGTGCTCAGCCCCTTAGATTCCCCACATCAGCTTCAGGTTTACAACTTTTACGCCCCCCCGACCCTCCCCGTCCACCCAATGAACCGAAAGCTGCAAGCTAGGAAGTAAAATATGATACGGATACATACCAGCTCCATTAACTGTGTAGTGTTCCTATTTCCGTATGGAGAATCCAAGCTTATATTACTTGCAATTAAAACTTTTTAGAGGAAGAACCACATAGGCAAGCGGCAAAGAGAGATTTGTTTCGCTAAAAAAAATATCAAGAAAATGGTAGTATTCTGAGCCAGTCTCTCATTTTCTTAAGTGCTCAAAGACTTTAGAACAAAAAAGCTTCGCGCCATCCGCCCTTCGTGGTTCCAAAACGCAGCTGAACTGTGGTCCCAAGAGCCCATGTGAAGAACTGTTTCACAGCCAAATTGATCTCTAAACATTACTGTGTAGGAGAAGAAAGGCCTACGAGAGAAAGAAGAGCTCTGGGATAGAACGTCCAATGGAATCTTGTACAAAACTTTCCATAAGCACAGCTCTAAACTCCTGACAGCTTTACTGCTAACATTCCATATTGAAGGGAACCTGTCATCAGCAATGGACTAATAAACCATACATCTGTCAACGCACAAAACAACCGTCCGTGTATTTTCTTTTCATGTTCCAGTGTGGTGGAACATGCTGCAAATCCTTGAAGAAGAAGTATTGGTGTATAAGTCGAGGTGCGGAGATGTAACACTGAAGGAAATGGGGACTCTGTTGTCCTCCTCTGGAGATCTGGTTTGATGTTTCTCTGGATGCAGGGCCATCAAAACAGTGAGAGGCTTTCTTGAGAAAAAGAAAGGTTTGATTTCCAGGATCCAAATACCACCCTCCTTGACTTTAGAATCATTTACCTTAACTTTACCAATATACCTCAGGCAGTTGTCGTCTGCCCTTTGGGTTAGTATAATATTGCTGCCTCTGGATGCATTATGTATAAGGGCTATTGTGGCGCTAAGCCTGGCACTGATCACCCCAGCTTATATCTGCCCTGCCCGCTGACTAGTTACTACACCTAACTGTCACCCGATTGATTGTGCCATTGAATCCTCTCTAAGGTGCACTAGCAGTAATTTTAGGCCGATAGGGGGGAACGTGGCTGACTCGTTTTTAGAGCCCATATATAAGCTGGACATTGGCATATCAGTAGTTTGTTTATATAGGTATCATTATCTTTTGTATGTAGATTATTGGCACAGTCTGTATAATGCTCAATGTGCGCATCTCCCGTTTCAGCCCTATGTTAAGGCAGTCGTGGGAGTATTCCAGACATTATTCCAGGCCATAAAACAGAGTGACAGGATGTATCCCACGTAGATGCTCTACTGTAGGGTAATGTGTCAGGTTCCTCCCATTGTCTGAAAGCGGGACAGGAGGAACCATCAGACCAACATGATGGCTGCTGCCATGTCGAGGTGTCGCCCATATTAACGTCTATGTACAACCAGCACTGGGTCCTTAACTCACCAGAGCCTGTGCTGGATCATTACATCTGCATCTGTCCTAGAAAGGCTGTCTATGGCCTCCACTGAGCATGCTATGTCGCTCACGCAGGCGGGCAGTATGGATGAGAAGAGACAAGAAACCATCTTATGGGGCAGCACGGAGACATGGGGCAGCACGGAGACATGGGGCAGCATGGAGATATCGGGCAGCACGGAGACATCAGGCAGCACGGAGACATGGGGCAGCACGGAGACATGGGGCAGCAAGGAGACATGGGGCAGCACGGAGACATGGGGCAGCACGGAGACATGGGGCAGCAAGGAGACATGGGGCAGCACGGAGACATCGGGCAGCACGGAAACATGGGGCAGCACGGAGACATGGGGCAGCCGGAGAGATCGGGGAGACTTCAGTGGAAGAAGAGGAGCGGATCCCGGGACAGCGTATCTCCCGACAAGTAAGCAGATGTGCCGAACATCTGCAATCTATTCTTCACTGTGTTTTTCACTGTGTTTTTCACTTAAATGATCCTGTGTTCACTGTGTTCACTGTTTTTATTCTATTCTTCACTGTTCTTCACATCTGCTAACTTGTCGGGAGATAATATACGCGCGGAACAGTGAAGAATAGATTGCAGATGTTTGCATACATCTGATCACTTATCAGAAGACATTCTTTTTCAATTAAATAACACATTTAATTCC
>CM033642.1:49461300-49832052 GCA_019512145.1 Engystomops pustulosus
CTTTTTTACAGACATGAACCGCAAACCATGGGCCAGTTTGCAGCCTGAGAAAACCCATTCTTCCCAACCAGATATGATTACAGTTCTGTGCAACTGTTTAGTGGGAAAGAAAGGACTCCTTGAATCATATACCATGGATGGATGGAGTCCCCGGTCTAGCCACAGTTGTATGTTTTAGGCCTAAGACTCAGAGTGTAAATCCCCTTCCACTAAGCTGTGACAGTACATCTGTGCAGTTTATCCAATTTTGCCGTGGTAACTCATAGTGACAACTCTCTGTTAGTCCTCGGTCTGAGAGTGTTTGATTTCTATTTTTTTTTTTTTTGCACAGGTTCAATTTTCAGAAAATAAAGGTGAAGTTTTGTTCACATTGCCACCATTGCGTCTCTTATAACAGAAACCCTGATAGCAATGCCAACCGCGTATCATGAAAGAAACCTAATTTGTTTGGACTTTGAATTTTACCTTTTACTGAATTACTGAAATGCTGATCAAGATCTTCTTTGGCAAAACTTTCTTCTTCCAAAATATCAGACATTGGCACACTTGGACTGGCAGAATCTTCATCGCAAGGCTGTGATGTAGATCGACACAGAAGTTAGTGAACTATAATAAGGAACATGAGGAAATTTATTTGGACATGGATTTCAGATGCCAGTCTCTATGATTTGTGGCTCGGCTGTATGGCTCCGTCAAGATGTGCTTAAAGAGTTTTCACAACTAACTAAAGTTAGGCCCTATCAACGGGTAGGGCCTAACTTGATGAGGCGGGTCTCAGTGCTGAGACCCACACAGATCGTGAGAACGAGGGATCCGTCGGAGAGATCGCAGAGCGCCGCGTAATAGAATGCTGTGATAACAGCCTGTGATATTTCTGCTCTCTTAGGCTACATTCAGACTGCTGCAAGGGGGACGTATATACGGCCAACGTATATAAGGCCAATATACGTCCATCCATAGAAGGCAATGGGCGCACAGCGCCCTACGGGAGCGGTACGGTGCCGCAAACGTGCGGCACTGTACTGCTGCGTACCCGGAAAAAAGATAGGACATGTCCCATCTATTCCCGTATTATGGCGCCGTGCGCTCACCCCCTGCTCCTCCCCCCACGCGCTGCCGTTGCCCGCCGTACCGTAGCAGTGTGAATATAGCCTTAGGGTTTCATTTTACACATCACAATCTTGATCATTTTGCTACATCATAATCATAATGTTAGCTGAAGGAGTGGATGGAACAAGATAAGGGAAAGTCATGTTTCATATGATCAGAATAACCCCAAAAAATCAGAAAGCTAGTAAAGTATCATGAACTAGTCCGGCAGCAGTCAGTGTTTCTTACAATATGTGAAACAGTATAAACATCAATTGAATGCCATGCCAGCAGACGCAGAATCATCTGAGTACCCAGTATAATCACAATAATCCCTCTTAACCACTTTATGCAGTAGCGTAGGAGCAGTTGGCTTCCTATCTGACTCTGCGGTTTGGCAGTACTCGCTTTCATCCAGATGTTTCCTAGTCGGGTAACAAACTTGGCCGTCTCATTTCAACTAAGCAATGGAGGTTATTCCACAGGTGAAACCTACACGGTGGTTTCCTGCAGCTGGTACTTTATTTATAACTACCCAGGATGGGAAGTTTTGATTTCCCCAACAATGACCACAGACAAAAATTTTTTTTGGTTTTCATTAAAATACAGGAGGTCAAATAGAAGATCAAATTTCTAGTTACAAACTCACTGGTAAACTCAATTCCATCCAGTGTTTTTCATATGTACAATTGTTACATGCACAATAATTTAGTCTTTATAATTCCGTATAGCCCTAAAGGAAATCTACCATCAAAATCCATCATGATAAACCAGGGACACTTACTCATAGAGCCAAACGCAGTGGCGGTGGTAATCTTGTATTTCTTATCCATGTCGTGCCAAACCAACTTTTATCGTTATGCTAATTAGCCTGAAGGGCTCTGAGAGGTGTTTCCAGAGCCCCTCAGTGCTGCAGATTCACAGGCTGTTACAATAAGAAAAGTAGGTCTCCCCTCCCCCTAAAGTTCCTGCTGCTGCTACATTACACAGGCAGAGGGAGGAGAGAGAGAGAGAGAGCAGGGGGTTGGGTGAGACATATTCTGCTCAATGTAACAGCCACATGCACTTACCCCTGAGGAAGTCACAGTTTGTGATGAAACGTGTGGGCTCATGATACTTTCAGCTACACCTGCTACATGGCACTTTCACTCATTCTGAGATCAAGTGAACGTTTATTGTCTTTTTGTCATCTCATACACTGTGGCATTAATAAAGATTCAGACTTAGTATTTTACAAAATCCAAAGAAATGAATTCTTTTTCTTTTTTTGACTATATTGCTGATTGATGCACAACCTCTAATTATCTGGCAGTGCCGTTAGCCTGTGAATCTGCAGCACTGAGGGGTTAATTATTATAATTTTAAAAGTTGATTTTAGAAAGAATGAGGCCGTGGATAACAAATATAAGAATATTATCACAGTCACAGTGCCTGGATCTATAAGTAAGTGTCCATTGTTTATCATGCTTTGATGGTAGATTTTCTTTACCATATAAACATAATCTTCCGTTAAACATGTTTAACAAATTGTTTTACAGATGCTTACTTTATTGACTACAATAACTAAAGGCAAAGCAGGAATGAGTTACCTCTATTGCTGATAATCGCTTTTCACCACTGTCGCTCCCAACACCAGAATCAGAGTCCTTCTTTAATGGGAAAATGTCTTCAATACTAAAAATACACAAAAAGTCATTCTACCAGATATGGAAACACAACATGTGTGAAAGATGCAATTGTCTTGTTATGGAATTATTATCCCATTTGACTGATGATGCAGTCCTGGATATCAACAGTACAGATAAAATTTAGGGTAATGCAGATTCATTATTACTCAAAGGGGTTATCCACGTTCAAAAAATTGTTAGTGTTTTGTTATACAATCTGTGATGTCACACAGGTGCACAGCTCATTAGTATCACAGGAAGTAATCAGAGCTGTGTGTGCTGTGTGCACCTGTTTGATATCACATGACCACAGACTGTTTTTCATCGACAGGAAGCAAACAATGAAATTGATAATCCATTCTATAAAAATCAAAATCCTAAAAGTTTCTTTTCTTTACATTTTTTTGCCTGGGGTAACAATAATTGTTTATTAAGACAATTTATTGGACAGCATTTATTGGACAATAAGGACAAATCACATACAAGCCACATACTAAAATATGAATTATAGATGGCTGCACCAAGAACCGGGAAATTGGAACCCGTGGAAAAAGTATTATGAAATTTTCATAAAATTTAGGGGTTAGACCTCAGGTTCTTAAAATAGAATGAAAAAGATGTCACAAATCCATTTTATCTACATGACTCCATACATTAAAAGAAAGACAAATGATATTACCTTTCCTCAGCATGTTGCTGTAATATTGGCCTCTCAATGGCATGCAGATAAAAGGCATCTCCCGTCTTTTCCATTTGACACGCCTGGATGCTTAAATACTTGAATATGTGTATTTTACCTTTAATACAAATCTAAAAAAGATAAACAATGCTAATATAAAACACAGATGTATCATCTTGTCACAAACCCAATGATAAGGATGGTAGAGAACACAAAATTCACAGAATCCTTATTTAAGAGATATTTATTAGGATATTTATAAAAATGGGACATTTGGATGATCTGCATCAGGTTTGTATGGTTTCTATATTAGGATTATACTGGAAAATATAATCCAGACAAAACTTGTAGCAAACATGTACATTGATAGAATGCTTTTGCATGAATATCCAGCCTAATTCTATATCAGTTATAGCCCAAAACACAAATATCTATAAAGAAACTTCTCCTTCCACGTGATGTAAAGGTGTTTCCCCATACTTTTCTAACTGCAGGGAATAAAGTAATAATAAAAAAAAATTCCAACAAGACAATAACAACAAGACTTTACTGTTTGTCTTAGCATAAAATGTTTGCATCTGGCACAATCCTGAAGACTACACATCCCTTCCGCTTCAGACTTTTACATTTCCTCCTGATCTTTCTGTTCACCAGGGAATAGTATTTTGGTTCCTTCCTTTGATCTGAAGGTTTTGTTTTCCTAATCGCATTTGTTCTATAAGCCGAGTACATTCCTTTTGTCAAAAGAGCAGCTCTCCAGTTCTATGGCCAATGCACCTGCACAGGACTCTAGATTAATATGACCAAGACTCCAAACAAAAGGGTTTAGTACTGAAAATGAAAGCCTCCTACTCAAATATTTACATTTCAAGAAATGTAAGAAATATTGCATGTATTTAAAGAGGTTTTCCAGGTAATAGAGATTAATGGCTTGTATCTAATTTGAGATCTGTGCAGGTCCCACCCCTGGCACCTCCATCTGCCAGATGTTTGTCTCCACCTCCAGCACTGGATCATAGGCTAGAAGCACACAGCTGTGAATCACGGACCGTGCGCTGGGCAGATTACACGTCACAAACAGAGGACGGGAATCCAAGCATCATAGTGATATATTTTCCCCACAAAATAGTAGACCAAACTGTAATCATGATACCATATCATTATGATGCTTGGAGTCCCATCCTCTGTGTTTGGTCCATGATAAACACCATGGGCAAGGTCCGTGATTCACAGATAAACCACAGTTATAAGTTTCTAGCCTAACACAGAGAACACAACCTGAAAAACAGCTAATATGTGGTATAAAATAGTAAATAATGAGAACAATACAAAGCTGTCTATAACACTCACCTGTGCAGGAGGAGACTGTAGTGGGTTATTCTCAAGTACTAATACTTGTAATTGCACCATTTTTCTAAAACAGAGTGGTAGTATCAGGATTTTATTGCAGGAAAAATCTAATTTTACCAAGGGAAGATCTACTATTTCTGTAAACGAGAACAGATTTTTAGTTAGTAGTACAAGATATGAAATAGCCAAAAGCCAATAAACACCACAGCTTGAAGTACAACATTATGGGGCTCATTTACTAAGGGTCCGATTCGCGCACTTTCGTCGCGTTTCCCGGCGATTTCCTATTTGACCCAAATTACCCCGGGATTTCGGCGTACGCAATCGGATTTTGGTGCATTTTACGCTACGGAAATCGAGGGGCGCTGCCATTGGAGAACCCGACGGATTCGGAAATGCAGCGGTGTTTAAAAAAAATTTGTGTCGCTTGACATGCAATTAACAAGCACCGGGAAGAAGATGGTGAACTCCGGCGGACCTCGGCGCAGCAGCTACACCCGGTGGATATCGGGCGCACGACCTTAGTGAATCCCGGCAGACGAATCCACGTCGGATTTCTGTAGACAGCTTTTTTTACTTTATATCCACTGTAATACAATTTTCACTATTTATCCTTGTTTAAAGGGAACCTGTCAGCAGAAATTGACCAAATAAACCACTACAAGTATGTTATCAAGGAGCTTCTAGATCATGTCTATTTCATGGTCCAGTGTGGTGGCAACGTCCAGAAAATCAATTTTGAAGTGACATATAATTTGGTTATATAAAGTCAAGGAGGCGGAGAGTTCAACACTGAAGTCAAACTTTCCTATATTCAGTATGCCACTGTAATTGATGGCCCTGCATCCAGACACTTCACTAACCAGATCTCCTTCAGTCTGAGGTGGAGAGAGTTTGACTTCAATTCTGAGCTCTCCACCTTTATTACCTTATACAACCAGTTTACACCTAACCAGTTTAGTCATGAAAGAAACATGATCTGGAAGGTGTTAATCCGCTTCCCAACATAGTGGTAATGGTTATTTAGGTCAATTTAAGGTCAAAGACAGGTTCCCTTTAAAGGACATCTACCGTTTGGATGAAAGACTGTATGCAAATGATCCTGAGAGGCTCAAGGCTCCATTAAAACCTATAAAATAATTTCTGTCCAATTTACAGGGATAGCTTTAGGAGACCTCTAGAAGAAAACTAAAATAAATTAGTGGGCCCTACAGGATGCTGCCAGCATAGTATAATTCTTGGAAAGGTAGTAGGCTCACAATATCTTTGTTTTACTGGTAAACTCCTGCTGTGATTGGTAAAGGCTTTCCACCACCCCATTGCTGCAGCATGTGGGCTATTCTTTAAAGAGGACCTGTCACCCCCCCCCCCACCAAATATGTCCCCCATAATCCTCCCCCAGCCCTATTCTAGCAATGACATTTAAAAAAAAAATTACGTTGGCAAAGTTAGTTTTACCAAATAAGAGGTCGGATCCTCGTATCCTGTCCCCTGGCAGTCGGCCGTATTCATGAGGGGGGCGGCCGACACTCCTCCTCCACGCCCCTGTCAGTGGGGACCTGTAAGAGTAGCCGGCAAACTAACTTTGCCACTCTAAATCTTTTTTAAAAATGTCATTGCTAGAATAGGGCTGGGGGAGGATTATGGGGGACATATTTGTTGGGGTCTTTTAGGGGGTGACAGGTCCTCTTTAAAGGGAACCTGTCACCGGAGACCTCATTTTTCACTAAAGACGGATTGTAAAAGCCCATTACACCTGCAGTGCAAAAATACCTCTCTGCCTTTTCTAAGCATTTGCATTACAATATAATTGTGAGTTATAACTAACTCTTGCATCCTGACAAAATCCTGGGGTAGTCACAGGCGTTGGCCTTTGGTTTGGATGCATTAAAAAAACAACATGTGACTTGACTAAGGTGCAGGCTGCCTCCATCTTTGTGCTCCTGTAAAGCTTATCCCTCCCCCACTGATGTCAGGCTGACCAGGCTGTGACCTCTGAGAAGGAGCAGGAGGAGGAGGTATACAGGAGCACAAAGCTCTGAGGAATGAGTAACACAGACAAGTCACATCTTGTTTTTTTAAATGCATCCAAACCAAAGCCCAGCCCCTATGACTACCCCAGGATTTTGTCAGGGTGCAAGGTAAGTTATAACTCACAATTATATTGTAATGCAAATGCTTAGAAAAGGCAGAGAGGCAGATTTGCAATGCAGGTGTGATAAACTTCTGCAACCTGTCTTTAGTGAAAATGAGGTCCCTGGTGACAGGTTCCCTTTAAACTTATAGTCATTAAGACGGCTCCTCCTGGAGCTCCTCCAAGCTCTCTCCAGCTGCATGTACTGAAAAACAGCAGATCTCTCTCCTTCTCCCAGTCTTCAATTTAGTGTATTATTTTTTTTGTGAGAAACTGAGGAGGTTTTTAAATATTCATAGAGAGCAGAGATTCATGTCTTAATTCCTGATTTATGCCAAGTTATGGCTTTTATTAGAGATCATGTTTTGGCAATGTGGTAACAATAAATTGTACAATATTACAAGAACCTATGTTAAAATACACATATGAGTAGCTCAATGTAAGCTGAGACTTTACAGCTAATAAAAATGTATATAAAGCTTATATTCAATTATATAGTACAGATCACATGAAAAATTCCTCATATTGTTACGACTGTTCCCAGAATAACACAGGAGTGAATTTAATGAAAATTTATACTGCCTCAGGTTCATTTTGCAAACCTACCAACAAAAATACAATATAGAACTGGAACAAAATCCCGATACCTTCCCCTTTCCATTATCGTAGAAAAATGCAACAATGCATTTGTTATCCCCATGATGGATCCATTTCTGACATGCAAATTAAATTCTCAATCATTTATTTTATTTAAAGATTATGTACAGTACAAAGGGTCCACTATGGAAATTTGCATAAAAATATTATAATACTGCTTACCCTATATATACACCATACCGAAGACTAGCACTAGATATGCCCCCACAAACACTGTAAAATATTATCTGAATTACTAGTACTCTCTACTTCATGTTAAATTACTATTAAACTAGCACTACTGAATCTTCACCTTGAGGTGGTCTGTAAGCAGGTACCAGCCCTGGACATCTGTGTAAATAAACCTTTGTGTATGTAGCTAGTAGCAGCAGGACTGTGAACATTTTTTATTCTATTGCTAAAGCTCTGCAAGTGCTACTTTAGGAGGTCATTTCTCCTGAAGAGCTGCTTTATACCCCCTCTGTTCTGCTCTGAGTAACAGCTGTAATATCCAACCAGAAGCCTGCTACTACTATCACATGATGTAAGCAATCCACTCATACATGTTTTCTACCCAGGTAAAAAAAAAATGTATTGAAAAACCATATGTATATCATTGTGCAGGAATTACTTTTGATGGCCTAAATTTTTCAAAGTAATTCCTGGCCACTGGCTTCTTATAGATTTGAAGGAAGAAATACGTAACCAAATAATTTCACCACTTACCCTGAGGTAGAATTTTGAGATAGTTCCGTCTTACATTTAATTCGCGGAGTGACTTAAGTAGACCTATTTGTGGTGGTAAAGACGTTATTTCATTGCAGCTGATGTCCTGTTGTAATAAAATGAATAAAGTTATCACTCACATCACTAATGATGAGGCAGTGGGCAATACTTCAGATGAACATTAAAATGATGTAGAATTGGGGCATGCATTGACTGTATTGGCTATGAAGAAAGCTACTCTTCGAATAAGGGTATGTTCACAAGCCAGAATACTATGCCAGAAAATCAGCAACTAGCCTTTCTGACTCATATCCCATATTACGCTGGGTATTGGCCATCTTTCTTCTTTTGGCTTCACCCATTGCAAAAATAAGACCTTAAGGCCTGCAAATGGTTTCAACAGGATGGGGGTTTGGCGATAATCCTCTCTGTACACATGGAAGCTTGTAAGGAGGGAATGTAGGGGATTACATATAGCGTTGTACAGAGCTGTAATTGGCTAGTATGTTAGCAGGACCACTCTACTATAAATAAGACACGTTCCGTTGCCCGTTGTGTCATCACTATACCCAAGAACACTGGCACAGTTGGGGGCATCCTACATGATTACTATGTGCTGCCTCTCTTATAATGCTTCTTTTCAGTAAAGTCATTTGTGACAAATTCACCGCTGTCACTTTAGCTTTTTCCTTTTCATAAATCCGTTTCACTAAGTGGTTTTCCAAAGGTCTTTCAGCAACTTCCCTGCCAGATTTCTGTTTTCTTTCATAAGAAAGTACCAATTTTCAAGTCATTAGATAAAGTTCACAATATCCCACGGGGTTTGATAAATTTGGCTCACCTTAGATCCCACACATCAGCTTCAGGTTACAACTTTTACCGCCCCCCTCCCCCGTCCCCCAATGAAAAGAGAAGATGCAAGCTAGGAATAAAAATATGATACTGAGTGACATACCAGCTCCATTAACTGCTGTAGTTGTCCTATTTCCTCAGGGAGAAATCCAAGCTTATTATTACTTGCAATTAAGACTTTTAGAGGAAGACCACATATGCAAGCTGGCAAAGAGGAGAGTTGGTTTCGACTAAAAAAAATATAAAGAAAATGGTAGTATTCTGAGCCAGGCTCTCATTTTCTTAAGTGCTTCATAAAGACATTTAAAAAAAGAGCTGCGCGCTCCCTTGTGTTTCCAAAAGTGCAGCTGAACTGTGTCCAAGAGCCCCATGTGAAGACTGTTTCACAGCCAGATCTCTATATACAGATTACTGTGTAGGAGGAAGAAAAGGCCGACGAGAAGAGCTCTGGGATAGAACGCATGGAATACTTGTACAAAACTTCCCATAAGCACAGCTCTAAATCCTGACCTCCTCGATTTGACCTCCTTGACTTTATACAATCAATTTACCTTTACCAATATACCTGCAGACAGGTTCCCTTTAATATACATTGCATATCACTATATATCCAGAATCATTTATCTTCTGCCCTTTGGTTAGTAATAATTGCTGCCTCTGTGGATGCATTATGTATAAAGGGACATATTGATCATACACTGGCACTAAGTCACCAGCTTATGATGCTGCCCCTGCCCCCGCTTTTCTACACCAGGTCTGACCTGGTATGGAATTGTGCCATTGTCTCTGCCTGAACAGGTGCAGGCTATAGGCAGTATTTAGAAATATAGGGGGGAGACGTTGCATGACTGTTTTTAGCCATACAAGCTGGAATAAATGTGGCATATAGTAGTTGTTTATATAGGTAGCATTTATTCTTTTGTATGTATATTATTGCACAGCTGTATAAGGCTAGGTGCGCATCTCGTTTTCAGCCCTCAGTTGTAAGGGCAGGTGGGAGTATTCCAGACATTATTCCAGTCCATAAAACAGAGTGACAGGATGTATCCCACTGTATGCTCATACTGTAGGGTATGTGGTCATGTTCCTCCCATTATTCTGAAAGCGGGAAGGGGAGAGACATCAGGACCAGACAGTGATTGGCTACTGCCAATGTTCAAGGTGTCTCCCATATTAATGTATATGTACAGAAACATCACTGGGGTCCTTACACTCACCAGAGGCCTGTGATGGATGCAATACAGCTGCATCTGTCGCCTAGAGGCTGTTATGGCCTCCACTGAGCATCTATGTCGCTCAGCAGGCGGAAGTAGGATGGAAAGACAAAGAAACCATGCTTTCTGCTGTTTGCAAGGTATACTGAGAAGACAGAGGCAAAATAATCTGGCATTATATGTCTATGAAAACGCTCAGCACATTTTGGGAGCTTTCCTGGCATATATGCTGAACGTATCCAAAAAACAAGATGTGAATGTAGTCTAAGTGTTCACCCTAATATGTAAAATTTCTTAAGCGGCTACTGGGGTGTGGAGTAGCCTCATGTCCGGCTACTCCACGCCCCAGTAGCCGCTTCAGAAAATTTACATATTAGGGTATTAAAGTTTTAAAAAGATAGCGGGGACGTGAGGATTAGCTCTAAAAAGGGCTATCCTCATGTCCCATACATCCACCTACCACCCGATCTACCTTTATAGGTAGAATTGTGGTGGTAGGTTCCCTTTAATATCAACAACAAGCGATGGTATGTATATACATATACAGTAAATAGAAATATTTTTCATAACCCTTTTCTGTTTTTGCATTTTCATTTTTTACTCCCCACCATTCAAAAGTATTTATTTCTCTGTTTACGAAGCTTCTGTGAAACAAATTATACTGTGGTGAAATTGTCCAAAAATGCAGGTTCCAGGTATTGTGGCTTCTACTGTGCAGTCCAACTGACCTGTCCCCTTTATTATTTGGGAAGGGATGATTATAGATATACAAAATTTACATTACTGTGTTTTATCATTTGCATATACACATTTTTACAAAGCTGTGTGAGGTGTCATTTATGCAGGAGGAGCTGACATTTTCACTGATACTATTTTGGGAACTGTACAGCCTGTTGATCCCTTTTCATTCATATTCTATGGGCAGCAAAAAAAACTGTGATCAAGACTAAGGTGCTGTGTATCTTTTTTAAAACAGCCGCCCTGTATGGAGAGTGCATGGCCCATGAGCCATCTCTATACTTGTATAGGGTGCAGTAAATGGTTGTTCTAGTTTATCTACACTTTGCATGAAGGTACAGGTATCAATAAGTATGCAATAATTTATGTGTACCATTAAAGTGTACAGTTTTGCTATGTTCCTTATATTTTTTGTAAAATTATCATTATGTTCACATTATGAGCTCTTTTTTTTTACCAATATTGATATATACTGACTAATGAAATGTGTGTAAAAAGAGTTATGAGGAACTATATATACAGTCTGTTGTGTAAAAGGGAGTAATCTAAAAAATGTGGGGTTTTATCTAGAAGAAGGAATGAAACAATGTGACACCTGTAGAAGAATTTACACAATCTATGTTCTACAAAAACATTTCAGTTACAACACAGCAACATACATATATATATTATGCTTATTCCTGGAAGCAGTTTGTAAAATAAATACATTTTAGATTACACAAACCATACATGTTCTAGACAGGTTACTGCAAACATTTTTTTGTTTACACCAGAATGTATGATAAAATTCCACAAACCACAAAGAATTAGTGTTTAGAAAACAGAATTCTTTATATAACCTTTATGTCTACTACAATATGTCAGCCCAACCAGGGTCAAGGGCAGGTTACACAGCCCTACACAGGGGCCACAGTTACCGCTCCAAGAACACCTTACAGCATTTGGCACTCCATGAGTATGATACATTCAAGTGATATATATATATATATATATACACCCTTAGGCTACATTCACACTGTCGTATGGGGGACGTATATACCATAGACGGCAATGGACGCATGGCGTTCCGTAGCCGGGAGAAAGAAAGGACATGTCCTATCTTTCCCCGGAATATGGCGCCATGCGCCAAATATCACTGTGAAGGAGGGCGAGGGTGAGCCCCTTCTTCCTCTCCCTGGGGCCGATATGTGCCCGCCATACTACTTTGTTGCCTTAGTTCAAGTTGTCAGTGTAACAAACAAACCTTCAAGTAAACCTTCATCAGACATGGATTAAAGGGGGGGGGGCAAAGGCAGGATGTAGCTAGCAGTGAGCAACCACTTAGGTCAGCAGGAGGAGAGAGTAAGGAAATAGCGCTATATACTTTAGATTTTTTTTTTTTTTACTTACCTTATATTTAAATATGTCAGCATTTGCAAATTTGCTAATGTGTCAGGAATAACTTTGATACAATTCTGGTATAAGGTGAGTGCTTCAAGTGATATAAAATTACAAACTTCCACAGGAACTTCTGTCAGCCTATTCTTAGAAAAATCTGAAGGGGAAAAAAGACAATATTATTAGCCTTCCATCACAAATAGTCATAAAATAAAAGACAAATATATAGAAAAAGATTATACAGCTTCTTTGCCATATTCTTAATTTCCTTTAATAGCACCATCTGTTTGGGGTGAATATGGTTTCTCCAATATACACACTTATCCCTCCCAGGGGGCCAGACTTTCCCCATTCCCCCCACAATCACACAAAAGCATCACACTTGAGAGGGATGGCATAGAATGAGTGTTCGTTGATGTCACTGCTACCAAGAAAATATCATCCTACTGTGATAGTGATCTTATCTAGCTTGTATCTCTCTCATTACCTTGCATATGTAAGATATGACATATGTTCTATATGATATATGCTTTTGTGACTTCTGGGCTGGTGCTGATTTGAACCCATACATATTGTATTATGCATCTGTAAAGAGTGAGTTGGGAGATCTGTGCTGCAGTAACACATTCTTCAAGCACTGAGTTTACCATTTATGGCCAAAGCCAAGGTAATATGTGCAGAAGGCACTGGGAAAAATCCTTAGCCCAAGCAGAAAAAAAATGTCCTTTACAGAGCATATTAAAGAGGAGAACACAGGACGAGAAAGTAGCATCTTACTACTGGGAACTTACTATGTGTGATATATGGGAATGAATCTGCTGTACTCACTGGATATATAAGCCTCAAGGGAGTGAAAGAACTTACTACTCAACTAAACTCAGACTATAAGTCTGCTTATGTCTTACATAAACACTGCCTGAAAATGTGTACAACTATGGAGAACCTACAGTATCTCTGACTCCACCAAGGACAAAACCAGGATGTGTAAGTCAAAAGGAAATTCCTTCAAAGTGTTGGATTTGTTATGATGCTGACCAGGCACAGACACAATATTCAGAATGATCTCACAGTCCCATGAACGCTCTTCTATTGGTTATATAATGGAAAAAAACATGTAATTTCTAAATAAATCACATTACCTACAGAATCCCACATCATTCCCTTGTATGTTAGAAGAATGTTCACAACACCCCCTCACCAGATACAATATTAAAATACAGGTCAATAAAATATATTGTGATGTCACATTATATGGTTACAGACTTTAGAGATGACACAGTCTGTAATCTATCATTTAGAGCCAAACATTGATCCCATGAATGGCATAACACAAGCATAAACCATCTATTTGCTTACATATGGAAGCAGATGGATATACTGCTGCCGGTATCCATTTATTCAGCCCAAAAAACGGAATTTGCAGATTTGCACCAAAAAGTTTGTCTAAAATGCCTTGCTCCACATTTATCAAGGTTTTTAACACCATTTGTTTGCACTTTTCTGATTTGTGCCACTGAGGGGACGTGACCTCATTGACACGGGCATGCCCATTGGAAATTCATCTGTGCAACAAAAATTCTGTTGCACAGTTTAGACTAAATGAGACTAGGTTTAAGCTAGGAACTGACAGTCTTATACTGCACCAGAGTTTATTATCATATTGATAAATCTGGCGCAGAAAAAGACCAGTGCTTTCTAGTTAGAAACATTATTGTCCCACATTTATTTAAACAGCGCCAGTTTTATGTCTGACTTTGCATGTTCTTTTCAGTACAAACTGCTTGCACATGTATTTATAAAGTGTCCGCTACACATTGCACTATTCCTGATCCAAAATTTAGCAGTGAAAGGGGCGTTCCAGTGCACAGTCGGACCATGCGCCACATTTATCATGCAATGTCCAACAGAATTGTGCAGCAAGCTCAATGTTAAAGGTGCATAAAAAAAAGTTGGTGAACTTTGTCAGAGCAGCGCAGGGAGCGCCAAATTCATGAAGAACATGCACCAAAATTCATGAATCTGACGCACCATTCACAGTTTGCCCTATTTTTTTATCAATGTGGGCCATTGAGGGGCATTCATCAATTGTGGCGCAGGGTGCGTGATTTTAGTGCACACGGTTATTAACACTGGGATATTAGATTCTGGCTCAAGGGGTTAATGAATTGGCGCAAGACCGAAAAGAATCCGAACTCTCTCCACATCCATGAAGTTGAAATAGAACTTGGTTGACAAGCTTTTAGTTCCTCTTTTTGTGCACGAAAAATAGTGTGGGGAAGCGCAGGAAAAGTGTCAGGATTACTAAACTTACCCCAAATTGAGCGACCAAAAAAAAAAGCATGAGTGTCTGAAAAGGAGAAATATTGTGGTGCAAACACTTCTTAAATATGGTGCACAAGTCGCAGCAAGGGGGAAAAAGATCCACCAGAATAGGTAGAAGGTTCACCTTCTAACAAGGCAATGACCCTAAGCACACAGCTAAGATAACAAAGCAGTGGCTTCAGAACAACTCTGTGACCCTTCCTGACCGGCCCAACCAGAGCCCTGACCTATACCTAAATTGAGCATCTCTGGAGAGACTTCATAAAGCGTCCACCAAGTTCACCATCCAACCTGAGGGAACTGGAGAGGATCATCTAAGAGGAATGACATAGGATCCCCAAATCCATGTACCTGATGTGATGAGCTTTCTGAAGAAACAAAGATATAGAATTTTGTTTGTATCTGGACCTTCTCTGTTTATGGACAGATCCCAAAATCCAGGTGTGAAAAACTTGATGAATACCTACTTCCATATCTACTTTACTTCCTCCACACAATCAATAAATGCCCCATTAGTCCTTATGCGTGTCTGTTTTCAGCTCTTTAGCAAATACCTGCTGTGACCATTTGATACATCACCCGCACCTCCCTCTCCCATGCTGGGTGTGCATAATTAGCAGCCCAGAGCACTGGACATCTTGTCCCTGTGCTGCTAATTATAGATTTGATTTCTAGATGATCATGGCATGTCAAGAATAGCGACAAACAGTTCCTGGATCAAGATGAAGAGGAGCGGAGGTAAGTATTTGTAGGTTTTTTTAATATTTTTTATGTGGTTGATTTTGTTTAAATAAACTCTGTGATAAAGATATTCTGTAAGAACCAGCATTTCCCACACCACTATAACAGACATACTTTACCATAGTAACTTATTTACAACACTTCACAAAAATCTCTTCAATAAATTAGTCTTCATCATTTTTGCCTCTCCTGTGCTGGACAGATCATGTTATAGCATATGTAAGGGCTCCAGACCCCCTCCATGCTGCATATTCACAGGCTGTAAGACTGTCTCACCCTGCCCCTCTGGTCCTGCTCAGCACTTCCTCCTTCCCCTGCCTGATGTAATCTCATTGCAGCATAGGAAGTTTCAGCAAATTGTGGGGGGGGGGGGGTGGAGAATGCTACTGCGCACAGCAGGAGCTGGTGAATCTGCCAGAGGGCTCTGGGAACTGCCCGAGTATAGGCATTATAGGCATAATTATCTTTATTTCTAAGTCAATATGATAACTTATTTCACTTAGAAATCTGTTGTGCTTAAATCTCTCAACTTATTTTGATGGTTAAAGCTGTGGCTGGTGTCTGTTTTTAGCAAAGATATTATTTCCCACAGAAAGTTCCCAGGCAATTTCCAAGGAATATTTGCACAGGACGGTAGACATTTATATTAGAAAGGAAAACAATTGTCAATGGGATGGATCCCAGTAAAATGCTCTCTTCTCTGATGCAATCATTTTTTACTTATTAAAACATATCAGCTTTGCTAATAATTTCGTCATTTTAATTTTCTAATCATTTCATGTCTTTTTTTTCTATTAGCTTGTCAAGATTATGGGAGCTCCTATCTAACCTGAGCTCCAGAAACAGCAAATAGTCATCTGCTTTACACCAGCCTCAGTGATATAATCATCTTTACTTCCCCTTCCATTACCTTTAATGGAAATGTGTGTGATGTACAGATTTCAAATCAATTTTGTGTAAAAATAGAATTATTAGAGATGGTTTTTGCAAGAAAACATCAGAGGGTAGTTACATGCATTGGATGGGGCTTCCCATCATGCAAATCCCTAATAGCGCAGGCTGATAATCTATAGCAGAAATCCTAAGCTAAGGCATGTTGTCCACAAGCGAGTTCAGTCCGAGAAACTCGCTCCATGAACTGGCAGGATTTCCCAGACCAAACCTTGATCCACTGGACCGTCACCATTGGGGGCGAGACCAGAGTGTCAGTGGGCTACGCCATTTGTTAATTATGTACACCTCTGGCTTACCTCCTCCCTCCCCAGCCAGAGAGTCGGTGACGTCAGCCGTCTTATGGCTATTCCCATATACCAAGCGTATCAGCTTTGGGCAAAGCTTTCAAACACATTTACATACTTTAAACCATTTTTTTACGAAAATGAGAATAAGAACGGATCTAGAGCGATAAACAAATCGAGGATACACAAATCAACATGCAAGTGAGCTTGATCTCAATGGCTGATTCTGATTGTAAATATTATTATTATTATTATTATTATTATTATTATCCCTTAAAGGAGTTAAAAGGAGACAAAATATTCATGAACTAGAATTTTTCTTACATTAGAATAGATAGTTTCCAAAAAATGCTAATTCTACAGTTACATTATCTAAGGTCTATAGATTTCCAGTCGCTGTGTGTGTCCTGTAATATAGCAATTCGGGTGACAAATGCATTCTGGTGGGTGAGTAATGATATTGAAAAAGCGCAAATTTACTTATTGCTGAAATTGTGAAATATGTCTGCCAGACATCTGTTACTGAGTGATTTATGTAGACACGCCAGGACAAACCAAAAGAAAACAGGTTTTTAGTCTGTGAATAAACATGTTAAGAATCTTAAATGATATGCTCTCTTTAGAACTGAACAATCTCCAATGTTTGTATCGTAAAGATGCCAAAGTGCCCACTGGCATAATTCTGTTTGTCTATACGCTGAAAACATGTTAAATAGATTTTCTCTTGACTCCTAATAAAAAGTGGCCACTCTTTTTATGTTTTATAAACAATCTTTATTAAACATTTTTCAGTAAAACAATTACATATATCGAATAATTTTTTTCCAAAAAATTCTAAATGTTGCCCCGCTTAAAATGGATGGATCTAATATTACTTCTTGTTTTACCAAATAGTCAAATGAACAAACAGAATAATGTCCATTTGGCATATTGCAGTTTCTCTTCCTGTATCTACTCTGAAGCTGAGTAAAATTTAGGATGCCCTCGTCTCCCATGATACCTTGTGTTCTCTAATTCAAGTAATTTAGAAGCGAATCAACTGAGATTCCTACAAGTAAATTCACTGAAAACTACATAGTGTACATACATGATCTTTTTAGACACAAGCCTTGCAGGTTTCATCACATGGGGGGCATGCAGCATGTAATAAGTAGATTAAACCAACTGAAACAGTTACATGAAGTGTATACTCTCATCTGTGTGAGTACTAAGGGTTAATAGCTTCTCGGCACTGTGCAAAATGTGTTCAGAGAGCAGAAGGTTGGGGAGGGGCTGAAGAGGATTCTATGAAACACCATGAGGAGCAGAGTGAGACAGAGAAAGTTCTACAGAATTATTGACTGGGATGAAGGGATTGTTTGGGAACAGGGAGACCTTCTACTTCACTATTCTATGTAGGAGATATCTGCATCCACAGCACTGACCACACTCCTCTCACACACTGGTGATGGGTCATCCGCAAACAAGCCGGCACAAAAAGCCGGCTCCTTCGCGTGAACGATAAAGCCGGCCCTAAATAGCTCACCACTCCCCCTTTAATCTGGTAATATCGGGTTAAGAATGGTGTGGAATGGGATGACTGGCTAGACTGCGGCTCCCTATTGTATATTTAATAGGGAGACGGCTCTTCTTAGTGAGCGGAGCCTAATGATCCAGCTCACTAAGAAGAGCCGCACTTCCCACCAATACCACACACACACAGAGCACTGTCACATGACCTTGCCCTCGTTCCTTCTGTGTGATCAGGGAGCAGCAGCCTTTCCCCACCGGTGAGTCTGTATCTGTCAATAACTAGATGGAACCATAAGAGAAATCAGCCCAGCCAGTAGACACAGCTAGTACACAGCCAGGCTAAACTAAGGAGAGTAGCAAAAAAACTGCTGCACATAGGCAATCAAAATAATAGGTCCACATTTACTAAAAAAAAGTGCACTATGTGCAGTTTGTCTGTGTAATGTACAAACGGTGCCACATTCATGATTTGTGGCGCCCATTCTTCATGAACTGCTCCAACAGAGTGCACCATTTTTGTTTTTGTAGACTTCTGTCGGACTTTGCATGACAAATGTGGCGCAAGGTCCGAATGAGCACTGGAATTCCCATTTCAGTGCAGAATTTTGTGACGCGTTGGGTATATACAATTGTGTCATGTGCACCAGAAATGTGACTGGGACACTTCTTAAATACACGTGCAAGCAAGCAATTTGCACTGAAAAGAACGTGCAAAGTCCACACGATCTTTACTAAATCAAAAAAGCTATTGATTTGTAAAAATAATGTCTGAGTTTTTTAGGGTTTTTCTGTGAATATGGAAAACCCCCAGGGAACTGAGGTAAAAAATCTCCCAACCGGAATTTAGGAATTTTACAAATTTTCACAGACCAGAGGACAACACAGGCTCTGTTTCTGTGGACTTTCCCTGTGATTGACAACAAAATCAGCTCTATTCATCTCACTGGGGCTGTTTTGGGGCTTGGTCATGGTTCTCTACAACAATATCTGTAATTCTGGCCATTTTGCTAAATAATAACTAAAACATCATTAGAAATAAAATTATTAAGGATCTATCAATCACATAAATAAAAAGAAGATTCCTAACAAAAAACATCCTTCAACCCACACATGAACATGTTACAGAAGACTAGCCTTGTGATGTGTCTATCCTTTATAGTGTAAATCAGAGGCTCACAGTACAGCATGGACCGTGTATAGAGGGGGTTATGGTTTATTATAGCTGTGATTTATTCTTCTCTGTTGAGTTGTATTAAAAATAAGAAGAAAGTTATCATGCATCCGCTAATGTAGAAAAAGATTGTCCTTTGCCTATGCATTTCCTATGTTTAGATTTAGAACGCAGTAATGACCATCACCCTGCAGCCACATCGTAGCCTAAATAAAACCAATGTCTGTGGTTGATAGTTTCTCGTTATCATTTTTAGATTAGTGATAAATGATAAGGCAATACATAAAAAAGATTACTACACATATCAACACAAGTCAATATGAGGAACTTTCGAACTTTGATAAAAATAGAAGCTAAAGGCAACAAATTGCCATAAAATTATGGGACTTTAAAATTGATTGTAAGTAAATTATGTTACAGAGATTGAAAGGAAGAACAGGTGCCTAACATGTCTTTCAAGATGTGCGAAATCCATGTCATATCCAAAAATAGAGATAGATTTACAGGTATAAAGACGCTTAAGTACATCTACCAACAGGATAGAGGATTGTAAAGCAAGAACACTAACATACTGATGTATGCCACCTCTGACAGAATATCCCCTTCTTTTAGCTTCTTATACCGTGGTTTTTACAAAAAAAAGGCTTTTAAAATTCTGCTAATTAGCCTGAGGTGGTCCGGGCACCATAGGTGTTAATGGAGCATGGAGCCCCTCAGGTTAATTTGCATAATGTTTAAAGCCCTTTTTCTTAGAAACAAAGGTATAAGAAGCTTTAAGAATAGCAGATACTGACAGGGGGGCATACACCTGCATGCAAGTGTGTTTGGTTTATAATCCTTGATTCTGCTGGTAGATGTACTTTAATTTAACAATTTCCTGACATAGGGTCATTGGTACCTCAATGTCCAGGTAATTACTATTATGCTCTTATGAACAGCTTTACATTGCTATTTTTATTTTGTTTATTTCATGACATGAGAAGCTTTAACTTGATAGTTTAATGTTTTTTTTCTTTATAGACTTATTAGACAAATGGCAATTGTTTCATTTTTCCTATTAAAGCTTTAATTAATAGGTAGCAAACCATTACCAAAATATGTTAATATATATTAGTGCCAATCCCAGGCTGGTCCCTAGGTTTAGCTACAGATGCAGAATGTGCACACACCATATTTTCCGGAATATAAGGCCTCTTACCCACGAGCGAATTTGATGCATAAAACTTGCATCAAACTGACATTGTGTGCTTGCTGCAGTGTCCTCAAGAACGCTAAGAGACCAGAACTAAACTCAGCATTGTCAGTTTAGTTTCGGTTTCTGAGCTTTCGGGACGGACAATGCAGAAAGCAATTGATGCAAGTTTGAGCTGAATTCAATCCATCAAACCCACATGTGGACAAGAAGCCTAAGAGACACCTGTGATAAATATGGCCAGGGGGAGGGGGCCTAATACTCATCAGTGTTAGTACAAATCCCCACTTTCCTCCCCACTATCTTGTATAATTAATGAGCACCTGGGAAAGTCCTACTACAAAAGCTGCAAAGGGACTCTGGCTCAGTAGGTCGTCGCTTTTAACTAACATCTTTGCAGCCCAAGGCCAGATACATTTTTGGCATCGGTATAGCTATGACTAAATAGGTTATAGCATTCTTGGACATAGGGATATAAATATGTTTGAATGGGAACATAGCAGATGGGTGAGGTTTGGTATCAATGTGATCCAGGGATTCCCCCGGATCCATTGAGACTAGAACCCGGAGCCTTAGCCTTCCGATTGAGAAACTAGAACTCCTCCATGGTCCTGGATCTGATGCCAGGTACGAGAGGTCCTAGAGCCCTCCTATGGGTGTGCAAGGTTGCTTCTGCACCTATTTTAATCAGATCACCACTGGTGCCCATCGTCTTTTTCTGGGGAACTGAAACATCACAATTGCAGGAAGAATCATAAAGTGTGGACTATCCATTCCCATTAGGCCCACACAAGGTAACTAACATTCTGCATGCTGATACTTGTAGTCCTACAACTGTATTTGCACTCTGCTAACTGGACATATATATTTTGTGTACTGTTTGTCTAGTGTTCCCATAAGGCAATTTAATTTAAAGTTTACCTACCGGTTTGGTTCCTCATCCCGTTATTGACTGGGCTTATATTAAATGAGAACTGGTGGCAGCTAATTGGGTTGATAAGGTTCTGTTTCACTGAAGCTAGTGAAAGGGGTATTTCACCCACTCAGGGATATGATTTATTGTTGTGCCATATCCGGAGATTGTGTGGACAGATCTAACTCACTTCCTGCGTCTCACAGGACCTGTGCGTTCTGGGAGTGTCTAAAAACTAATTGACCTTGCGTACCCCTCAGGGGGCCAAAAACGTTATGTTTCGTCACTATAAGAAAACATAGAGGAAAGACAAACGGCACTCACAAATCTTCTAGTTAACTTCTTTCTTTATTATATGTGGCCGGAAGAAGCACAGCTAGCACAAAACAAGCCATTGCCTCAGCATAGGGATCCACCACATCCTCCCTTCCCTGTATTATGCCATGCCTCCTGTTCGTAAGTATCTCTAACAGGACAGGATAAAGTTGATAAAGCACTTACGAGTCTGTACATTTCCTCTCTTATTCAGCTCCTGCTCCCTCCTCACCTTTCACTGGAAGTGAAGTATAGAGGAGACCGGAAGTGTCGATAACAGGGTGAAAAGGAGAGTCGTAAGGTTTTATAATTTCACTAGCCCCTTGAAGAGGCTGTTTAGAAGATCAGACAACCCCTTTAATAATGTGACTCCTCTTCTGTTTACAGCCAGCTGGGGTGAGGGTACACAGCAGGAAGCTACTGTAAGCTACTTGTTTATTCCTGGCTGACATTTTGAGATCACATAAAGATAAAAAGAGTTCATTCATTTTATTTGGCTCAGTAGCTGATAAGCAGCCATCCAGAAAACAGAAGCAGTTGCTGCGCATTTTAAAGCCTGGGTTGTTCATCTGCCTGCACTATAGAGCGCCCTTCAATCACACAGTGCCACTGCTGTCTGGTCTGTAACCTTGCCTATCCTCCTCTGCAGTAATTCTCAGCAAATAGTCTGGCACGTCTTCGCCAGCCTCGTCCCGCTATACTTTGTAGCTTCAGTCTTGTGATTAATGGACTGTTATTCTCTGTACGGCAGAGGCAGTTCCAGCTGAGCAAGGGCTATTTAAACAGTGGGTGCTACTCCGAAGGAATGGTAATAAGACGTGGAGACGTTTTCTATAAACACATCCCGTCTTACACTAGACAAAATGTTCCCCATTGTTTGTTTTTTGAGATGAAAAGAAGTTGTGATAAAGGTGTGGATCATAAGGGGAGAGAATTTATAAAAGGCCACATACTACATCTCTTTTTCACATCAACTCTTGTTTTTTTTGCTTCAAAGACTGTAAAGACTGACCAAGCTGCAAACTCTGACAGAAATGTTACCTGCTCTGAGCTTTACGACTCGGGAAGATGGGGCCATCGAATCAATAGATAGCAAACGTTACTGTGCATGAGGCAAGCAAAATATCTTCAGCCTAAAACATCTGTGTCAATTTTAAAGGAAACCTACCAACACAAATCTACATAATAAGGTAGATCCAGTGGTAGGTTTCATTAATATATTATAGCTCCATGCTTTTTTTTAATAAAACTGTTAGTGGCCCAGAACTTTATAAAACTATAATCTTATCTATATCCAAATTTTGCTTAGAGGCTACTGGGGCATGGAGTAGCCGTGCTGTGCGTGCCCCAGTAACCTCCTTCGATCCCTCCTACAGAGAAGTCTTCAGCGTGCACATGCGCAGACGAGTACGGCTGGTTACGATGAGCTGCATGCTGAAGCCTTTTTGGTAGGAGGGATTGAAGGAAGCTACTGGGGCTACTTCACACCCCAGTAGCTTCGAAACAAAATTTGCAAATAGATTAGATTATAGTTTCATAAAGTTTTTTAAAAAGTTTTTTAAAAGTAAAAAGCATGAAGCTATAATATATTAAAGAGATCTACCACCGGATCTACCTTATTAGGTAGATCAATGATGGTAGGTTTCCTCTAACCCACATCTGGTACATCAGTAGCACCTGTTTCAAATGTAAACCTTCACACTGATGTGAGCATAGCTGAATGTAAAGAAGAACTACTTGTTAGAAGCCAACAACTAAGGAAAACTAAGCAGCACTTCTGTGAATAAAGCACTATGGGTAGGACAGAAACTTCTGTATTTCAATGTGTTATTCCAACCACACTGTCATCTTGTACCACTAAGGAAGTGGAGAGCAGCTGAAGAGGTTGGCCCAAAACCCTCAGCAATGCCCATGGTGCACAGAACAAAACCTAAAGGTGTAAAGACCTGCAGCAGTAGTACAAGTAAAATCATGAATAAAAGGATAAATACATGTCAAAAGAAGACTAAGGGTTAATTCTCAGGGCAGTATTTGACACAATTTGTCAAAATTCGGAACCTTTTTTAGCAGCATTGTCCACATGTGGAAAAATAAATTAATACGTCCTGTATTCCAGAACGAATCCAGAGAAATGCCACTCAAAATATAGGGTATATCTGGCAGCTCGACAGTGGATTTTGAGAGCAGAAAATCCTTGTCAAAAACCACAGGAAACTCACACTTCATACTATAAATAAAGTTTATGTTGTTTTCAATTTTACAGGGAGTTCTGTTTTCTTTGAATGGGACTAAGCACAATACGTGGGGGTGTCCAACTAAATCTTTGTTGGTACCATCTACAGAGGGTTCTAGATCCACTCATGCACACAAACGTGTAATTGGGAGATGTGCTAATCTTTGTTTCAGTGGCTAGCACGCATCCCCATTTACTTCCATGGGACCCTGGCCAGGGCCATGGATTCCACGAGCCACAAAAGATAGAGCAGTACCTATTGCTGCCAGAGATTACAGGCAATCTTTCAGACGTTATCAGTGTTCAAGGGACGCAGTAAGCCTTGGGGTAAATTCACACAAACGTTGGGGGACATATATACGGCTACTGTATATATGTCCCCCATAGGGCGGCAATGGGTGCAAGAAGCGGTACGGTGCAGAACACTTGCGTACCGTTCCGTACCTGGGGAAAAGATAGGACATGTCCTATCCTTCCCTGTAATACGGCGCCGTGCGCCGCCTATCTCTGTGGAGAGGGGCAGGGTCGAGCAGCTCTTACCCCCTCCTCTTCTCCCGTGCACTGACTTTAGCGTTACACTGGGCTGACCCGTATTCACTGAATTGCCACTAGAGAAGCAATGGTGCATCAAGCATTAGTCTTCAACATGATTTTATGAACATGGTTGGTCAATGGAGGTCGTCATATATAAATAAAAATGACAAACAGAAAATATCTCAGTAAATTCATCACAGGATCTCAGTCAAATATCTCAGCAACTTTCAGAATGAAAAATATGTGAATTGAATGATGTCAACTGTGGGTAAGAGGCATAGCTGCAATAAATTATAATGCTATATTTAGCAGTTCCTCGAGTAAAAACATCTCTAGATACACACAATGGGGGTGATATATCATAATTTTTTTTGTCTATGTTTGGTGTTGTATTGGCTTAATTGTGGTACTAATTCTGTGATTTTCCATTGCGCCAAATTAACATAGGACAGTGCAAAGTCACTTAACATAGACGCTGCTTGCACCAAATTCATTATTGGAAGAGACTAGTTTTCACAATAGGACTGAATTCATGGAGCATATTGCGCAAATTAACACCAGTCCTTCCCCAGGTCAATGAGCTGAGCCTTTTGATGGTTTTTTTTGTGATTGTTGCAAGTACACTGATACTGTTTGCTTATCACCTGTTATCAAGGTAATCTAGGGATTTGCTACTATATAAGCGGGACAGACCTTACTGCGACCATCATGGATACATGACGTAACGCGTGGGGTTTCTCATTCCCATCCCACTCTCCCTCCCTCCTCTTATCTGCCTATATCTCTAAATTATTCCTTACAGGTTTACTTATCATCCATGTATGGTTTCACATTGAGGTATTGTATGCATTTACTTCATTGTCTTGTATTGTCAGTTTAGGGTTGGTTGTAGGGGGGGTATGTGGTACCTTGGGATTGCCCCGGGGTGTGGGACTTTGGTCTCCTCACCCAATAGGGGGTGTTGTGCTGGATTGTAGCACATTTTAATTGATTTTATATTGTTTGTGTTTCCATATTTTACTATCATGTCTTAATAAAAATTAAATATATTGTTACGGCCATCTATTTGCACCGCTTCTTTCTTTTTGCATGTACACTCACCGGCCACTTTATTAGGTACACCTGTCCAACTGCTCGTTAACACTTAATTTCTAATCAGCCAATCACATGGCGGCAACTCAGTGCATTTAGGCATGTAGACATGGTCAAGACGATCTCCTGCAGTTCAAACCGAGCATCAGTATGGGGAAGAAAGGTGATTTGAGTGCCTTTGAACGTGGCATGGTTATTGGTCCAAGAAGGGCTGGTCTGAGTATTTCAGAAACTGCTGATCTTCTGGGATTTTCACGCACAACCATCTCTAGTGTTTACAGAGAATGGTCCGAAAAAAAAAAAACATCCAGTGAGCGGCAGTTCTGTGGGCGGAAATGCCTTGTTGATGCCAGAGGTCAGAGGAGAATGGGCAGACTGGTTCGAGCTGATAGAAAGGCAACAGTGACTCAAATCACCATCCGTTACAACCAAGGTAGGCAGAAGAGCATCTCTGAACGCACAGTACGTCGAACTTTGAGGCAGATGGGCTACAGCAGCAGAAGACCACACCGGGTGCCACTCCTTTCAGCTAAGAACAGGAAACTGAGGCAACAATTTGCACAGGCTCATCGAAATTGGACAGTAGAAGATTGAAAAAAAGTTGCCTGGTCTGATGAGTCTCGATTTCTGCTGCAACATTCGGATGGTAGGGTCAGAATTTGGCGTCAACAACATGAAAGCATGGATCCATCCTGCCTTGTATCAACGGTTCAGGCTGGTGGTGGTGGTGTCATGGTGTGGGGAATATTTTCTTGGCACTCTTTGGGCCCCTTGGTACCAATTGAGCATCGTTGCAACGCCACAGCCTACCTGAGTATTGTTGCTGACCATGTCCATCCCTTTATGACCACAATGTACCCAACATCTGATGGCTACTTTCAGCAGGATAATGCGCCATGTCATAAAGCTGGAATCATCTCAGACTGGTTTCTTGAACATGACAATGAGTTCACTGTACTCAAATGGCCTCCACAGTCACCAGATCTCAATCCAATAGAGCATCTTTGGGATGTGGTGGAACGGGAGATTCGCATCATGGATGTGCAGCCAACAAATCTGCGGCAACTGTGTGATGCCATCATGTCAATATGGACCAAAATCTCTGAGGAATGCTTCCAGCACCTTGTTGAATCTATGCCACGAAGAATTGAGGCAGTTCTGAAGGCAAAAGGGGGTCCAACCCGTTACTAGCATGGTGTACCTAATAAAGTGGCCGGTGAGTGTATACTGTTGCAAGCAACCCCACACTTCCCAGCCTCTGGTTTGCAGAAAGAGGGAGAAAAAGAGTGGCACAAAATAATTTTTTTGCATAATAAACCATGCCCCTTGCCCCACCCCAATACCTAAAATAATGTCTCTTACACCAAATATTCTCACCTTGTACAATGCCCCATTCCCCCTCCCTGCGTATTGTGGTCCTTTTCTCTGCTTCCACTCTTATGAACCAGTTTTTGCTCCTTTCCCCTTTCATTGGTCCCCACATCTCTGCTCCCCTTCCTTATTATACCCCTCTGGATTTATCAAAAACCAAAGCCTCTTTAATTCATCCGATAGCAGTGAAGCTCCAAAGACAGACATAGAACTGTCGTAGGGAGCCACCCTAATGATAAATTACCCCCAGTGAATTTATCACACTGATTATTGGCTTAATGTTCCCAATTATGAAAATTAAGGTATCATAAACACTTTGGGGGTATTTATACCTTTCTTGATAACCCAGGGAGCTAAGACAGGATTTGCATAATTGATAACACATGCATGTGTCGCATGCGCCAAACCTTAACAGTACTTCAAAAATACTTCAGAAATAACCACCTTCTACTATCAGGTGATTAAACTATTTATTAGCAGACTCAAAGACAAGCTCTATTTACTTGCAAAATATTCAACCTCCAAAATTTTCTTACAATATTCTATTCCAACAAAGGAAAGAAATGTAGCCTTCACAATCATGGCCAGTTCAGTACAAGTAGTCCCCGGGTTACGTACAAGATAGGATCTTTAGGTTTGTTTAATTGGCCACCTGAAAGGTATATGGAGACTTAAATTAACACAGGAACATTTTTTTTAATAACATCTAAATGAAGAAATGTTTACATATGGCAGATTTATTAAACTGAATGTGAATGCCTAGACGAGAATACCCGTTTAAAGCCATAGATGCTCCACTAAGGAATTCTGGGAAGTATGCAAAACATTTTCAGTAGCATGTAGGCGTGCTGGTTCACAATCCTTCATCCTCGTGGTGATTTCCTACATATTACGTGGGGTCAGACAGTAGGGTTCTCCTTATCACATATGCAGATTAACTGTATGGCTCTAAAATATAGTACAAGGAATCTATTGAATGCATGCCAAGCTGAAAAAATATTCAATGTGAACAAGGCAGAACACATTGCATAAGCCATGCATATTTATAACCCTACACAGAGAACATGTGACTTGCTGTGAGAGGCGTATTATCTTTCATGTTCATTGACGGATCAGGATAGAAAGATTCTATTATCTACAAGTAATGTGCAAGTTTCAATAGGAAGTCTATTTGATATTCAGTAAAATTTACCATACATGCGATTACCATTTTCCTAAAGACTCATCTTTTATGGTAGATCTGTGAAGTTTGTGGACAATGCCATATTTCCTTACCTATCCATGCCTATGGGGTTAATATGTACAATACACAGTAAACTGGAGGCTACAATGATTTATCTGTTTTACAATGATTAGTAGTTAATCTACATAAAGATTAAACAACCAAAGAAAAAGACCCCGATAAAGAAATTCGTCAAGATTATCTACTGCTTACATAAATATATTGTCTCTGTTTCTGAATAACAAAAACCTGGTAACCAGGGATAAAACATGCAAACACTTGTATCCGCAGAAGGCTTTGAGTTATTTTTATACTGTAGTGTATCTGACATCTGTGTAACCATAATGACATGTAATAGTAACTAGTGGGTAAGTGCTAGCTCCAAGCTGACATGATTTCTATCCTGTAAATGTGTACAGGCTATAATGTCAGTGTATGCATCTTACCATAAAGTTTTTGTATACAGTTGCACAGTTGAAAATGACAAAAAACACATGGATAGATTTTTCAGTTCCACTGTTTATCATTACAGAGGGATTTGTGGAAGCGTGAGGAGTGGGCAGAAAAATGGTTGAGAGGTTTAATGGAGATAAACGTTAAGTGGGCCACGGAAACAAAAAGTGCAATTATATTCTTAACAGTCAATTACTTGGTAAAACTGGAGCTGAAAAGGACTTGGGGGTATTGGTGGATGGTAAACTTCATTTTAGTGACCAGAGCCAAGTGGCTGCTGCAAAAGCAAATAAAATTATGGGATGTATGAGAGAGGAATAGATTCCCATGATAAAGACTTTGGGGCAGATGTATCAAGCTGAAATTCGAATATTTCTAGTTGCCCATGGCAATCAATCAGAGCTCCCCTTTAAAATTCATGAGTACTAGTAAAATGAAAGCTGAACTGTGATTGGTTGCCATGGGCAATAGAAATATTCTGACTTCACGATAGCTTGATAAATCTTCCCCATAATTTTGCCCTTATACAAATTCCTGGTCAGACCACACATGGAATATTGGGGCAGATTTACTTACCCGTCCTTCGCGATCCAGCGGACGCTTCTGCGGTGGATTTGGGTCGGCTGGGATTCACTAAGGTAGTTCCTCGACGTCCCCAGGTGTCGCTCTGCGCTGAAGTCCGCCGAGGCCTGCCGGAATACACTGAAGTTCACCGGCCTATTCCTGGTGAAGGTAGTGCAGTCCAGCGACACTTTTTTTTTTATAAATGGGCGTTTTTTCCGAATCCGTCAGGTTTTCGTACGGCCACGCCCCCTGATTTCCGTTGCGTGCATGCCGGCGCCGATGTGACACATCCGATCGCGTGCGCCAAAATCCAGGGGCAATTCAGGGAAAATCCATGCAAATCGGAAATATTCGGGTAACTCGTTGGGAAAACGCGAATGGGCCCTAAGTAAATGACCCCCATTGTGTACAGTTTTGGGCACCAGTATATAAAGGACCTAGTAGAACTGGAGACGGGTGCAGAATAGAGCAACCAAGATTATTAAGGGAATGGGGGGGGACTAGAATACAATGACAGATTATAAAATTTGGGATTATTCAGTTTAGAAAAAAGACGACTGAGGGGAGACCTCATTACAATGTACAAATACCTGAACGGAACAGTACAAGGATCTCTCCAAAGATCTTTTTATACCGAGGCCTGTGACCAGGGCAAGGGGGATCCTCTATGCCTAGAGGAGAGGTGGTTCTACCATCAACATAGACAAAGTTCTTTACTGTAAGAGCAGTGAGACTATGGAACTCTCTGACGCAAGGAGGTTGTTATGGCGGACTCTATGTACATGTTCAGGAGAGGCCAGGAAAGGTCTAGAAAAAATATCACGGGTTATGGGGGAAAATCATTTGTTAATTCTTAAAGGTGGACTTGATGGACTTGGTCTTTTTCCCTTTGGGAGGGGCGCAGTTGCAAGCCGGCGCCAATGGGCCAAAATCCGATCGTGTGCGCCAAAATCCTGGGGCAATTCGGCACAAAATGGAAATAGGGGGAAACCCGACGAAAATTGTTCGGACCTTAGTAAATGAGCCCCAGATGAATTGATCCAAAAAGAGCTGCATTGGTTTTGAGGTTGCGTGGACATTCATGTGAATAAGGACTTCTAGCATTTCCACAGAAACATGCCCCTGATTTCTAAAAGATACGAGTCACACATCTAGGATTTGCATCTGTCTCCTGAATTATTCCTAAAGTCCTAAAGAGGTGAATGGATAGAGATGGACATCTTCCTCTTCCTTCAGTTGGGATGGTCCAATAGATCTAGAAGTCATAACCAAATCTGTCAGATATTTATTGCATTTGCTGTAAATAACACTAAACTTGCCCAAACATTATAAGCTGAAAGCCACAGTTTTCTAAAGTGTTGGACATTGTGCAATCGCGACAAGCACTTCATATATACATGTACAAGCCCCCAAAGACATTCTTTTTAGTAGAAAGATGGACAAAATTTGGCAGCACGCCCATTCATAATGCTGATAGTGTCACACATATTTCCAATGTAGCTTACTTTTCCAAGAGCCCGGAATGTATTCCTCATTGCTGTTTGCTCAGTGCATGAAACACTGTACAAACACCACAACCATTAGTAGTAGCAGTGATAAGATCTGTCGTCTCTTCTAGGCCAAGAGTTCTAGCACTGGATGCTTGATGGTGGGGGGAATGGGCTTTTATTTCTCTTTCAGGCACCGTTATTCATGTTTATTATAGTGATCCGTAGCACTAATATTGGGCACAACCCCCTATAAACTAATGCATTTCACCCAAATTTACCAGAACCTGATGTGACAATTCTAGTACATATTTAGTGATGGTTTCACTTTAGTGGAAAATCCTCTCTGCATTCAAAACGGTAACTGAATGATGGTTCTCTTATATTCCATATTGTTACTGCAGTATCCAATTTTCTGATTATTAATAAGCAAACCTCAGGAAAGCAGCAGGTACAATGTTTTATACAGTGCGACTTCAGAACAATGAAAACAAATGTGAATATGTTAACTTTTCCAACCCCTGCATTGTGTGACCTCATTCTCTGCGGGGATTTGATGATTAACACCTTACTTCCCTCTTCACAATGTTCCTTTTTTTGGCTACTATTTTATAAGTTTAAAAAAAGTTTCAAACTGAAAACAGGAAGTGGCTTATAGTAAAAAGCTACAATACATTGTTTGCAGCTTCTATTTCATTGAGAAAATAAACTGTAGTAAGTTTGGTGTGTATATAGCGCTACATGGGAGTCACAGCAATGCATAAAGATACAAGAAATAAGATGTGGCTAGGCGATGTCTGAAGGGGGGAATTGGTATTTGCACAGGACAGTTTATGATGACTGAAAATAGAAATGTTATTTGCAGGATTTCACACTGCAGTTGAGCAGTTTCATGACAAAGTTCCTGTGTTTGCCAAAAAGATCATGGTAAAAGCACAGTATTTCCAAAATCAGCATGAAATTATCAATGAAACGACAAGGGGGCGGGGGGGGGGGGGGTTATCAGAAGTGTCTGAGAGCAGAACTCTTTAGTTGTCCATGGCAAAATCAGAGCTCAGCTTAATTTTCCACAGCTGTTTTATAAAATGAAAGCATGAGCAACTAAAACAGTTCTGCTCTCAGACACATCGATGCACAGGTCTATAGAGTCTATACAGATAAAATGTACATGCGGTGTTCGGGTTCAATTCGCTTCATCTTGATGGCTGCAGAGTGGCACCATACCTCATTGTGAGCTACTACCATTAGGTAAATAGTCATCTGGGACTAAATGGCTTTTCCTTGAAAATATTAAAGCATTGCAGGGGTCCAGGGTAAGAAAAAAGTTCACAAAATTATTCCGGTTCAGCTCGTGCTTCATCCATTGAGCCATCCAGCCTACTCGTACATGAGAAATAACTTACATTTTCCAGGGGATTTCACTTCTTGTGATGCACTTGGCAAGGAGACCAGTCATTCAATGAACTAGGTTCTGTGACCCCCAAAGGAACTTATAGTTGGGCATAGGGCATGAAACCGGAAGTACAAGAGCAAAGCGGGTTAGAGCAGTAGGTACGTGTGTATTTTGTCCTTTGCCCTGTTCCCCTTCTCCTGTGGAGTTTCCATATAAGTACAATATAAGTACAATTACATATAAAGTACAATGTGCTGCTTGCTAGTAAAACTGCTGTCCTTACTTTTTAATCAGTTCCCAAAGACACTGAAGGTTCGCCATGATGTGGACAATATTAAACACAAAGTTCACATAATGCAGTAGAATGTATTAGGTTTCATTTGTATTAGTTAAGGGTTGGGTTTCCCCTGTAACAGTTTATTGTGGATTTTCCTGAGATTACAGATATGTTACCACAGCTTTCTTTGGAACAAATAAAGTAAGATAGAAACCAAATGCCCAGATATATTTAAAATTAAAATTTTTTTTTTCTAAAAAAAAAAAAAAAAAAAAAGCATTACTACTAAAGTGGTAATGTACAATATACACTGTAATGCAGGCTTTGGGAATGGACAGATTACACAGAGGCAGTGAGCCCTAAGACCAGTGATGGGGAACCTTTAGATACAGAATGCCCAAACTAAAACCAAAATCCACTTTTATGTTGCAAAGTGCAACGTGACAATTTGAGCAGTAACCTATTGATCTCTGCTGTATCACAAGTTTAATTGTATTGGTGTCATGAGAAATCAATACAATGAAAGTAGGAGACATTTGGATTGTAGTTTCCTACAGGGCCCCCTAAAGGGAAGAATCAGAGGACCAAAGCAGGAAGCTCCAACAATAATCCATCTCTGTCCACACCTTCTGTCCACGATCCTCCTGTAGTCCTGGAAGCCAAGTATGTGTCGCTTTAAAATAGCACTGAGCGTGGGTAAAGCCTTAAGTCTATCTTGTAAATTCTGTGCTAAGTGCCACAGAAAGAGGCACCCATGCCATAGGTTCACCACCAGTGCCTTAGACTAAACACCCTTCTGAACTGTCCCTGCCTGATTGTCTCTACTTAGCCTAGACCCTGGTCACAACCAGGAGGACAAAGCAATGTGAAAAAACAAGGCAAGTCTGGAAAGGATAGTCTGAATACAGCAGAGGGTCAAAATACGTTAGTACAGACACAAAACAGGATACAAAAATACCAGGAGCTTCCTACAAACTAGTTATAGGAGGCACAAAGTACTGAACATGAAGAGCTTATAACATAATTATGATCCAAAAAATACCAGTTTCTGGTACACGGAAAGAATCCATCCATAGCCGTATAGGTATATGCAGAGAAAAACAGTCAGACTGGCACAACACGAAGGACGTCACAGGGGTACTGGTGCCAAATATTACTTCCTTTATTGAATAAAATGCAGCATGCAGAGGACAAGGGTGGTTAACGCATTTCGACGGGATCCGTCTTAATCATAGTCATGATCCCGGTTAGAAGGTTGATTGAAAAAAAAACTGCCCATCACTGCAGGTTATTACTGAAATACCATGGCATAGCTGGCAGGAGACGGACAAGTGTGGCACACATTCAGTCAGGGTAGCCAACAACCATAAAGCAGTGTTCACACTAGCAATGTCAGAGTGAATCGCATTGATACAATCAGCACACCCTCAGCCTTACCTTAAGGAGAAAGGTTAACATGAGACAGATGTTACATACACAATATATGCACAAGCATGAGATACCCGCCCAAACTTTATATATCCCATTCTACATCCAAAGACATTGGGGCACATTTACTTACCCGGTCCAGTCGCGATCCACGGCGGGTTCTCTGCACTGGATTCTGGTCCGGCCGGGATTTAATAGGAAGTTCTCCGGTTCCACCAGGGGCGCTGCTGCGCTGAAAAGCATTTTAACGCGCCGGGAATTCACCAGGCCGTCTGAGTGAAGGTAAGCGGGGCCCGAGCGACACATTTTGGTTTAAATGCGGCGGTTTTTCCGAATACGTCGGGTTTTCGTTCGGCCACGCCCCCCGATTTCCGTTGCGGCATGCCGGCGCCGATGCGCCACAATCCGATCGCGTGCGCCAAAATCTCGGGGCAATTCAGGTACAATGGCGCAAATCGGAAATATTCGGGTAACACGTCGGGAAAACGCGAATCGGGCCCTTAGTAAATGACCCCCATTGTGAAGTCAGTCACCCGTGAAAGAGACAAGATGGCTTGGCTCACAATTTAAGTGTGGGTCATATAAAGGTTTTTTTCACACCAAGCTCATAATTCATATCTTTATGGACTTGTATAATGGAAAAAAAATATTTGTAATGGAAAAACCAATCATTATTTTTTTTTTTTACTTTTCATTGTCGCTATCCTAGACCAATAGCTAAAATATAAGAGCTTGTTATTGGCAAAAACCACTTGTATTTTTTAATGGTGCCATATTTGGGGCACATAACTCTCATTAATGTCTTCAGTGGCAGATTTAAAGAAACAGCAATTCTGGCCATGTGTTTTGTTTTACATGTTGTGTCATTCAACCGGGACATAAATAACATCTTACTCTTACTCTACAATGTTGTATGATAACATCGATACACATATTAAAAAGTGTTGTATTTACTTTATAATTTTTGGAGATAAGATCTGTAAATTGTTAGAATTAGGAATTAAATAGTATTTTGGATGCTACACCTATGACTATAACAATGTATACTTTTAGATGCAAGCTCTCCACAGATTGGAATGAATATTGCTTTGGTGGTGACCTAATGGGAAATGACAACTTTAGACTGTTCAATACAGACTATTTTCTACTGCCTCCTACAACCCGCCATCACCAGGGTATACCCTACTTCTAAGGGAAAAAATGGTTTTACCTTTAGTAACAGATTATTTACATTAGGAGCAGTAAAAGTTTTGGCTGCCACAGGATCTTGTCATAGCCAACTAACTTTTTACACTGGATTCCTGGAAAAAATTCTTTTAATCCAGAGATTTATTCTGATCAATGTTCTGCCTCTTCTAGTCAGTGACGGTGAACCTTTTGAGGCAGAGTGCCCAAACTACAACCAAACCCACTTGTTATAATAGGAAGTGCCAACATGGCAATTAGGCAGTACATGTTACTACCTATTTTGTCACTTTTTTAATGTATTGGCATCCTGAGGACACCGATAAAGTTGAATAAAGAGGAAATTCAGAATTAGATTATCATGTGTATTCCTTCCAGGGTCCCTGAAGAGGAAGAACTAGGGGCCAGAGCAGGAGCCCAATAATAACACGGTCTGTGTGCACCTCCTTGCTCCTCCTGTAGTCTGGGCAGCTAACAATGTGTAGCTTTAAAATAGCACTGATCACAGCACAGTGCTGGGGTGATGGCCTGGGTGCCACAGAGAGTGCTCTGAGTGCCACCTCTGGCACCAGTGTCATAGGTTCGCCGCCAATGCTCAGATGAACACTGTAGGACTGTGGGCTCCGTTATTTTACAACTTTAACAATTTGTTTTTATATAACCATGTAATTGATTAGTATTTTCTTAATGTGTCAACCTTAGGATGTGTTCACATCACATTTTTTTCTATATGTTGTTGGTGGATTCCCGACATGTCTTTAAAATATAGTACAAAGTATCCCACTGCATGCTTATACAGGGGAATCTCCCAGTGAATCTTATTCAGGGGGAAGAGTGAACAACATCAGCAGACAGTGATTGGGCTGATGTTGAGGGGGTTCCCAGGGAGGTCACTGTCCTTATATGGACAATGACATCACCAGCGTCCTCCCTCCTGCCTGAATTATTATCCGCTCAGCAGAGGCTGGGGGACATGTATTCACCCCCTATGGGCTTGTGTATCTTCGATGAGCGTATTATGTCACTCACTAGGAGGGAGCAGGATCCGTTGTATACTGGTCGAGGAAGGAACTATGCCTTTGTCTCAATACGGTATATGTCAATGGGGTGTGCTCTATGAAAGCGAGGGGCTTTCCCGACGTATACACTGAGCATACTAAAAACGTGATGGAACCCAGCCTTATAAGTTATGTAGTCATACAAATATTCTTCCCCTATAAACTACATTGAGTACAGAAATATTTTCAACTCTATGTGTATGAATCTATGACCTCTGAATCACAGCCTAGAGAGACACTTGTACATAACATATGTTCTGGTTTACGTGATTTACTTTGTCAAAGAAACAGAACACAACTTAACTCGCAACACAGAGTCCTAAGAGTACGTGGGAAGCGTGCTCGGGCTGAACCAGAAATATTTTGCAGCATTTTAATGAGAAAGAATGTGTGGCAGTGATGTTGCTTCATCTATAGTTAAAGAGAATTCATTTATTAAGCTGACCTTTGGAAAACATTTTAGTGTAAAATCTTCCTTAAAGAGGTTTCCGACCAAAACAATTATCCAGAGGAATAGGAAATTGTAATCACAAATCAAGAGACCCTCTCTAATGACAACAAAGGGGGTTACTTGTAGCCTGTTGGTTAGACCTCTCACAATTACAATTATCCTTATAGTGAAATAGTCATGATTATATTACTTTCTTTCTGTCTGAATGCAATGGATCATGTGTGCACATTATGGACATTAATGTATGTAATGATGAGATTAAAAACAAGATTTTTAAATAATTCAGAATGAGAATGATGTAATCAAAATGTAGCTATGTCTTCTCAAAAAGGAATGTGGCTTATTGGAAGGGGGGAATTGAAAAAGAGTTAGGCTTAAAGGAAACTGTCACCCCTTATTTACCTACCCAAAGTAACTGCTAGCTATGAAGGGCTATGCCCACAGATGCCACCCATACCATTGTGTGCAGCTGTTCCTTTAATTCCAATATGTTACTTCAGAAATATGAAAATGAGTCCATCGAGTGCATTAGCAGAGCACCTCAGAGCTCCAGCTCCACAGCAATGACAATGCCATTGCTACACTCTAGAACCAGCCTTTGCTTTCATTTTTCCTCCTTCAGCTATGTCATCTTCAGGTCCGGTGAGAAGTGGGAGCCAGGGCCTGAGGGCTCTGCCAAAGCACTTCAGCCTAATTTGCACATTTCTAAACTAAAGTTTTGGCATGGAAGGAGCATCTGGAAATTAAAACACAACAGTAGTAATTCAGTAGGGGTAACTAGTGGTGAAGTTTCTCTTTAAGGTCCAATTCACATATGTATTTGTACTTTCGTTATTATCTTTGTCATTAAAATGATACTAATAGAAGTCTAAAGGATGTCCATTTACTTCAATGGGCTTTATTGCTTCTGTTAGTGTCCGTTTGCACCATTTGCTAGTGCTTCTGTAGTCTCCGAGGGAAATTGGATGGAAGCTGTAACACTAATTGTTTGTTCTCAAATAACACAAGTGGTTCAAACTGACCCTTTTGGAAGACATTAAAAGTCCATTGAAATAAGTGGATATTTTAACGGATCTGTTAGACTTCCTTTACTATCATTTTAGTGATCAAAATGCAGATTTAACAATGTCAACCAATGATAGCATAGACAAAGGTACATAAAGTTGCATTATTTGGGTGATACAGTATAATCCACAGAAATACATCTACTATTAAGCCCCTACATATGGATAGCTTACAGATGTTTTGTGAAAGGAGAGCCACTGCCAGATACCTCCCCATATCTGCCATCGAGAAAGAAATGGGCATGATTGGATATAACAGTGTATCCTATTAGATGCGTATTAGACAGGAATAGTAGAACTACCCCATAGTTTTTTCATATATATTTCTCTATGTAATACCTTTCATTCTCCCTTCACATTATGGCCCAGATTTCTTAAAGCCCCTACACCAGTTTTCTGTCAGACTGCATGTCTGTGACACATTTCTTGTGGCTGCACTATAGTGCACTGCACTAACGAGGGAGTTCCAGTGCACAGTTTGGGACCAGTGACATTTATCATGAAGTGTCCGACAGAAGTGTGTTGCACGCCCAGTTAAAGGTGCACCAAAAAGTTGGTTCACCCTGATGGAGCAGCGCAGGGAGTGCCAGAGTCATGAAGAACGGGTGCCACAAATCATGAATCTGGTGCCCTCTGCACATACTGTAAAGGAGTAGATTATGGTGAGCTGAAAACATTTTTTTTCTTTTTTTTCACTCGAGTTTGTACTGTTTTTGATAAATTTGGGCCATCTGCAGTTTGTGAAGATCAGATCAGATTCATGATGGAAGGTATGGCACATCAGTGCAGCTTCCAAATACAGTATTCCAAACTGCAAGAAAAATGAACTGGCACTTGGATCTATTTAGCCGGTTGGCATCCTGCAGGGCCAGTGCGCACAGGCTCATTCTAAGGCTTCTGATTCTGACATCATTCACAGCTGGAAGGCTTTACACAACAGATTTAGGTAAGAAGGGAATGTTCTGGACCCAGAATGCATAATTACAATGCAAATATGTGTTTCTAACATCTACTAGATCTCAGCAGCCCAATTGTTATAAGTCAGATAATATATTTAAGAAAGAAACGCTCTATACATAACATGCTGCCTTGCTTCTTCTTAACGCTGTACAATTTCTTTTGATATACTGCAGTAATCTATGCAGGCAGAGAGTAGGGCTTAAGGGGTTTTTTCTTATGCTTAACAAAGCATTAAGATATTCACATTGCATGATGGGAAAACATGAATATCTGTCTTGATGCCTGGATCTAGAAATACGAGTGACCAAACCATATTAGAAATATTTGTAATGTGGTAGGACAATGAGAAAAACTGTATATAAACAGGGCGTTACATGTCTTCTGAGGTGAGAAGTGATATCTGAAAATTTTCTCAAGTTGGTCCACGTCAGAGAGATAAGGAGGCTAATACCTAGAGAACATTTACCTTTGATTCACGCTCTGTAACGAGGTTAGACTATCCAGTGAATGTCTGTAAAGAGTTAAAATGAAATGAACTTAACACCTCTTCCTGAAAGTCATCTTCCTTCCAGCACAGAAGAAGGAAGTGATGTCATGTGAGAGGTGTGATTAACAGCCCAGAGAGCTGGACATAGCATACTTTTTTTTTTTTTTATAGTCAATCCTGCCATCAAGACTAAAGAAGACAAGTGCCGTGATTCTGGAGAAGAGGTCTATAGGGAAGTATTTTTAGGTTAATTTAGTTTAATATAAAAGGCGATTCCATTAAATTATCATATAAACTCTACAAAGTACCACCAGTGCTTGTAGAAGTTGAATAGTTGCACATTGGATACTATATCAAAGATAATAGCTGAGGATTGCTGCTAAAAAGTCTTAATATTTATTTTAATAAGCCTGAAGGGCTCTGGGGGGTATTGCAGAGCCCCTTTAGGCATGGCTGCATGACCTCTGCAGCCCCGCCCTCCAGATGATATTAGTTGGCTCAGCAGACAGAAGGAAGGGTTGGAGGAGGCAGTGGGAGGTTTAGCAGGGCTGCGGGGGACATGCAACCAGACCCGGAGAGACTCTAGGTAAACCTATGATAATAGTATGTGGGCATACACTCTGTTGGTGCTTTGTAGGGGTTAAATCATGTGGTAGAGTACCTTTATGTAATTAGACACTTTATCTCAGAAAGTGGATTATATCCATGCATAAAAAAGAAGAGAAAGGTAGAGGGAAAAGGACACATGAACATATTCTTCATTAAGTTTACTACTCATCTGCACTATTCTTTATGGATTTTGTTGAAAGGGTCACGTCAAATAACTAAGCAACCCACCTAGTAGTATAGGTATAAAAATATTAGAAAGGAAAATAGGAATTTTGTAGGACCATGATAAGCATTGTGGGACAATTATCAAGACCAGCATACAGAAGCCTGATAATCCTGCAAGCCAGAGTCATTAAACTAATGTAAAAATAATGTTAAAAAAACACAACCACATCATAAGCCAAGGTGCATGGTGTTAGCAGCCCATGTGACTTTTAATCAATGGTATTTGGTGCCAACATCATATTATATACCCTGAGGAAGTCACGAGGAGTGACGAAACGCGTGGGGTCCTTCTCCCCCGCACCCTGCTATTCATTCCATCCAAGTTTTTACTTAGCAACTTATGACTTTTCCCTCTATACTATCACTACACTTAGCCTCCATTAGTGACCATTATCACTATTCATAGAGTACTCCTCATTAGAGGGCTATGTGTGGATTTTTACTGCTTTTGATTGAATCTGATGCGCACTTTATTGTCTGGATAGACTTTATTCTTTTCTTCACCTCTATTACAGCGGGGGGGAAAGGGGAGGATATATGAGGGCCATGGCCTTGTCTTCTCTACAGGTGCTAAATGGGCACCTTTTAATGGCTTTTATTTTCTGTGCTGTTGCTAAATACCATATTGAATAAAGATTGTGTTTTTTGATACTGGTCATTTGATGCATCGCTTTTTTCTTTTAATTTGGTACGGTTATTTGAGGACCTGGATACTCTAGCAGTGCCGGCCTGTATCTTAGTGGACATCATTCATATTCACCCAAAAAAATTGGACAGATGGATGATAATCCTGAAAGAGGTTGGCAATCCATTGGCAAACAACAACCAGTGGTGATATAAAATACTTTGTGCAACTTAAGGATAAACACTATTTAGTATGTGTCTCCTTCTGTGTGCATATGCATGTTTTTATTTCCATAAGGGAAAATAACTTCTAAAGGATGACGTAAATGAGGAACGTAATCATTACTGCCAGAACCACACACTTATATGGATAAATACATTCTAGAATTAGTATGTATATGATCACTGCCAGAACCCATATTTATCTCATTTCCATGGGGAAATGTATAAACAGTGCAGAATCTCATATATATCCAACATTAATCGATTGTGTGCGTCTTAAAAACTCTCACAGTACAAAATATATGTATTCCATGTTCATGGATGTAAACACTGTACAAGTTCAATCTTTCATACATTATCATTGTGAGCTTGCGAACAAAACACTGAGAGATTGCATAAAATAAGATTGTCTAGCAAATAGGATTATGTATACAGTAAAAGATCAGAGGGCAAATGCATCATGAGGGAAAAAATATAGAAGGCAGTTTTGCTGACTTTAAGACCATTGTAGATCATTTTATTATGTTGGGCTATTAAAGTGGAATGATACTTTTGGTGACATTGTTTCTGTTTGTTTGGGGCAGTATGAAAGACATTAATAGGCAGAAGTGACAGTAAACATTCAACAGAAGGTTATAATCACTCATCATCCATCTACATAGATTTCTATTTCTCCATTTGGTCTTAAAACTTAGACGAAACTACAGAATAAAAACACGCCTTAGAAGATAATGTGAAGTCTTTTATACACACACAAAAAGTGTTGAATACCAGTCTAGATTACATTGTCTACGTTAAACATGAAACGATTCCTAAAACATTCTACTTTTCCCTGCTCCACCAGGATCCCCATTGAAACTCCTCTCACAATGCGGGGGCATAATAAAACAGAGTACTGCATTTCCAGTAAAATGCCAGGCCCTATGGCAGTGATGGGAACCTTTTTGAGACGGAGTGCCAGACTACAACCACAAAACTACACATTTATCACAAAGTGCCAATAAGCAGAACTTATATTTTGAACTGTTCTCTAACATAACAGCCTCCTAAGGACACTGATACAATTGAAAGCAGGAGGGCAAATACACACTATGAGATACTTCTTGGCGATTAAAGGGTTTTTGTTAAATAGCATGAGATTAGTTAATGTTGACTGTGTGTGGAATGCTGTAGATTCTTTAAGTCCTATCTGGTGAACTCTGTGCTGAGCTTTAAGTGGCCACAGAGAGCAATCAGAGTGCACCTCTGGCACCCGACCTTGCTGCCACAGGTCACCACCACTGCCCTATGGCATACACCCAGTATGGTCATGTCAGCTTGCAATAGATCCAGGAGTCTGTTATTTATTTACTATAACAAAAACAGAACAATGGAAATAACCTGGAGATGTGAACAAAGCTCAAGAAACAAGAGCAGATAACTAAGTGGTTACTGAATTTAGAAAAGCCACAGCAGCAATAAACTAAGAGCTTGATGTTAGCTGTGAGAATCCCAGCTATATTACAGACAGGGGGAAAGCATGTGCTGCTGCTGCTAGTACAAGAAAGATGTCAGGGAGTACAGCTGGCATACACTTGCCCTCCCAGCACCCAGGCGGCCAATGCATGAGAAGGGTGGAGCTTCAGTTGCGTGTTAATGATTTGTATGTTGTAGTGACATCACCAGTGATAAAGTGTCTCTGCTTCCATTAAGCTCGGGGGGAGGAAGGATACAAGAGGTTGAGGATCAAAGAGAGAGGGAGTGCAGGGTCCTCTACTAGAAACACCCGACTTACAGACGACCCCTAGTTACAAACGGACTTGGTTATGGTAATTTTCTTGTACCATAGCGCCAAACCCTAGCCATAGGCTACAATACACAGCATAACAGTTATTGGGCTTTAGTGCTAATCCTGGTTCTTATGACAATCCAAACATTTTTAATTACATTGTCACAGAGACCAAAAATAATTTTGCTGGGTATTACAATTATAAAGTATATGGATCGACTTACTACAAATTCAACTTAAGAACAAACTATGGAAATATCCTCTAGTAACCAGGGACTGCCTGTATTGGTTTACCATAGTAATAAATCATAATATAGTGCTATATTCGACGGGGCTTTACAGCTCCAGTGTGTGAAGATACATACACTCTACATAACATACATAGCAAAATATATATAGCCCAAATATATATATATATATATAATATATATATATGTAACCTGAGGGAAAGGTTTAAAAAAAAAAAAAAAGAGAAAAAAAAAACATACTAGGCAGATGGGGCTCATTGGTTAGACTACAGTTCAGCACTGGGGACCTGGGTTCAAGGTCCCATTCAGGTCAACGTCTGCAAAGAGTTGTATGGTCTCGGTCTCGGGTCCTCGGTTCCTCCACACTCCACCAAACATACGGTAGGTGAATAGATGTGAGCCCCATGGGGACAGGGACTGATCTGGCAAGCTCTGTGCAGCACTGATTATCTGCAGGCCTATTAAATAAAGGAATTTTTATTATTCTCCATGGATCAAGGTCTCACGAAGACAACACTTTTCATATGAACATGACCACGAGACCATCCATGGCTACAGTGTGACCAGGACGTTTGAGTGGCACCTGCTGAACAATCGCAACATCAACACTTTTGCTCCATAGAGCCATAAGCATTAAACACTCTGGAGATGTGGGGGGGTCCTCCAGAAGTAAATGCATCTTGGCGCCAAATTACACAATGTAGCTACACGTATAGCCCTCTACCTCTGACACAATGTGTCAGCATGGAGTACCGAGGTTACGCTCACCACATTATACTGTGAGAATACTTATCATCTATGCTTAGGGTTATTCCCATTTCAGCAAGACAGCATTGTTGTATATTAAAAGTTACCATTTTCCAATATCTTCTATATCATACTAACCTCCTTATCAGATCTGCTGACTGATTCTATAGATACTTATAGTTACTTAGGGAGCAGAAATTGACCAGTCAACAAGGTGATTCACACCAGCTTGCTTGATCTCTGTGATATAACGAGCTGTGCACTGTGGCACATGGTCAGACTTGGCCCGGAGTAAACAATGAACTTCATAGAATGACACAAGCAGGAGACTACGACACCGTGGGAGACTTGCTACAGACATATTTTGAGAAATGCATAACTTTTCTATCCAAACACTACATCAGCTGACCGAGCTCCCTTACCCGCCCCCCGCTGCAGCGCCGCCAGCCTGTTCTATCCTTTTCTTCCCCTTTCTTTATGTCCCCCAGGTTTGGCTACTAGTTTGGTACCGTTTTCTTTTTTTCCCCCCCTTCACTTTTCTCCCCCCCCTCCCCTTTCTCTTTTTTTTCTCTCCCTCTTCCCCCCCCTTCTCTCTCCCTCTCCTTCCCACTTCCTTTTCCCCCCCCTCTCCCTCCCCCCCCTTCCCCCCCCCCCCTCCCTTCCCCCACTTCTTCTCTCTTCCCCCTTTCCCCTTCTCTTTTCTCCCCCCCCCCTTCCCCCCCCTCTTTCCCCCCTTTATTCCCCCCTTCTTCTCCCCCTCTCTTTTTCCCTCTCCCCCCCTCTTCTTCTTCTTTCTCCTTCCCCCCTTCTCCCCCCCCTCCTTTTCCCACCCTTCCCCTTTTCTTCCCTCCCCTCCTCCTTCTTTTCCTCCTTTCCCCCCCCTCCTCCTCTCCCTTCCTCCCCCTCTCCCCTTCCTTTTCATTTTCCCCCTCTTTCCTTCTTCCCTTTATCCCCCTTTTCTACTCCTCCCCCCCCCCCTCCTTCAAGTCCTTTTCACTCCAGTTTTACCAAGTAATTACTGTTACAGATATATTGCACTTTTTGTTTCCGTGGCCCACTTACGTTTATTCTCCATTAAACCTCTCAACCATTTTTCTGCCCACTCCTCACGCTTCCACAAATCCCTCTGTAATGATAAACATGGAACTGAAATCTTCCATGTGTTTTTTGTCATTTTCAACTGTGCAACTGTATACAAAAACTTTATGGTAAGATGCATACACTGACATTATAGCCTGTACACATTTACAGGATAGAAATCATGTCAGCTTGGAGCTAGCACTTACCCACTAGTTACTATTACATAGTCATTATGGTTACACAGATGTCAGATACACTACAGTATAAAAATAACTCAAAGCCTTCTGCGGATACAAGTGTTTGCATGTGTTTATCCCTGGTTACCAGGTTTTTGTTATTCAAAACAGAGACAATATATTTAATGTAAGCAGTAGATAATCTTGACGAATTTCTTTATCGGGTCTTTTTCTTTGGTTGTTTAATCTTTATGTAGATAACTACTAATCATTGTAAAACAGATAAATCATTGTAGCCTCCAGTTTACTGTGTATTGTACATATTAACCCCATAGGCATGGATAGTAAAGGAAATATGGCATTGTCCACAAACTTCACAGATCTACCATAAAAGATGAGTCTTTAGGAAAATGGTAATCGCATGTATGGTAAATTTACTGAATATCAAATAGACTCCTATTGAAACTTGCACATTACTTGTAGATAATAGAATCTTTCTATCCTGATCCGTCAATGAACATGAAAGATAATACGCCTCTCACAGCAAGTCACATGTTCTCTGTTAGGGTTATAAATATGCATGGCTTATGCAATGTGTTCTGCCTTGTTCACATTGAATATTTTTTCAGCTTGGCATGCATTCAATAGATTCCTTGTACTATATTTTAGAGCCATACAGTTAATCTGCATATGTGATAAGGAGAACCTACTGTCTGACCCCCACGTAATATGTAGGAAATCACCACGAGGATGAAGGATTGTGAACCAGCACGCCTACATGCTACTGAAAATGTTTTGCATACTTCCCAGAATTCCTTAGTGGAGCATCTATGGCTTTAAACGGGTATTCTCGTCTAGGCATTCACATTCAGTTTAATAAATCTGCCATATTAAACATTTCTTCATTTAGTGTTATTAAAAAAAATGTTCCTGTGTTAATTTAAGTCTCCATATACCTTTCAGGTGGCCAATTAACAACCTAAAGATCCTATCTTGTACGTAACCCGGACTACTTGTACTGAACTGGCCATGATTGTGAAGGCTACATTTCTTTCCTTTGTTGAATAGATTGTAATAAATTTTGGAGGTATATTTTTGCAAGTAAATGAGTCTGCTAATAATAGTTTAATCACCTGATAGTAGAAGGTGGTTATTCTGAAGTATTTTTGAAGTACTGTTAAGGTTCGGCGCCTGCGACCCATGCATGTGTTATCATTATGCAAATCCGGTCTTAGCTCCCTGGTTATCAAGAAAGTATAAATACCCCCAAAGTGTTTATGATACCTTGATTTTCATAATTGGGAACATTAAGCAATAATCAGTGTGATAAATTCACTGGGGTAATTTATCATTAGGGTGGCTCCCTACACAGTTCTATGTCTGTCTTTGGAGCTCACTGCTATCGAGAATTAAGAGGCTTTGGTTTTTATAATCCAGGGTATATAAGGAGGGGAGCAGATGGGACCATGAGGGGAAAGGCAAACTGGTCATAGAGTGGAAGCAGAGAAAGACCCAATACGCAGGGAGGGGAATGGGGCATTGTACAAGGTGAGAATATTTGGTGTAAGAGACATTATTTTAGGTATTGGGGTGGGGCAAGGTGGCATGGTTTATTATGCAAAAAAATTATTGTGACATCTTTTTCTCCCTCTTTCTGCAACCAGAGGCTGGGAAGTGTGGGGTTGCTTGCAACAGTATACACTCACCGGCCACTTTATAGGTACACCATGCTAGTAACGGGTTGGACCCCCTTTTGCTTCAGAACTGCCTCAATTCTTCGTGGCATAGATTCAACAAGGTGCTGGAAGCATTCCTCAGAGATTTTGGTCCATATTGACATGATGGCATCACACAGTTGCCGCAGATTTGTCGACTTCACATCCATGATGCCAATCTCCCGTTCCACCACATCCCAAATTGCTCTATTGGTATTGAGATCTGGTGACTGTGGAGGCCATTTGAGTACAGTGAACTCATTGTCATGTTCAAGAACCAGTCTGAATGATTCCAGCTTTTTGACTTGGCGCATTATCCTGCTGAAAGTAGCCATCAGATGTTGGGTACATTGTGGTCATAAGGTTGGAACATGGTCAGCAACAATACTCAGGTAGCTGTGGCGTTGCACGCTGCTCAATTGGTACCAAGGGGCCAAAGAGTCAAGAAATATTCCCACACCATGCTCCCCACGATACCAGCCTGAACCTTTGATCAGGCAGGATGGATCCATGCTTTCATGTTGTTGAATGCCAAATTCTGACCCTACCATCCGCATTTGCAGCAGAATCGAGACTCATCAACGACCAGGCAACTTTTTTTCAATCTTCTACTGTCCATTTCAATGACCTGTGCAAATTGTAGTGCTCTAGTTTCCTGTTCTTAGCTGAAAGGAGTGGCACCCGGTGTGGTTTCTGCTGCTGTAGCCCATCTGCCTCAAAGTTCGACTTACTGTGCGTTCAGAGATGCTCTTCTGCCTACCTGGTTGTAACGGATGGCGATTTGAGTCACTTGTGCCTTTCTATCAGCTCGAACCAGTCTGCCCATTTTCTCCTCTGACCTCTGGCATCAACAAGGCATTTCCGCCCACATAACTGCCGCTCACTGGATTTTTTTTTTTTTCGGTACCATTCTCTGTAACACCTAGAGATGGTTGTGCGTGAAATCCCAGAGAATCACACAGTTTCTTGAAATACTCAGACCAGCCCTTCTTGGACCAATAACCATGCCACGTTCAAAGGCAATCAATCACCTTTCTTCCCCATACTGATGCTCGTTTGTAACTGCAGGAGATTCGTCTTGACCATGTCTACATGCCTAATGCACTGAGTTGCCGCCATGTGATTGGCTGATTAGAAATTAATGTTAACGAGCAGTTGGACAGGTGTACCTAATAAAGTGGCCGGTGAGTGTACATGCAAAAGAAAGAAGTGGTTGCAAATAGATGGCCGTAACAATATATTTAATTTTTATTAGACATGATAGTAAATGGAAACAAAACATATAAATCAATTAAAATGTGCTACAATCCAGCACAACAACCCCCTATTGGGTGAGGACCAAAGTCCCACACCCCGGGCAATCCCAAGGTACCACATACCCCCCTACAACCAACCCAAACTGACAATACAAGACAATGAAGATAATGCTGATGTGAACAAGCTAGAAGTAAATGCATCAATACCTCAATGTGAACCATACATGGATATGTAAACCTGTAAGGAATAATTTAGAGATATAGCAGATAAGAGGAGGGAGGGAGATGGGAAGGGAATGAGAAACCCCACGCTTTACGTCATGTATCCATGATGGTCGCAGTAAGTCTGTCCCGCTTATTAGACAAATCCCTAGATTACCTTGATACAGGTGATAAGCAAACAGTATCAGTGTACTTGCAACAATCACAAAAACACCATCAAAGCTCAGCTCATTGACCTGGGAAGGACTGTTGTTAATTTTGTGCGCAATTGCTCCATGAATTCAGTCCTATGTGAAAACTAGTCTCTTCCAATAATGAATTGGTGCAAGCAGCGTCTATGTTAAGTGACTTTGCACTGTCCTATGTTAATTTGGCGCAATGGAAATCAATCACAGAATTGTACCACAATTGAGCCAATCACACCAAACATAGACAAAAAAATTAATAAATCCACCCCCATTGTGTTATCTAGAGATGTTTTTACTAGAGGAACTGCTAATGTCAGCATTATAATTTATTGCAGCTATGCCTCTTACCCACATTTTTGACATCATTCAATTCACATATTTTTCATTCTGAAAGTTGCTGAGATATTTGACTGGATCCTGGATGATTTACTGAGAATATTTGCTGTTTGTCATTTTTATTTATATATGACGACCTCCATTGACCACACCATGTTCATAAAATCATGTTGAAGATATGCTTATGCACCATTGTCTTCTCTAGTGGCAATTCAGTGAATAGGGTCAGCCCAGTGTAACGCTAAAGTCAGTGCACGGGAGAAGAGGAGGGGTGAGCGCTGCTCACCCTGCCCCCCTCCACAGAGATAGGCGGCGCACGGCGCTTATTACAGGGAAGGATAGGACATGTCCTATCTTTTCTCCCAGGTACGGAACGGTTGTTACGCAAGTGTTCTGCACCGTACCCGCTTCTTGCACCCATTGCCGCCCTATGGGGGACATATATACAGTAGCCGTATATATGTCCCCCAACGTTTGTGTGGAATTTACCCCAAGGCTTACTGCGTCCCTTGAACACTGATAACGTCTGAAGATTGCTGTTAATCTCTGGCAGCATAGGTACTGCTCTATCTTTTGTGGCTCGTGGAATCCATGGCCCTGGCCAGGGTCCCATGGAAGTAATGGGGATGCGTGCTAGCCACTGAAACAAAGATTAGCACATCTCCCATTACAACGTTTGTGTGCATGAGGTGGATCTAGAACCCTCTGTAGATGGTACCAACAAGATTTAGTTGACCACCCCCACGTATTGTGCTTAGTCCCATTCAAAGAAAACAGAACTCCCTGTAAAATTGAAAACAACATAAACTTTATTTATAGTATGAAGTGTGAGTTTCCTGTGGTTTTTGACAAGGATTTTCTGCTCTCAAAATCCACTGTCGAGCTGCCAGATACCTATATTTTGAGGTGGCATTTCTCTGGATTCGTTCTGGAATACAGGACGTATTAATTTATTTTTCCACATGTGGACAATGCTTGCTAAAAAAGGTTCCGAAATTTTGACAAATTGGTCAAATACGTCCTGAGAATTAACCCTTAGTCTTCTTTGACATGTATTTATCCTTTTATTCATGATTTTACTTGTACTACTGCTGCAGGTCTTTACACCTTTAGGTTTTGTTTCTGTGCACCATGGGCATTGCTGAGGGTTTTGGCCAACCTCTTCAGCTGCTCTCCACTTCCTTAGTGTACAAGATGACAGTGTGGTTGGAATAACACATTGAAATACAGAAGTTTCTGTCCTACCCATAGTGCTTTATTCACAGAAGTGCTGCTTAGTTTCCTTATTGTTGGCTTCTAACAAGTAGTTCTTCTTTACATTCAGCTATGCTCACATCAGTGGTGAAGGTTTACATTTGAAACAGGTGCTACTGATGTACCAGATGTGGGTTGAGGAAACCTACATCATTGATCTACCTATAGGTAGATACCGGTGGTAGATCTCTTTAATATATTATACTTCATGCTTTTTACTTTTAAAAAACTTTTTAAAAAACTTTATGAAACTATAATCTAATCTATTTTGCAAATTTTGTTTCGAAGCTACTGGGGTGTGAATGCCCCCAGTAGCTTCCTTCAATCCCTCCTACCAAAAAGGCTTCAGCATGCAGCTCATCGTAACCAGCCGTACTCGTCTGCGCATGTGCACGCTGAAGACTTCTCTGTAGGAGGATCGAAGGAGGTTACTGGGCACGCACAGCACGCTACTCTCCATGCCCCAGTAGCCTCTAAGCAAAATTTGGATATATAAGATATAGTTTTATAAAGTTCTGGGCCACTAACAGTTTTATTAAAAAAAGCATGGAGCTTATAATATATTAAAGAAACCTACCACTGGATCTACCTATTATGTAGATTTGTGTTGGTAGGTTCCTTTAAAATTGACACGATGCTTTTAGGCTGAAGATATTTTGCTTGCCTCATGCACAGTAAACGTTTGCTATCTATTGATTCGATGGCCCCATCTTCCCGAGTCGTAAGCTCAGAGCGGTAACATTTCTGTCAGATTTGCAGCTTGGTCAGTCTTTAAGTCTTTGAAGCAAAAAAAAACAAGAGTTGATGTGAAAAAGAGATGTATATGTGGGCCTTTTATAAATTCTCTCCCCTTATGATCCACACCTTTATCACAACTTCTTTTCATCTCAAAAAACAAACAATGGGGAACATTTTTCTAGTGTAAGACGGGATGTGTTTATATAAACTGTCTCCACGTCTTATTACCATTCTTCGGAGTAGGCACCCACTTTTAAATAGCCCTTGCTCAGCTGGAACTGCCTCTACCGTACAGAGATAACAGTCCATTATCACAAGACTGAAGCTACAAAGTATAGCGGGACGAGGCGGCGAAGACTGCCAGACTATTTGCTGAGAATTACTGCAGAGGATATGGCAAGGTTACAGACCTAACAGTCTGCACTGTGTGATTTGAAGGGCGCTCTATAGTGCAGCAGATGAACAACCCAGCTTTAAAATGCGCAGCCAACTGCATCTGTTTTCTGGATGCTGCTTATCAGCTACTGAGCCAAAAAAATGAATGAACTCTTTATCTTTAATGTGATCTCAAAATGTCAGCCTGGAATAAACAATCTTACAGTAGCTTCCTGCTGTGTACCCTCACCCCAGCTGGCTGTAAACAAAGAGGAGTCACATTATTAAAGGGGTTTTCTTATCTTCTAAACAGCCTCTTCAAGGGGCTGTAAAATTATAAAACCTTACGACTCTCCTTTTCACCCTGTTATCGACACTTCCGGTCTCCCTATACTTCACTTCCAGTGAAAGGTGAGGAGGGAGCAGAGCTAATAAGAGAGGAAATGTACAGACTCGTAAGTTGCTTTATCAACTTTATCCTGTCCTGTTGAGATACTTACTGAACAGGAGCATGGCATAATACAGGGAAGGGAGGATGTGGTGGATCCCCTATGCTGAGGCAATGGCTTGTTTTGTGCTAGCTGTGCTTCTTCCGGCCACATATAATAAAGAAGAAGTTAACTAGAAGATTTGTGAGTGCCGTTTGTCTTTCCTCTATGTTTTCTTATAGTGACGAAACAACGTTTTTGCCCACTGAGGGGTACGCAAGGTCATTAGTTTTTAGACACTCCCAGAACGCACAGGTCCTGTGAGACGCAGGAAGTGAGTTGATTCTGTCCACCAATCTCCGGATATGGCACAACAATAATCATATCCCTGAGTGGGTGAAATACCCCTTTCACTAGCTTCAGTGAAACAGAACCTTATCAACCCAATTAGCTGCACCAGTTCTCATTTAATATAAGCCCAGTCAATAACGGGAGTAGGAACCAAACCGGTAGGTAAACTTTAAATTAAAATTGCCTTATGGAACACTAGACAAACGTAACACAAAAATATTGTCCAGTTAGCAGAGTGCAAATACAGTTGTAGGACTACAGTATCAGCATGCAGAATGTTAGTTACCTTGTGTGGGCCTAATGGGAATGGATAGTCCACACTTTATGATTCCTTCCTGCAATTGTGATGTTTCGTTCCCCAGAAAAGAACGATGGGCACCAGTGGTGATCTGATTAAAAGGGTGCAGAAGCAATCCTGCACACCCATAGGGAGGGTCTAGGACCTCTCGTACCTGGCATCAGATCCAGGACCATGGAGGAGTTCTAGTTTCTTCTCAATCGAAGGCTAAGGCTCAGGTTCTAGTCTCAATGGATCCGGGGGAATCCTGGATCACATTGATACCAACCCTCACCCCTGCTATGTTCCCATTCAAAACATATTTATATCCCTATGGCCAAGATGCTATACCTATTTAGTCATAGCTATATACCCTGGCTATACCGATGCCAAAAATGTATCTGGCCTTGGGCTGCAAAGATGTTAGTAAAGCGACTCCCTACTGAGCCAGAGTCCCTTTGCAGCTTTTGTAGTAGGACTTTCCCAGGTGCTCTTATTATACAAGATAGTGGGAGGAAAGTGGGGGATTTGTACTACAACCTGATGAGTATTAGGTGCCCCCTCCCCCTGGCCATATTTATCACAGGTGTCTCTTAGGCTTCTTGTCCACATGTGGGTTTGATGGATTGTGAATTCAGCTCAAACCTTGCATCAATTGCTTTCTGCATTGTCCGTCCCGAAGCTCAGAAACCGAAACTAAAACTGACAATGCTGAGTTTAGTTCTGGCTCTTAGCGTTCTTGAGGACACTGCAGCAAGCACACAATGGGTGCATGATTTAAGGGGTATTGGTGGATGGTAAACTTCATTTTAGTGACCAGAGCCAAGTGGCTGCTGCAAAAGCAAATAAAATTATGGGATGTATGAAGAGAGGAATAGATTCCCATGATAAAGACTTTGGGGCAGATGTATCAAGCTGAAATTCAGAATATTTCTAGTTGCCCATGGCAATCAATCAGAGCTCCCCTTTAAAATATTCATGAGTACTAGTAAAATGAAAGCTGAACTGTGATTGGTTGCCATGGGCAACTAGAAATATTCTGACTTTCAGATAGCTTGATAAATCTTCCCCATAATTTTGCCCTTATACAAATTCCTGGTCAGACCACACATGGAATATTGGGGCAGATTTACTTACCCGGTCCCTTCGCGATCCAGCGGCACGCTCTCTGCGGTGGATTTGGGTCCGGCTGGGATTCACTAAGGTAGTTCCTCTGACGTCCACCAGGTGTCGCTGCCGCGCTGAAGTCCGCCGAGGCCTGCCGGAATACACTGAAGTTCACCGGCCTATTCCTGGTGAAGGTAAGTGCCAGTCCAGCGACACTTTTTTTTTTATTGAATGCGGCGGTTTTTCCGAATCCGTCAGGTTTTCGTACGGCCACGCCCCCTGATTTCCATTGCGTGCATGCCGGCGCCGATGTGACACAATCCGATCGCGTGCGCCAAAATCCAGGGGCAATTCAGGGAAAATCCATGCAAATCGGAAATATTCGGGTAACTCGTTGGGAAAACGCGAATCGGGCCCTAAGTAAATGACCCCCATTGTGTACAGTTTTGGGCACCAGTGTATATAAAGGACCTAGTAGAACTGGAACGGGTGCAGAATAGAGCAACCAAGATTATTAAGGGAATGGGGGGACTAGAATACAATGACAGATTATAAAATTTGGGATTATTCAGTTTAGAAAAAAGACGACTGAGGGGAGACCTCATTACAATGTACAAATACCTGAACGGACAGTACAAGGATCTCTCCAAAGATCTTTTTATACCTAGGCCTGTGACCAGGGCAAGGGGGCATCCTCTATGCCTAGAGGAGAGGTGGTTCTACCATCAACATAGACAAAGGTTCTTTACTGTAAGAGCAGTGAGACTATGGAACTCTCTACCGCAGGAGGTTGTTATGGCGGACTCTATGTACATGTTCAGGAGAGGCCAGGAAAGGTCTAGAAAAAATATCACGGGTTATGGGGGAAAAATCATTTGTTTAATTCTTAAAGGTTGGACTTGATGGACTTGCGTCTTTTTCCCTTTGGGAGGGGCGCAGTGCAAGCCGGCGCCAATGGGCCAAAATCCGATCGTGTGCGCCAAAATCCTGGAGCAATTCGGCACAAAATGGAAATATTGGGGAAACCCGACGAAATTGTTCGGACCCTTAGTAAATGAGCCCCAGTATGAATTGATCCAAAGAGCTGCATTGGTTTTGAGGTTGCTGTGGACATTCATGTGAATAAGGACTTCTAGCATTTCCACAGAACATGCCCCTGATTTCTAAAAGATACGAGTCACACATCTAGGATTTGCATCTGTCTCCTGAATTATTCCTAACGTACTAAAGAGGTGAATGGATAGAGTTGGGCATCTTCCTCTTCCTTCAGATTGGGATGGGCCCATAGATCCTAGAAGTCATAACTAAATCTGTCAGATATTTATTGCATTTGCTGTAAAATGAACCTAAACTTGCCCAAACATTATAAGCTGAAAGCCACAGTTTTCTAAAGTGTTGGACATTGTGCAATTGCGACAAGCACTTCATATATACATGTACAAGCCCCAAAGACATTCTTTTTAGTAAAAAGATGGACAAAAATTTGGCGCGCCCATGTTTCATAATGCTGCTAGTGTCCACACATATTTCCAATGTAGCTTACTTTTCCAAAGAGCCCGGAATGTATTCCTCATTGCTGTTTGCTCAGTGCATGAAACACTGTTCAACACCACAACCATTAGTAGTAGCAGTGATAAGATCTGTCGTCTCTTCTAGGCCAAGAGTTCTAGCACTGGATGCTTGATGGTGGGGAGAATGTGCTTTTTATTTCTCCTTTCAGGCACCGTTATTTCATGTATTATATAGTGATCCGTAGCACTAATATTGGGCACAACCCCTATAAACTAATGCATTTCACCCAAATTTACCAGAACCTGATGTGACAATTCTAGTACCATATTTAGTGATGGTTTCACTTTAGTGGAAAATCCCCTCTGCATTCAAATACGGTAACTGAATGATGGTTCTCCTTATATTCCATATTGTTACTGCAGTATCCAATTTTCTGATTATTAATAAGCAAACCTCAGGAAAGCAGCAGGTACAATGTTTTATACAGTGCGACTTCAGAACAATGAAAACAAATGTGAATTATGTTAACTTTTCCAACCCCTGCATTGTGTGACCTCCATTCTCTGCGGGGATTTGATGATTAACACCTTACTTCCTTCTTCACAATGTTCCTTTTTTTGGCTACTATTTTATACGTTTAAAAAAAGTTTCAAACTGAAAACAGGAAGTGGCTTATAGTAAAAAGCTACAATACATTGTTTGCAGCTTCTATTTCATTGAGAAAATAAACTGTAGTAAGTTTGGTGTACTATATAGCGCTACATGGGAGTCACAAGCAATGCATAAAGATACAAGAAATAAGATGTGGCTAGGGCGATGTCTTGAAGGCCGGGGAATTGGTTATTTGCACAGGACAGTTTATTGATGACTGAAAATAGAAATGTTATTCTGCAGGATTTCACACTGCAGTGGGAGCAGTTTCATGACAAAGTTCCTGTGTTTGCCAAAAAGATCTTGGTAAAAGCACAGTATTTCCAACATTAGCATGAAATTAGCAATGAAACGACAAGGGGGGGGGGGGGGATTATCAGAAGTGTCTGAGAGCAGAACTCTTCTAGTTGTCCATGGCAAAATCAGAGCTCAGCTTAAGTTTCCCACAGCTGTTTATAAAATGAAACCTGCGCTCTGATTGGTTACCATGAGCAACTAAAACAGTTCTGCTCTCAGACACATCCGATGCCAGGTCTATAGAGTCTATACAGATAAAATGTACATGCGGTGTTCGGGTTCACTTCGCTTCATCTTGATGGCTGCAGAGTGGCACCATACCCTAATTGTGAGCTACTACCATTTAGGTAAATAGTCATCTGGTTACTAAATGGCTTTTCCTTGAAAATAGTAAAGCATGCAGGGGTCCAGGGTAAGAAAAAAGTTCACAAATTTATTCCGGTTCAGCTCGTGCTTCATCCATTGAGCCATCCAGCCTACTCGTACATGAGAAATAACTTACATTTTCCAGGGGATTTCACTTCTTGTGATGCACTCTGGTCCAAGGAGACCAGTCATTCAATGAACTAGGTTCTGTGACCCCCAAAGGAACTTATAGTTGGGCATAGGGCATGAAACCGGAAGTACAAGAGCAAAGCGGGTTAGAGCAGTAGGTACGTGTTCTATTTTGTCCTTTAGCCCTGTTCCCCCTTCTCCTTGTGGAGATTTCCATATAAGTACAATATAAGTACAATTACATATAAAGTACAATGTGCTGCCTTGCTAGTAAACTGCTGTCCTTACTTTTTAATCAGTTCCCAAAGACACTGAAGGTTCGCAAAATGATTGTGGACAATATTAAACACAACGTTACACTAATGCAGTAGAATGTATTAGGTTTCATTTGTATTAGTTAAGGGTTGGGTTTCCCCTGTAACAGTTTATTGTGGATTTTCCCTGAGATTACAGATATGTTACCACAACTTTCTTTGGAACAAATAAAGTAAGATAGAAACCAAAATGCCCAGATATATTTAAAAATTAAAAATATTTTTTTTTCTTAAAAAAAAAAAAAAAGCATTACTACTAAAGTGGTAATGTACAATATACACTGTAATGCAGGCTTTGGGAATGGACAGACTACACAGAGGCAGTGAGCCCTAAGACCAGTGATGGGGAACCTTTTAGATACAGAATGCCCGAACTAAAACCAAAATCCACTTTTATGTTGCAAAGTGCCAACATGACAATTTGAGCAGTAACCTATTGATCTCTGCTGTATCACAAGTTTTAATTGTATTGGTGTCCTGAGGAAATCAATACAATAGAAAGTAGGAGACATTTGGATTGTAGTTTCCCTACAGGGCCCCCTAAAGAGGAAGAATCAGAGGACCCAAAGCAGGAGCTCCAACAATAATCCATCTCTGTCCACACCTTCTGTCCACGATCCTCCTGTAGTCCTGGCAGCCAAGTATGTGTCGCTTTAAAATAGCGCTGAGCGTGGGTAAAGCCTTAAGTCCTATCTTGTAAATTCTGTGCTAAGTGCCCACAGAAAGAGTTCCGAGTGCCACCTCTGGCACCCATGCCATAGGTTCACCACCAGTGCCTTAGACTAAACACCCTTCTGAACTGTCCCTGCCTGATTGTCTCTACTTAGCCTAGACCCTGGTCACAACCAGGAGGACAAATGCAATGAAAAAAACAAGGCAAGTCTGGAAAGGATAGTCTGAATACAAGCAGAGGGTCAAAATACGTTAGTACAGACAAAACAGGATACAAAAATACCAGGAGCTTCCTACAAACTAGTTTATAGGAGGCACAAAGTACTGAACATGAAGAGCTTATAACATAATTATGATCCCAAAAAATACCAGTCTTCTGGTACACGGAAAGAATCCATCCATAGCCGTATGGTATATGCAGAGAAAAACAGTCAGACTGGCACAACACGAAGGACGTCACAGGGGTACTGGTGCCAAATATTACTTCCTTTATTGAATAAAATGCAGCATGCACGAGGACAAGGGCTGGTTAACGCGTTTCGACGGGATCCGTCTTAATCATAATCATGATCCCGGTCTAGAAGGTGATTGAAAAAAAAACTGCCCATCACTGCAGGTTATCTACTGAAATACCATGGCATAGCTGCAGGAGACGGACAAGTGTGGCACACATTCAGTCAGGGTAGCCAACAACCATAAAGCAGTGTTCACACTAGAAATGTCAGAGTGAATCGCATTGATACAATCAGCACATCCTCAGCCATACTTTAAGGAGAAAGGTTAACATGAGACAGATGTTACATACACAATATATGCACAAGCATTGAAATACCCGCACAAGCTTTTATATTATCCCATTCTACATCCAAAGACATTGTGAAGTCAGTCACCCGTGAAAGAGACAAGAGGGCTTGGCTCACAATTTAAGTTGTGGTTCATATAAAGGTTTTTTTCACACCAAGCTCACTAATTCATATCTTTATGGACTTGTATAATTGGAAAAAAATTATTTGTAATGGAAAAACCAATCATTATTTTTTTTTTTTTACTTTTTCATTGTCGCTATCCTAGACCAATAGCTAAAATATAAGAGCTTGTTATTGGCAAAACCACTTGTATTTTTTAATGGTGCCATATTTGGGGCACATAACTCTCATTAATGTCTTCAGTGGCAGAATTTAAAGAAACAGCAATTCTGGCCATGTGTTTTGTTTTACATGTTGTGTCATTCAACGCGGGACATAAATAACATCTTACTCTTACTCTACATGTTGCTATGATAACATCGATACACATATTAAAAAGTGTTGTATTTTATACTTTATAATTTTTGGAGAATAAGATCTGTAAATTGTTAGAATTAGGAATTACATATGTATTTTTGGATGCTACACTCTAATGACTATAACAATTGTATACTTTTTAGATGCAAGCTCTCCAAGATTGGAATGAATATTGCTTGGTGGTGACCTAATGGGAAATGACAACTTTATGACTGTTCAATACAGACATTTTTCTACTGCCTCCTTACAACCCCGCCATCACCAGGGGTATACCCTACTTCTAAGGGAAAAATGGTTTTACCTTTAGTAACAGATTATTTACATTAGGAGCAGTAAAAGTTTTGGCTGCCACAGGATCTTGTTATAGCCAACTAAACTTTTTACACTGGATTCCTGGAAAAAATTCATTTTAATCCAGAGATTTATTCTGATCAATGTTCTGCCTTCTTCTAGATCAGTGACGGTGAACCTTTTTGAGGCAGAGTGCCCAAACTACAACCAAACCCACTTGTATAAATAGGAAGTGCCAACATGGCAATTTAGACAGTAACATGTTACTACCTATTTTGTCACTGTTTTTAATTGTATTGGCATCCTGAGGACACCGATAAAGTTGAAATAAAGAGGAGAAATTCAGAATTCAGATTATCATTGTAGCTTCCTTCCAGGGTCCCCTGAAGAGGAAGAACTTCGGGGCCCAGAGCAGGAGCTCCAATAATAACACAGTCTTGTGTGCACCTCCTTGCTCCTCCTGTAGTCCTGGGCAGCTAACAATGTGTAGCTTTAAAATAGCACTGATCACAGCACAGTGCTGGGGTGATGGCCTGGGTGCCCACAGAGAGTGCTCTGAGTGCCACCTCTGGCACCAGTGCCATAGGTTCGCCGCCACTGCTCTAGATGAACACTGTAGGACTGTGGGCTCCGTTATTTTACAACTTTAACAATTTTGTTTTTATATAACCATGTAATTGTTTAGTATTTTCTTAATGTGTCAACCTTAGGATGTGTTCACATCACATTTTTTTCCATATGTTGTTGGTGGATTCCCGACGTGTCTTTACAACATATAGTACAAACGTATCCCACTGCATGCTTATACAGTGGGATACCTCTCCCAGTGACTCTGTATTCAGGGGGGAAGAGTGAACAACAGCAGCAGACAGTGATTGGCTGCTGATGTTAGAGGGGTTTCCCCAGGGAGGTCACTGTCCTTATATGGACAATGACATGACCGGCGTCCTCCCTCCTGCTGAATGATGTATCCACTCAGCAGAGGCTGGGGGACATTGTATTCACCCCCTATGGGCTTGTGTTATCTTCGATGAGCGTATTATGTCACTCACTAGGAGGGAGCAGGATCCGTTGTATACTGGTCAGAGGAAGGCAACTATGCCTTTGTCTGCCAATACTGTATATGTCAATGGGTGTGCTCTATGTAAAGCGAGGGGCTTTCCCGACGTATACACTGAGCCTATACTAAAAACGTGATGTGAACCCAGCCTTATAAGTTATGTAGTCATACAAATATTCTTCCCCTTATAAACTACATTGAGTACAGAAATATTTTCAACTCTATGTGTATGAATCTATGACCTCTGAAACACAGCCTTAGAGAGATTCTTGTACATAACATTTGTTCTGGTTTACGTGATCTACTTTGTCAAATAAACAGAACACAACTTAACTCGCAACACAAGAGTCCTAAGAGTACGTGGGACGCGTTGCTCGGGCTGAACCAGAAATATTTTTGCAGCATTTTTAATTAGAAAGAAGTGTGGGCAGTGACTTGTTGCTTCTATCTACTTAGTTCAAGAGAATTCATTTTATTTAAGCTGACCTTTGGAAAACATTTTAGTGTAAAATCTTCCTTAAAGAGGTTTTCCGACAAAAACAATTATCCAGAGGAATAGGAAATTGTAAATCACAAATCAAGAGACCCTCTCTAATGACAACAAAGGGGGTTACTTGTAGCCTTGTTGGTTAGACCCTCTACAATTACAATTCATCCTTATAGTGAAATAGTCATGATTATATCTACTTCCTTTCTGTCTTGAATGCAATGGATCATGTGTGCACATTATGAACATTCATGTATGTAATGATGAGATTAACAACAAGATTTTTTAAACAATTCAGAATGAGAAATGATGTAATCAAAATGTAGCTATGTCTTCTCAAAAAGGAATGTGGCTTATCTGGAAAGGGGGGAATTGAAAGAAGTTAGGCTTAAAGGGAATCTGTCACCCCTTATTTACCTACCCAAAGTAACTGCTATGCTATGAAGGGCTATGCCCACAGATGCCACCCATACCATTGTGTTTATCGTGCAGCTGTTCCTTTAATGCCAATATGTTACTTCAGAAATATGAAAATGAGTCCATCAGAGTGCATTAGCAGAGCACCTCAGAGCTCCAGCTCCACAGCAATGACAATGCCATTGCTACACTTCTAGAACCCAGCCTTTTCTTTCATTTTTCCTCCTTCAGCTATGTCACTCTTAGGTCCGGTGAGAAGTGGAGCCAGGGCCTGAGGGGCTCTGCCAAAGCACTTCAGCCTAATTTGCACATTTCTAAACTAAAGTTTTGGCATGGAAGGAGCATCTGGAAATGAAAAACACAATAGTAGTTAATTCAGGTAGGTAACTAGCGTTTCTCTTTAAGGTCCAATTCACATATGTGTTTGTACTTTCGTTATTATCTTTTGTCATTAAAATGATCATAATAGAAGTCTAAAGGATGTCCATTTACTTCAATGGGCTTTATTGGCTTCTGTTAGTGTCCGTTTGCACCATTTCTGCTAGTGCTTCTGTAGTCTCAGAGGGAAATTGGATGGAAGCTGTAACACTAATTGTTCTGTCTCAAATAACACAAGTGGTTCAAACTGACCCTTTTGGAAGACATTAAAAGTCCATTGAAATAAGTGGATATTTTAACAGATCTGTTAGACTTCCTTTACTATCATTTTAGTGATCAAAATGCAGATTTAACAATGTCAACCAATAGATAGCATAGACAAAGGTACATAAAGTTGCATTATTTTGGGTGATACAGTATAATCCACAGAAATACATCTACTATTAAGCCCCTACACTATGGATAGCTTACAGTATGTGTTGTGAAAGGAGAAAGCCACTGCCAGATACCTCCCCATATCTGCCATCGAGAAAGAAACGGGCATGAATTGGATATAACAGTGTATCCTCATTAGATGCGTATTAGACAGGAATAGTAGAACTACCCCATAGTTTCTTTCATATATCTATTTCTCTATGTAATACCTTTCATTCTCCCTTCACATTATGGCCCAGATTTCTTAAATCCCCTGCAATAGTTTTCTGTCAGACTTTGCATGTCTGTGACACATTTCTTGTGGCTGCACTATAGTGCCCTGCACTAATCGAGGAGTTGCACAGTTGGACCATGTGCCACATTTATCATGAAGTGTCCGACAGAAGTGTGTTGCACGCCCTATGTTAAAGGTGCACCAAAAAGGTTGGTGCACCGTGATGGAGCAGCGCAGGGAGTGCCAGAGTCATGAAGAACGGGTGCCACAAATCATGAATCTGGTGCCCTCTGCACATACTGTAAAGGAGTAGATGTATGGTGAGCTGAAAACATTTTTTTTTCTTTTTTCACTCGAGTTTGTACTGTTTTTGATAAATTTGGGCCATCTGCAGTTTGTGACAGATCAGATCAGATTCATGATGAAGGTATTGGCACATCAGTGCAGCTTCCAAATACAGTATTCCAAAGTGCAAGAAAAATGAACTTGGCACTTGGATCTATTTAGCCGGTTGGCATCCTGCAGGGCCAGTGGCACAGGCTCATTCTAAGGCTTCTGATTCTGACATCATTCCACAGCTGGAAGGCTTCTACAAACCAGCATTTAAGGTTAAGAAGGGAATGTTCTGGACCCAGAATGCATAATTACAATGCAAATATGTGTTTCTAACATTATACTAGATCTCAGCAGCCAATTGTTATAAGTCAGATAATTATATTTAAGAAAGAAACCGCTTCTATACATAACATGCTGCTTGCTTGTTCTTACAGCTGTACAATTCTTTGAATTACTACCTGCAGTAATCTATGCAGGCAGCAGAGTAGGGCTTAAGGGGGTTTTTCTTATGCTTAACAAAGCATTAAAGATATTCACATTGCATGATGGGAAAACATTGAATATCTGTCTTGATGCCTGGATCTAGAAATACGAGTGACCAAACCATACATAGAAATATTTGTAATGTGGTAGACAATGAGAAAAACTGTATATAAACAGGGCGTTACTATGTCATTCTGCCCAGGTGAGAAGAATATCTGTAAATCTTCTCAAGTTTGTCCACGTCAGAGAGATAAGGAGGCTAATACCTAGAGAACATTTACCTTAATGATTCAGCTCTGTAACGAGGTTAGACTATCCAGTGAATGTCTGTAAAGAGTTAAAATGAAATGAACTTTACACCTCTTCCTGAAGTCATCTTCCTCTCCAGCACAGAAGAAGGAAGTGATGTCATGTGAGAGGTGTGATTAACAGCCCAGAGAGCTGGACATAGCATACTTTTTTCTTTTTTTTTATAGTCAATCCTGCCTCATCAAGACTAAAGAAGACAAGTGCCGTGATTCTGGAGAAGAGGTCTATAGGGAAGTATTTTTAGGTTAATTTAGTTTAATATAAAAGGTCGATTTCCATTAAATTTATCATATAAACTCTACAAAGTACCACCAGTGCTTTGTAGAAGTTGAATAGTTGCACATTGGCATACTATTATCAAAGATAATAGCTGAGTGATTGCTGCTAAAAAAGTCTTTAATATTTATTTAAATAAGCCTGAAGGGCTCTGGGGGGTATTTGCAGAGCCCCTTTAGGCATTGGCTGCATGACCTCTGCAGCCCCCCCCCCCCCCCCCCCCCAGATGATATTTGTTGGGTCAGCAGACAGAAGGAAGGGTTGGAGGAGGCAGTGGGAGGTTTAGCAGGGCTGCGGGGGACATGCAACCAGACCCCGGAGAGACTCTAGGTAACCCTATTGATAATAGTATGTGGGCATACACTCTGTTGGTGCTTTGTAGGGGTTAAATCATGTGGTAGATTACCTTTATGTAATAATACACTTTATCTCAGAAAGTGGATTTATATCCATGCATAAATAAAGAAGAAAGGTAGAGGGAAAAGGACACATGAACATATTCTTTCATTTAAGTTTACTACTATCATCTGCACTATTCATTTATGGAATTTTGTTGAAAGGTCACGTCAAATAACTAAGCAACCCACCTAGATAGTATAGGTATAAAATTATATTAAGAAAGGAAAATAGGAATCTTGTAGGACCATGATAAGCATTGTGGGACATTTATCAAGACCAGCATACAGAAGCCCTGATAACTCCTGCCATGCCAGAGTCATTAAACTAATGTAAAAATAATGTAAAAAAACACACACCACATCATAAGCCACGTGCATGGTGTTAGCAGCCCATGTGACTTTCAATAAATGGTATTTGGTGCCAACATCATATTCATATACCCCTGAGGAAGTCACGAGGAGTGACGAAACGCGTGGGGTCCTTCTCCCCCGCACCCTGCTATTTCATTCCATCCAAGTTTTTTACTTAGCAACTTATTGACTTTTCCCTCTATACTATCACTCACCTTAGCCTCCATTATGTGACCATTATCACTATTCATTAGAGTACTCCTCATTAGAGGGCTATTGTGTGGATTTTTTACTGCTTTTGTATTGAATCTGATGCGCACTTTATTGTCTGGATAGGACTTTATTCTTTTCTTCACCTCTATTACAGCGGGGAAAGGGGAGGATATATGAGGGCCATGGCCTTGTCTTCTCTACAGGTGCTAAATGGGCACCTTTTTAATGGCTTTTATTTTCTGTGCTGTTGCTAAATACCATAATTGAATAAAGATTGTGTTTTTTTGATACTGGTCATTTGATGCATCGCTTTTTTTCTTTCTAATTTGGTACGGTTATTTTGATGCATGACCTTGGATACTCTTAGCAGTGCCGGCCTTGTATCTTCAGTGGACATCATTCATATTCACCCAAAAAATTGGACAGATGGATGATAATCCTGAAAGAGGTTGGCAATCCATTGGCAACAACAACCAGTGGTTATATATAAAATACTTTGTGCAACTTAAGGATAAAACACTATTTAGTATGTGTCTCCTTTTCTGTGTGCATATGCATGTTTTTATTTCCATAAGGAAAAATAACTTCTAAAGGATGACATAAATGAGGAACGTAAATCATTACTGCCAGAACCACACACTTATATGGATAAATACACTTCTAGAATTATGTATATATATGATCACTGCCAGAACCCATATTTATCTCATTTCCATGGGGAAATGTATATAAACAGTGCAGAATCTCATATATATCCAACATTAATCGATTGTGTGCGTCTTAAAAACTCTCACAGTACAAAATATATGTATTCCATGTTCATGGATGTAAACACTGTACAAGTTCAAATCTTTCATACATTCATCATTGTGAGCTTGCGAACAAACACTGTGAGATTGCATAAAATAAGATTGTCTAGCAAATATGGATTATGTATAACAGTAAAAGATCAGAGGGCAAAAGCATCATGAGGGAAAAATATAGAAGTCAGTTTTGCTGACTTTATAGACCATTGTAGATCATTATATTATGTTGGGCTATAAAGTGGAATGATACTTTTGGTGACATTGTTTCTGTTGTTTGGGGCAGTATGAAAGACATTATAAGGCAGAAGTGAGCAGTAACACATTCAACAGAAGTTATAATCACTTTCATCATACCATCTACATAGATTTCTATTTCTCCATTTGGTCTCTTAAAACTGAAACAGAAACTACAGAATGAAAACACCGCCTTAGAAGATAATGTGAATGTCTTTTATACATACAAAAAGTGTTGAATACCAGTCTAGATTACATTTGTCTACCGTTAAACATGAAACTGATTCCTAAAACATTCTACTTTTTCCCTGCTCCACCAGGATCCCCATGGGAAACTCCTCTCACAATGCGGGGCATAATAAAACAGAGTACTGCATTTCCAGTAAAATGCCAGGCCCTATGGCAGTGATGGGGAACCTTTTTGAGACGGAGTGCCCAGACTACAACCAAAACATACACATTTATCACAAAGTGCCAATATAAGCAGTAATTTATTTATTTGTTGAACTGTTCTCCTAACATAACAGCCTCCTAAGGACACTGATACAATTGAAAGCAGGAGGGCAAATCCACACTATGAGATACTTCCTTGGCGATTAAAGGGTTAAAATAGCATTGAGATTAGTAAATGTTGACTTGTGTGGAACTGCTGTTAGATTCTTTAAGTCCTATCTGGTGAACTCTGTGCTGAGCTTAAGTGGCCACAGAGAGCACTCAGAGTGCCACCTCTGGCACCCGTGCCACAGGTTCACCACCACTGCCCTATGGCATACACCCAGTGCATTGGTCATGTCCAGCTTGCAATAGATCCAGGAAGTCTGTTATTTATTACTATAACAAAGCAGAACAATGGAAATAACCTGGAGATGTGAACAAAGCTCAAGGAACAAGCAGGCAGATAACTAAGTGGTTACTGAATATTTAGAAAGCCACAGCCAGAATAACCTAAGAGCTTGATGTTATGCTGTGAGAATCCCAGCTATTAATTACAGACAGGGAAAGCATGTGTCTGCTGCTGCTAGTACAAGATAAGCTGTCAGGGAGTACAGCTGGCATACACTGCCCTCCCAGCACCCAGGCTGCCAATGCATGAGAAGGTGTTGGAGCTTCAGTTTGCGTGTTACTGATTTGTATGTGTAGTGACATTCACCAGTGATAATGTGTCTCATGCTTCCATTAAGCTCTGGGAGGAAAAGGATACAAGAGGTTGAGGATCAAAGAGAGAGGGAGTGCAGGCGGTCCTCTACTTAAGAACACCCGACTTACAGACGACCCCTAGTTACAAACGGACCTCTGGTAATTGGTAATTTTCTGTACCATAGGCCAACCCTAGCCCTAGGCTATAATAAACAGCTATAACAGTTATTAGAGGTGTCTGTATTAAAGCTTTAGTGCTAATCCTGGTTCTTATGACAATCCAACATTTTTAAAATACAATTGTCACAGAGACCAAAAATCATTTTGCTGGGGTTACAATTATAAAGTATATGGATCCGACTTACATACAAATTCAACTTAAGAACAAACCTATGGAACCTATCCTCTATGTAACCCAGGGACTGCCTGTATTTGGTTTACCATAGTAATAAATCATAATATAGTGCTATATTCGACGGGGCTTTACAGCTCCAGTGTGTGAAGATCCATACACTCTACATAACATACATAGCAAAATATATATGTAGCCCATATATATATATACCCGAGGGAAAGTTTTTTTTTTTTTAAAAAGAGAAAAAAAAAACAACATACTCAGGCAGCATGGTGGCTCAATGGTTAGCACTACAGCCTTGCAGCGCTGGGGACCTGGGTTCAAGTCCCATTCAGGTCAACGTCTGCAAAGAGTTGTATGGTCTCTCCGGGTCCTCCGGTTTCCTCCCACACTCCAAAACATACTGGTAGGCTGAATAGATTGTGAGCCCCATGGGCACAGGGACTGATCTGGCAAGCTCTGTGCAGCACTGCATTATCTGCAGGTGCTATATAAATAAAGGAATTATTTTTATTATTCTCCCATGGCTCAAGGTCTCAGAAGACACCACTTTTCATATGAACATGACCACTGAGCCAATCCATGGCTACAGTGTGACCAGGAATCGTTTGAGTGGACACCTGCTGAACAATCGCAACATCAACACTTTTGCTCCTATAGAGCCATAAGCATTAAAACACCTCTGGAGATGTGGGGGGTCCTCCCAAGAAGTAAATGCATCTTGGCGCCAAACTTACATATGTAGCTACACTGCTATAGCCCTCTACCTCTGACACAATAGTGTCAGCATGGAGGTACCAGAGGTTCAGCTCACCCATCATTATACTGTGAGAATAACTTTATCATCTATGCTTAAAGGGTTATTCCCATTTCAGCAAAGACATGCTATTGTTTGTATAATTAAAAGTTATACATCTTTCCAATATACTTTCTGTATCAATTACTAACACTTTTCTAAATCTCTGCTTGTTGTCATTCTATAGATAGCTTCTATGTTTACTTCCAGTGGACAGAAATCTGACCATGGTCACACAGGTGCACAGCTCGTTATATCACACAGCTCTGATTACTCTCTGTGATATAACGAGCTGTGCACCTGTGTGACCATGGTCAGATTTCTGTCCACTGGAAGTAAACAATGAAACTTTCTATAGAATGACAACAAGCAGAGATCTAGACAACCGTGGGAAATTGATACAGAAAGTATATTTGAAAAATGCATAAATTTTCATTATACAAACAATAACACTAATTTGCTGACATGAGAATACCCCTTTAATACAGTATATAACACAAAACCTGCAGTTGCAGATAAGTAACTGTGTATTCACATGGAGGTATGTGACAGGGATTTTATGCCCTACAATCAGTGTCAAATACTGTGTGGAAATCTGCTGATGGGTTTTCCACTGCAGATTTTGCCCTCCATGCCCTATATTTTGTGTGGTGTCAAATTGGCACCCCACTGGTTCTGTACTTATTAACTTTTGCAAACTAATCAATACAAAGTCTGACATTGTAGAACGGTATCAAAAGACATGGGCCACAGTAGGGTACGCAGGCCGGTACACTTCAGTACAGTGGTAGACAACAAAATGTGACCACATGCATCAACAATAGGATAATAAACAAGGAGGGACAGGGACTTTGCATAGACGTAACCCAATAATGCAGCTGTAGTGTGTGATGACTCCACTACCGTAACTCTCTGCTCTACATTGCTTATCGGGCAATGCAATATTATATCATACTTCATTAGAATTAAGTAGAATATAATAAAGACCTGAAAACCTTTAAAGGGAGAAAAGTTGTCCACAATCCTGAGGAACTGACAGTCTTGTGAACCACAGGAGTTCTCGGCAGGAGACTTGAATTTCCATTTGTGTCTGAAGATACTGAAAAACAATGACATCAGTGCACCCAATATAACTCTCATTCTTCCATTGCTAAGTCATGCACTCTGGGATGTTTTACCAGAACATTAACAAATCAAACCTTCTTTATTTTCCTTAACTTGGCTATTCTATGCAGCTGCAACTTGGGCTACAATTCACAGCATGGCCTGAATGTTCATTAGATCCTGCCAGGAGAGGAAATAACAGTACTATTAACTTCTAATGCTGATATAAAAATAGCAAACAAAGACACTTTCTTAGCTGAAAGGCAATGCTGGCAAAAGCGCTTCTTTAGAAGGATAAATAAGATATTACAAAATACAGTAAATTCTGGTACAAGGGAAAAAACACTCATTGCTGCGATAACACATGGCTTCAGACTGACCACTTGCCTGCTGTCAGTTTATTTCTATGATGAAATGAGAATAAACTTCTGACAGACTCTTCTCCACCCAGAGTTTTCTGGTGTAGAAGCAGTGAAATCATCGCAAATGCGTGTGCAGCGCAAGAATTTGTGATTAAAATAGCAAATACGCCATCTCTACGTCATCTTCTGATGCAGGTAGAACACAATTTTCCTAATCTTAGAAGAAGAGGTTTATTTCTGACTCCAAATGTTGCAATCGGAACAAATCCCAGGATCAACCTTAAAGATATTTTGCCAGGATGCACGGGCAGGGGTAAAATAATTGGTTTGTTGAGATTTAAGACAAGAAGCATTCATCTGACCTCTGAGGTCACTGATTGGGTGCTGGTGACAGCACTGTTTCACATGATCTGCTGCTTTTACCACTGAGGCCACTGACTCCACAACTGGACATGTCATTGAACTGATAGGGACCCACATCCCCACCTTACAAGATAGAATTTTCTGACCCCTGCCCTGGCACACGTAAGCAAATAAGCAAACACTTCAGATAAAAGACACTTTGGATTAAATGCACTAACATTTTTGCTGTTTTTGAGGTTGATTACAAGGTTGCATTCTGTAATTTTGCTGGAGAAGTAAGAAGCTTAGTCTCCTATGGCCCATCAGATTTCTGATATGTGCCTATATCAGAAGTGTATGCCTCTTCACAAATAAGGCACATCTGCAGTCTGGCACCCAGTGGACTGAGACTGAGAGGTTCTATGGGCTTTCTGCTAATAGGAAAGTGGACTGTCCCTACATAGCCCGCTGTAATACTGCGTGCAAGTTTACAGTAACAGCTCTGTGATATGTCAGGATACGAGTTTACTCTGCAGTCTCAGAATTGTTTTCATGGTTTGGTAATCTATGTTTGTCTTCTACTGGGCAGAAAACCAATATATAATACATAACAGAAAAACAGCACTGATCAAACAAAAACATCCTTCTAGAAGAGACCAAACTCTAAAGATCCTGCATCAGATAGGGCCTCGGCCGTGTTGTTTTAGGAAAAAGAAACAAGCTTTATTGGTAGGCTGACAAATTCTTTGTCTTTTCAGTTGAATCATCAGATGCATTTCATTCACTAAACACAATGGAAACTGAATCTGATTTTCCATGCCGGGTTCTCCAACTTTGTTTAAGGCCTTAGTATAGGAGGAGAATATTAAGTACCTGACGTATTTACTGTTGGAAAACATATTTCATTTTGGCCTTTCAGCAACTTATGAGGAATAAGTTAGAATTTTAACAAGATTTAGCAAATTAACCCCTAATTCCATGTACAAATAATAATATCCATACAATGGATGCTGCTTTTATAATATGGGCCTCACAGAATATAAATATATTCAACATACTATAACATATCGCCGGTGCTATGCTGTGCCTCCAATCACACCGATAGTTGTACACCTACTAAAGCCTAATACAAGCCACAACCAGAGACTAAAGCTGGCACACAATGTCAAGCCTGCGTTACTTCTGAGCCTCTGTATACAAATGTTTATAGCCCTGAGTCCAAACTTAGAAATCCTGGACAAACCCCGTTAATAGGGCTGAATTGCTAATGGACCAAGTGACTGGTGGACACGATGTCACAAGCCTGGCAGTGCCACCATGAGCAGCAGACTGGCGGCAGTGTCAATCTCCTAAGCATAGGTCATGATTACTTTAGTATGAGAATCTCTTTATATATCAGCAGCCTATGTATATTGAGGATCATTTATCTTTATTCTGGAAATGTGTGCCTGTTTTATTTTGGGGGGTTGGGCTTGTTTCATTCATCTAAGACCTCATGCAAACAACCGTTTTTTTATGTGCAAAAATGGCCACCACAAGTTTTTTTTACTTTAATGGGAAATTTGGCAATCTATATGATCGCGATATCTCTCAAAGCACTGTGAACTGCCCATCCAACCTCAACATTAAAAATGAAATATGTCCTATTTTTGACGTTTTTTCAGTATGGTCTTCCCTTAGAAGTCTACCTTTTTTGCAGACATGACTCGCTTACGGTGGCATATAGGAGAAATATGTCCATTTTTCCGCCCGCAAAAACTGAAAAAATACCTACATTTGAGACCTTAGAGTTTGTTGTTTTATTGAGCCAAGAAGAAGATTACAAAAAGAACAGAAATGAGATAAATCTCCCAAATCATCTTTAGATTTAGAAATGTATAAAGCAGATGATAGAGGCTGTATTCTGTAGCTACCAATGCTTTGCTAAGACATGGTATAATGGTAAGATACTGGCTGGTAAGATGTGTAATTCAGTTTTCTTTGCTTTATGATAAATTGTTATTTTTGTATTTCAGTGTTTGTTAGACTTTGTTGTTTTTGTTTTTCATAGTTTTATTCTCTGTATGATCTACTTATGAAGCAGAGGTTAAGAGTGTAATACAGCAAGTGCTGTTGATTCTATGGAGGCGGTTGTGACATATTAATGACCTGAGCTTCACTGTATTCATTTATTTGTTTGCCAGAAAAGCACTTTACGCTATATTCACTGAAAAATACCATTCCTTCATTTTCTAAGCCAAATCTATTACAGCATGCTTATGTAAACTCTGAGTCCCGCGTTTCAGATCCTAACAAAGCCAGCCTGTGAATATCCTTACATATAAACCGCACGGCCCCAACTATGACTTGTTAGCATGTAAACAAGGTATGGAAGGTATCCTGGCACGATTCTGAAAATCTAATTTTACAAACATTTTCCCAATGCTAAGCCCATGGCAACCAATCACAGCTCAGCTTTCATTTCACCAGTGCTCATGAATATTTTAAAGGGGAGCTGTGATTGGTTGCCATGGGCAATTGGAAATATTCTGACTTTCAGACTGCTTGATAAATCTGCCCCATTGTTACCATACAAAAGCTACAAATCAACTAGAAAAGCTGTTACTAAAGGGGGTTCATTTATCTTTAGTTTTTGTCTGTGTCTTTTCTTGTTTTTCTGGGTTTTGGACTTGTTTGATTTATCTTAGAGGTCGATATATCAGGGAGATTTTAATTAAAAAGTCGCACAGAAGTCACAACTCTTCTCACACCCCTTCTAACGTTTTCTATGGCTTATCGGCACTGGAGTTCATTTTCTTCTTTTTAACCTCAACTGCAACTTTTCTATACGTCCACATCTGGATTTTAAAGAAATATCTGGTAAAACACTGAAAAAAATTCTTGTGCAGCTAACTTTGCTAGGAGGGTGGAAAAGTCACAAATGTAGACACAAATATATCAAATGTATTTTTAAAAAGTTGAAAAAATAAGAGAAAAACAAAGAAAAAATTGTAAGATAAATGACCCCCAAGGAGTTTTATAGGTAGCCTCTTGTATTTAGATGTATCCCAATTTATTCCCTTGACGTGAAATCATTTTGAGCTTAATCTGCCAATCCTTGTTGGATGAAATGTACTTTCTAGGCACAGGCCCTTAAAGGGGTTTTCCCACAAAGACTGTGGATAAGGCCTAACTTGCTGATCAGTGGGGATCTCAGTGCTGAGACCCCCACAGATCGCGAGAACAAGGGGTCCAACTGACCCCTTGTCGCTCGGTGATCTTAGTCAGCTCCATAGAGATTAATAGAGCAGAACGGTTATGCGCTGCCGTCTGCTCCATTAGTCTTAGGAGTGTCGAGGGGTCAGTCACACCCCTCGTTCTCACGATCTGTGGGGTCTCAGCACTGAGAACCCCACTGATCAGCAAGTTAGGCCCTATTCCGTGGATAGGGCCTAACTAGTCTTCGTGGGAAAACCCCTTTAAGGGCCTAATGGCAAGTATAATCATGGGTCCACAGGGATTCAGCTTAGGAGTCTTTCATTTTGCTGGGCATAATAAACAGAGGTAGAAATAACAACTGTATTGCAGTTTTGTTTTTTAATATAAACTAGACAACCCCGCTTAAAGAATAACCAACAGGGTTCCACTCTCAATCACACATGGAGTAAACATTGCGCTTCCTGCTTGTTTACTAAACACTCAAGAAATGTTAAAGGAAATCTAGATTTCCCCTCCCTGCACCATCCCCAAACCATTTTCTGATAAATCTTTTATTTTGCCTTTACAAAAGTTATTTTTCCATTATTCAGATTAATTTCAGAGACTACTGGGTGCATGGATTAGCCTCCATGCTAGTGTAGCTCCACATGCAAGGGCTTCTTCACGCCTCCTGACGCCTCTGGACCCACCTGCCCGCTCAGCGTTTTGACTTTACATGCAGCTCCGGCAGCTGACGAGCTCTGTGCAAGCGCAGTAGCTCTGGTTCCGCTGTCAGAAACGTGCTACAGCTGGGAGCATAGGTACAGCTTCCCTGCTGGTGTAGACACGCACAAATTCAAAACGCTGAGCGGGCAGGTGCATCTCCAGAGGCTTCAGGGGTCCCAAAGTAGCCTTTGCCTCTGTAGCTCAAGGAGGCTACTCCATGCTCCCAGTAGCCCCTGAAATTCATTTGCATAATGGTAAAATAAAGATTTATCTATAAACGGTTTGGGAATGGTGCAGGGAGGGGAAATCTACCTCGGGAACTACTACAGAAAGTAGATTCCTCATGGTAGATTTCCTTAAACTCAGTGTGTAATTGGCGGTGGAGCCTTTCAATTGCTTTCCAAAATGCAATTGAAATGTCATGTGTGAATTCGACCTTAAGCTGTTTTTTAAAATTATGAAATGAATAGAGCAGGTGATAATACTTAACTATGTAATATACTTCTAATGCTGCTTTCTTCTCCTTCAGTGAGCAGTGTTCCTGAAAGCCTTTAAATGTTGGTACACAGCAGAACGGTAAAGACAGTGGTCTAAAGATCACACAATATTTCCAATGATAATTCAACTCTGTAAGGAGATCTGACTGTGTCTGTAAGTTTGTGGCACTATAATTGTGACTGGATGTTTGTGCCTCACTAGTTACCAGATAATATCCTTTTCTTTAATCACCCAGATCCTCCTACATCCTACAAAACTGATGGTTCTATAGGAGCTATATCAGCACTATATGAATGAAATACAAAAGCAGTACACAAGCCTATTCAACCATAAACTTATAACCATTGATTTTACAAACCACAGAAGTAATCGGCTAGACAGCAATGTAAAACATAGTAAATACAATTGTATCAATGTATTAGACATTGTATGACCTTAATAATTGATATGATATAAGGAAACACTAATTGTCCATTACTGCTGGCATAGTCAATGATGTAACAGATGTTGACACATATTAGAGCATATGTTCTGCCTACTTACCAAATGGAGTAAATCGAAGTGCACTCATTGCCATCGATTTCCCACGGTAGAATCATACTACTAGAAACAAAGGAATGGAGATATCTCAGACAATACACTATTTTTATGGTAGATGCTTCAGCCAGGTTCTCCCTGTGTCACAGGGTCACACTCCATTCTACTTTACTGTATATTAGGGGGAACTTTAGTGATGCTCAATGTTAAAGACAGCACCTTGAAGTGTACCAACAACTGGAGAGCTATATGGTGGACAGAATCAGAAACACCTCTGATACACTAGATTTTTAAAGACACCGTAAACTATTAGCAAACAAGCTACATGTCAATTTATTTCTAGTACATAAATAATAGTAAAAATATTGTGAACTATTAGCAGATAATCTGTGTGTGTACAGTATAACACCCACAAGGAAGCATTTGGCCGCATAACTCAAATGCTTGTGAGAGAAATGTCAACTGCTGTCACAATGTAGACAGCTACAGGCCACATCCAGCTAGAATTCCTTATACATACTTATACTAAAGAGGCACTGTCCCCAGATTTACCCTATTAACCTACCAGTATCCTCAGGTAGGATATAGAATATAATTTCTAAAACTCTAACAAACTCTGAAACCTGTGAAATTTCACCTTTTTACCTATAAGAAATTTCATGTAAAAATGAGCGCAGAAGAGTCCCTTTTTGCCTTAGATGAGTTCCCTTTAGAGGCTAAAAGGGGAAAGTCATTTTAGACACCCTAATCTATGGTTTATTTAGTATCAGAAGCTTGTTGCAATCTGAAATATAATTATTATCTTTAATATGACACCAAAATGATTGTGCCAAAACCAAAGCAGCCCCCTGCAGCGTCTTAACCTGACTCATCTCAGGTTAAATATGACTATTCTCTTCTCATTTTCATGACTTTTACAGGTAAACAAGTGATATTTCACATAATAGAGGGAATTCTAGAAAAGATAATTCATACCCTAACTGAAGGGGTGGTAATGAATGGGAAAAATATGGTAAAAGAGTCCTGCTAAATTCAGTACTATGATGCTTTGCCATATGACACCATAGGAGTGCAAAGCTTCACTAACAGCAGTACAGTACAGTAGAGTGCTACTCTAGGGACAGGTGTAGTAGGTTCTTGGTTTGACACTACAGCTGTCACTCAGAAGTGAGAAGTGGCTGTGAAGCTGATGACTCCTTAGAAGCAAAGGCACTGTAGTATTATCAGCCACCTTTGTGGTACCCAGCGGTCATTTTTGATCATGTTGCCACAAAAAAGGTATTCTTAGGCATCTTGTAAAGTTCCCGACACTGCACTGTGATATATCTAACCATATGTGCAACGCATTGTCGTTCGCAGCCCCACCACCGCTGGAAATGTTCCAGAACTTGCATTCTTACAGATCTATCCTTAGGTTAATCAGATAAAGTTGTCCATCATGTTGTGGGTAAAATGCAAACCTTTAAGGCAGGTGATGTAGAGATGCCAGTACACCTTTGGTATTTTAATATTAAAACAAAAAGCTGGCAGCAACCAGAGGACTGTAAATAGGGGGGTAATTCATGAAAAAACATGCAAAAGCAACATTCCTGGTTATAAGATTCATGGAATATCCACAGAAAATACCATAACTGTCTGATCTTTGTTCACAACACTGGCCAGATGCCAGAGGCAGCACTCTGTGCCCTTTCTGTGGGCATACAGGCCATCACACCAGCATAAAAAAACTTAAAGGGTTATTCCCATTTCAGCAAATCAATGTTATTGTTTGAATAATGAAAAGTTATACAATTTTCCAATATACTTTTTAAGACCTCCTCCTGAAGACCAGGACCTTTTGCGCTCATCGCTATTTTAAAGCATCAAGTCCTGGGCTGACCAGGGCTTCAGGAGAAGTGAAAAGGTGTAGACATGGTTGGGTCATCGTTGGAGCTCCTGCCCCGGCCCCACAATTTGCCATCTTCATGAGGCCCAGAAAGGAAGCTACAATCTACCAGAGCAGTGAGAAATAGTTTAGAAAAAAGTTACTGCTTAAATTGGCATGTTGGCACTTGTGATAAATAAATGGGTTTTAGGTTGCAGTTTGGGATTGTGGGGCCTAAAAGGTCTGCCATCACTAGCCTACAGGCTTCAGATGCCACTCTATGGTAAACATCCCAATCCATACATGGTACATTAAACAGAGGCCATAAACTCTAAAGGGGTTCTCAGGTCCACAACTATTAATGACCAATTGGACATTAGTAGGTGATCAATGGGGGCGCAACAAATCATGCACTACAGATGGAGCTGGACAGTTCTGTCCATCCAGCCTCACTGCAGGTATAGTTCTCAATGTAGTGAGTAAGAGTGGTGCCACTCCGGATGGAGATGTGTCCTTACAGTCTCAAATGTAGTGGGTGCCAGCGATCGAACACCAACAAATCAACTATTAATGTTTTATGCTATGACCTATCAACAGACTAAAAAACAGTGCAGAGGACAAAGCACACAAACTAAAGGCTAGATGTCTCGTCTGAATGGGTTCACATTCTGTGCATAATTTCAGAGTCAGGTTGTATAAACAATGAGACATCAGAAAAATGTAAACCATCCCGACTTAACCGGGAACCTTTCCAAAAGATGTCATGCCCTGCACTCTCATAGAGACAAGTCAGCTGTGCGCTGATAAAACTTTCCAGAACCTATATAATCTTCAAATAACTGGTCAGGATGAAGAAGTAGAACTCTAAGAAGGTTTCAGAAGATTCCGTCCTCAGCATGAATTAGCTGAACTATCTGACACATAATAACAGAACGCATCATTGTACAGATGAATAATATGACAGGAGGGATAGACGATGAAGAGGGGGGCTCTATAGAGGCAGCAACGGGGATGGTGAGAACATGGGAAAATAAATCATTAAATGTCATTGATAATATATTTAGTTTAGATAAGATGCAACTTTCTGGTTTATACCACCTGTCTATATCCCCTACTACTAGAAAAGGAGGGAATTCTCCATTCTGGACTTTCAATTCTTTAGTGGTGGTGGATTTGAAGTGAATCAGACTGAGCTACAATACAAGTGCTGTGCCTGTTAGACAATGAAGGGGACACAGCACTATCTGTAGTGCAGGGGTCCCTTCAGCCATAATATTGATAATTAATCCAATAACCTTAAAAGGCTTTGCCCATGAAAGAAAATTATCAAATTTCAATTCCCTAGTGATGTGTGCACAATAATCATATTTAACCCCTTACTTTACAATTTTACTAATTTTTATGGCTGTTTTAGCTCCTATCACTCTTGTAAGATTCAAGAGTGTGGGTGGGGACTTTCTAAGCAGACACTTCATGATTCCTTTAGTGCTGTGAGCTGACAATGTGGTTAGATTATCAGGGTACAAGGTTTATATACACTTTCATTTAGCTTCTGAACATTGTATTAGTACCTGACACGTCGGAAGAGAAATGAGACAGATCAGAGATGATGAGATCGATGAGATGGATATAACACGTGACATTCTCAGCTCTGCTATCATAGCATACACAGCTCTCCTACATACAACCCTCCGCCTTCCCTGGATAAAGACCTTATTTGCCTGTACTTTTACTCTCCTCACGCTGTGTTCATGCCGGCAGGAAGTCTCTGCATGTGTCTTAGTGATGTGTCATTCGGGAACAATGTGATTATTAAATATTATATATTTAACAGGGAGACTTTCAGGAGCCAAAAGAGCCGGCTCTTCTTTGTGAGCGAGGGGTTAGTGTGTCTATGTGAGCTTGTCCTTGGGCTAGAGGGAGAGAGAAGCTCAGCAGTCAGACAGAAAAACAATATCTCTTCCGAGCCTATTTGGTTTACAAATCATATGGGGATATACACAAATAAAATAATACATTACAAAAAGTCATATGGAACAATAAGAGTTCTCTGTGTCTTTTTTCTGCTTCTTTCTCCTACAGTGAACACTGTATATGAAATCCTTCTGAGGTCTTTTCACTACAGATAGATAAAAAGGTTAATGATTAACTCTTTCGATAGGTACAGCACATTTCCCTTTCTGATTATGCCCTATGTCTGTAAAGAGTTAAGTCATTAGACACTTTATGTCTCAGTTGTCAGTGTATACAGTGTTAAACCAGGGGCACTTACACATAGATACACTGTGACTGTGATAATCTTATTATATTTGTTATCCATGGCATCCTTCCTTCTAAAATAAACTTTTTAAATTATTCTAATGACCCTGAAGGTTAACCAAAGCCCCTCCATGCTGCACTTTCACAAGCTGTTATAGTGTTGGATTGTGTCACATTGATGATGACTGCGATAAATAGTATAACATACTGTACAAGATTTAAACACCCCCTTACTTCAATATCATTTCAAATATGCCGTATTTTTCGGACTATAAGGCGCCCAAAAAATCCTTTGATTTTCTCAGAAATCAAAGGTGCGTCTTATAGTCCAGTGCGCCTTATATTTGAACCTTACTTACAGACAACAGCTGCCTTGAACTGTGCACTGGTCTGCCAACTGCAGGTCATTCATCCTTATAATCAGTTGCGCCTTATATATGAACCTAGATGTTTTAGCAAGCATTTATTGATGGTGCACCTTATACTCCAGTGCGCCTTATAGTCCAAATAATACTGTACATGAAGCTTATTTTGGTCTCCTGCTACTCTGCACCAAAATAAGAACATTTCTATCACATAATATCCATGAACAGTAATAACCACTTAAAGTCGTATAACACTGATTTTCTTGTTACTTTGCCAACAAAAACCAAAGCTAAGTCTAGAGGAAACAGCTTAATATGCAAAGTTTAGGTGAATTATAAAACAGTGCTAGCGCCGACTCAGCAATCCCAAATTAATTATCGAGTTAGCTGAGCTGACTTCTCAAAGTCACAATTCTTCCCTTCAATGAACAGGTCTCAAGGGAGCCCGGCAGAGTCAGAATGTAATGTGCAGCTGGACTGGTCTGCTCATGTTATCTATGGCAGACCTTCTTTGTGTGAACTTAGCAGAAAGATTATTTGAGGTAACGAATTATAGAATTACATTAGATAGATCTACAGTCACTATGGAAAGCTGATTATGGCATGTACATCTCCGCGCTCAAGTACCAATCTTTAACAGTTTCAGCATCAGACTTTGATGACAATGTTGTACCAATGTTTTGTTTTTGCACGGACTATTGCTCTCAGCATTGGCCGGGGTCCCAGCAGGTACTCATGACATAGCTGATGGGCATATGACTGCTTTAACCTATCTGTTTAGTTCCTAAAAGGTCACTATGTCTATGAATAATTAATATTCTCACTGGATTTGCATCGATTTCCCTTCTGTTTCTACAATGTATATATAGACTGCAAAGTTTTATGAGGAGGGGCTGATGTAAACAGATATATAACTATTAATGAATCAATAAAAAGGTTTTTAACTCAACTGTGTAAAATACAAAGAAAAGTTATCAATAAAAGAAATGTACAAGCGTATCCCTATACAAATGCATATCACTAGGTGTATTCCCATACCAGACAGTGTCCGTCGCTGTGGTATACAGTCTCCATAACTCCGATTTACCTCCAACATTGTTTAGCTTTCTAAATAACTTATTCTCATTCAAGTAAAAGTCCGAGATGGGAATAACCCATGCAATTCTGATACGAAAACTTGGAGAAAATGAATCCCATTGACTGACACCTAACATTTATCTTAGCTTTTCAATGCATGTGGATGACATTTCTTCTTTGAGGCACAGTAACACAGGAGAACTAGTCATGGACAAATTCAGCCAAGCTTGTAATGAACTGTGTCCCACAGTGTCTATTCCAGCATTGAATGTCTCTAATACGCATTGGAATTTGATGGCCTTACGACTGGCCATCTATATTCGAAAAGTCGGGGCTGATTCCAATGCCCTCACTGATCAGCTGCTCCAGACTACCACCAGGCCTGGCACTATATAGAGGGAAGAGCCAGAGCAGATGGCTCTTACCACCGTGTATTGGCCACTGAAGTATGAACACTATACATGGAGCCATGTGCATGGCAGCAGACCCTTGAAACTGGATATCACCCTCCCAACTCCCCCAGTATAGGTCATCAAAAATATTGCCGGGCAGCACCCTATCTATAGCCTGAGCCCGTTCCAGGTGCAGGTTAGTGTGCAATCCTAAGCCAGGTTTTATGTGGTCGCACAGTGATGCACCTAATGTACATGGGGGCCAGGATTACAATGTGCCAGTGCTTGATAAAATTCCCCTATAAAGGGTATGACCTGGGCAAAAGAACATTTCTCACCTGTGTTAGACACCACCTGTAAATGCCCTGGGGCACACATTATTTGCACATACAACTCAAAACATGTTAGTAGTGACTTATTGAAGTTTAATATGTGCATTGGGATGACTTGTATTCAGAATTAAGCTCCAACACCCCTTGAATGCACTGACATTGAGGTGAAGAGGAAGCATGTACACTTAAAAATGTTTGGATGCATCAGATATGTTTCTAGAAATATAGGTATATAGATAGAGGTATATACAGTATATATATATAGATAGATAGATAGATAGATAGATAGATAGATATAGAGATAGATAGATAGATAGATAGATAGATAAAGGGGTGGAGTATCAAGACTAGTACATGATGTGCCTAGTTTCGATATATTTCCCCCATATACTTACCGTACGTCATGACCAGGGCCGGTTTTTACAGTAGGGGCCCAGGGCAAAACTAAAAATGGGACCCAAAAATAAAACTATGAACATTCACATTCAGTAAGAGGCTCCCTTTAGACCCTGCACTTAACTTATAACTATAGTTAACTTATAACTACAAACACTGACACTAACTACAAACAGTAGTATGGTAAGGCAATCTGTAATATGAGACTGTAGGAGAATTGTATAGGAGATAGATTATAGGTAGATTGATGATAGAAGACAAATATAAAGATGATATAGATTGGAACACAGATTTGTAAGTGCATAAATATAAATTAGATAATATATAGATAACTACGTGGACAGATGATAGAAGATAGAAAGATGTGAGAAATATATAGATATGGAAGATATAAGATATAAGTATGATTGATAGTTGGATAGATAGCTAGATAGGAGATATATATGACAGATAATAGATAGGAGATAGATATGATAGATATAAGATAGGAGATAGATAGGTAAATAAATAAATAAATAAATAGAAGATATATAAATAGATAGACAAAAGGATAGATATATAGAAAGACAAAGAAATACGGTAGATAAATTATAGGAGATAAAAAATAGACAGATAGAAGACGGATATATAGACAGGAGATAGATGATAAGAATCTTCACCCAGGCATTCAACCAAGGGGTATTAAAAGAGTAATACATCCACATGCGGGGGCCCCTTTAGGACAGGGAGCCGTGGGCAAATGCCCAGTATGCCACTCTCTAACGCCGGCCCTGGTCATGACTAAGGACGTGTGAAGTTTCAAGTCCCATGCAAACATGTTTTAACCTCATGGAATAAAATCGGTCACACTGGTGGACTTCTTCCATATATGTCTGTAGTGCTGCATCTGTTCTGCCTAATACAATAGGATGCCCATATCTAATTTCCCATATAAAAATGTATTATGATAAGAATTAAACCACTTCAGATACAAAGAGAAACAACATGATATCTGCTAGTGGCATCTGCCAATAACAATCATCCTAAATTAGACAGCTTGTATTAAAATAAATGGAAGAAAGGTACCAAGAGGGAATTAATAAGAAAAACATGCAATTTTGTTGCTGGCGCGTGAGTCATTGGTTCTGTCCAACTCCCTTTCATTTCTATAGTTAAATTTTATTAAATCTAAGCAGATGTAGCCAAGAAAAATAAAGAACCGGAAAAACTAAATTTACATGTTAAAATGTCAGCCGTATGATTTAGAGGAAAAATAAAGGAATTCTAAGTTTTCTATGAGGAATAGCTTCCTTCAAGCCACATCTACAGTAAAGACAATGTCTAATGTAGTAATAATAATAAGTCATAGCAATAATAATAATAACTGGCAGACAATGCAAACTCTCACTTTCACACGGGTCTGTCCTACTTATGTATAAGGAGGCTTGGCACACGGTTATCCATGTGACATAAAAATGTCTGGTTACTATACGACTGCTTGAGTTTACTGCTTTAAAAAAACAGATATACTGCATATTCCCCATTCTCTGCGTTATGCAGCCTTGGAGAAATAAAAGAACTATTGACGACTGGTTAAACAACACACAATTCCAAGACAATGGGGCACATTTACTAAGGGCTTTGCGCCAGTTTGCTGTCGGACTTTGCACGTTCTTTCTAGTGGAAACTGCTAGCATGCGACTGTTTTGTGGCGCAGCAGCACTAGGCACAATGTGACACAAATTAGGGGGCGCTCCGGTACTTAGTCGGACCATGCAAAGTCTGTCGCACGTTCTATAATAAAGGTGCACCACATAAAAGTTTGGACAGTGCAGAGAAGCACCAGATTCATGATTTCCATTGTTCCTTTCAGTTCTGTCATTTTACAGAACTTTTTCTGCCTCTTTCTTCAACTCATGCTGCATCCTCTCCCCCACCTTGTACTCACAAGGGAAAATGCCTGGCTGCCCTGCCAGATACATGAGGAGGCCTAAGTGGAGCACCGGTATATGATAAATCTCTCCCTATGACCTCTTATTCTTAAATTAAATCTTAAACTGCAATTCTGGCCAAAAAGGTATACTAACTAGAGTGACTCTAAAGTAATATGGCATACAACTTTATTAACTATAAACAACAATTCAATAATCCACAAGACTATTAGGCACAGTACAACCATAACTACGGTAGGTGTCTTTTGGCAGATGATTTGCAATAATCAAAGTAAGGGACTTGGAATTATTAGACTATTCCCACCATATAGCAGGATACTACAGAGCGGCTCCCATTAGGTGATCTGTGTCCTGTATATACAAAAAAATTTTGGAAACATGTGTTCTTACATTTGCTACCTTGGTACAATCAATGATGTGGAGATAAGTGCCCTTGATGGTACATGTCACATATACATTATCCAAGTGTCACTGCTCCTAATACTTGTCTGTATAGTTGCTGAGTGTCCTGAATCTGTCACCTGGTGTGACTTGGTAGACATTGCTCTATGGTTGTAAGACATAATATTATTGTTAGCACTGATAATACCGCACACACGTGACTTGTCAGACTCTTGTGTAACACAGCATGCAGTACTGTGCAGCCTCCAAAATGGCTTAAACATGTGGAGCCTTGGTTTTAAATATGAAAAAAATATGTTCACCTTTCAAACCCAATATACATTTCTCTGGTTACCAAGGAAACATGGTTTAGCTCCTTTACTGAAGTAAATTGCAGTTCAGTCTTCAGGCAGCATGTTATAGAGCAGGGGGATGTGAGCAGATGGTACATTGTGTCCTATCTGAAGGCGGCATGTTATAGAGCAGCTGAAGCTGAACAGATTGTACATAGTGTCCAATAAGCAGGCAGCATGTAATAGAGCAGAAGGAGCTGAGCATGCTGTATACTCTGTCCTGCCTGCAGACAGTGTGTTATAGAGCAGTAGGAGCTGAGCAGATATTATATATTCTCCTATCTGTAGGCACTGTGTTTTAAAGCATGTGGAGCTGAGCAGATTGAACAGTGGGGGTCGTTTACTAAGGGCCTGATTCGTGTTTTGCCGACGGGTTATCCGAAAATTTCCGATTTGCGACGATTTTCCCTGAATTGCCCCAGGATTTTGGCGCACGCGATCGGATTGTGGCGAATCGGCGCCGGTATGCACGTGATGGAAATCGGGGGGGGCGTGGCCGTACGAAAACCCGACGGATTTGGAAAAAGTGTCGCTTGACACACGCTTACCTGCACCCGGCCTGGCTTGGTGTACTCAAGTGCATTCCGATGAACTTCAGCGCAGCAGCGACACCTGGTGTCGAATCCTCCGCAGAGAATGCGCCGCTGGATCGCGAATGGACCGGGTAAGTAAATCTGCCCCATTGTGTGTTATCTGCTGGCACCATATTATAGAGCAGATGGAGCTAAGAAATGCAGAGAAAACGAGAGGGCTCTATAGTGGTGAGTACTTGTCACATGCACTCACCACTACCAGTGCCAAAGTTTCAATGAGCATGTGCATCACTAACCCACATAATGGTTGGTTTTGAGAAGAAAGGTACAAGTGCTGGATAGTGCACCCCTGCCCTAAACAGAGCAGAATGATAAAAAATACAGATCAGATGGAAGAGTGACATCAAAGGAACAGCAAAGGATCCCAGTGAATAGAAAAGGCCCGTTTGGTCTTCATTCTATCATTCATTGTTTTGTTGGATAATAAAGTTCTCCAGGCAGTGCTATATCCATTGGTGACAGTGTAATGGCGACACAGGACTCAGGGGCAACAGAGGAGACAATGCAGCCTAAAAATCTAGCTCCCAACAGTCCTGTCTGTTGTTTGTGGTGAACATCCACAGACACAATCCCTCCCTACACCAGAGTGCATACAAATAAGATACACAAGCACAATAAGGGTGGTCAACAATCTGGGTCACAACTGAGAGAGCATATAATGTACAAAAGTGCATACACAAAAAATAGTCTAGAACGAGAGATAAATATTGGAAACCAGCAGCACAGAAGTATAACAATGAAGCTTGGACAATAGAGATAGCCAGAGAATATAACCAGCACACACAGGAAATATATTAGAGTGGGATGTCTTCTCCAGGTGAAAGGGGCAGAACACAATGTGAGCATGTTAATCCTTACTAGACCAAGGCAAAGCTCGCAGAGTAGCCACTTGGGTACTATTCAGACTGCCAACCTGGAGAATTCAGCGTCTCCTCGGCCTGACCGTAACCGACAAAGCCTCCAACTACAGTGTGATCACAGCCTTGGGTTAATTCTGTATGTAGTGATAAAGGGAACCTACCACCACAGATCTACCTATAAAGGTAGATCGGGTGGTAGGTGCATCTATAGGATGTGAGGATATCCCTTTTAAGGGCTAATCCTCATGTTCCCGCAATTTTAATTCCCTAATATGTAAATTTTGTAAAGAGGCTACTGGGGCATGGAGTAGCTGGAGCTGAGGCTACACGACGTGGCTACTCCATGCCCCAGTAGCCTCTTTGACCCTCCTAGCAAAAATCTTCGGCCCGCAGCTCCTCGTAGCTGCGCGCCCTCATCCGAGAAACCTGCCGTCTGCGCATACGCAGAACAGCTGGCCTGCAGCTGCGCTGTCACAGCTCCAAAGCCGAGCTTTATAGGTAGATCCATGGTAGGTTCCCTTTAAAGGGGTATTCTCACCTCAGCATTGACTTTTAATTTATTTCATCTGGTGGTGGTTGTATCTAAGGACAGCTATCTCAATTCTAAAGGACAACATGAGAACATTTATGGGAAATTATCCTCCCACAGGTAATTTTTTTTAATAACATGCAATTGAAGAAATGTGCATATACGGCAGATGAATTAAATAAATGTGAATGCCTAAATGGGAACACCCCTTTAAGTAGGTTTTATGTAAATGTTATATAAGACAGGGAAAACAAACAAAAAAAGATTTGGAAAGTAAATAAAATGACATTCCAAGTCAAAATCTCTCATCACAGAGCGCAAATCCGCCTCACGACTCCTGCCAGGAATACATAACCAGGACTGTTTGAGGTTAGGGATTTGATAACTCATCACAGGAAGCTAATGCTTTACATCCCAAGGATGGGAGAAGCGTCACAATAAAACAACCCCACCTACGTCTAATGACATGTTTACACAGGACACAATGTGCAGCCGTGATTGTCTTTACACAATGCGCACCCAATAAAATGATCCCAACGTGTCTGGTCATAACAAAGCAGAATTTAAGGAAGCTTAATACACACACAAGAATATTAACCCCAGATATACAAATCATCATTTCACAAAACACTTGTCTACATAAAGTCATTCTTTTTATCATCTGTCATGCTATGGTAAAATACTTTTAGGTGTCTTATTAAATGAGATATCTACATTTTGGGGAAGTTATGTAATACGGCCAAAACTTTTTGCTAACTCTTTACAGTAGGGGATGATAGCTCATTTTTTTAGATAAAATCTGAAATAAATGGGTCATGTTAATGATTTAACATGTAAAAGTTGATAAATATCAACATTCCTCTGAATTTATTAAAAATATCTGTAGTAGCCAGCATTGCCAGAGATAGTAAATAACTGCTCTTGGCTATAAGAAAATAGAATTGGCATTATTGTCTTTAAGTGACAGTACATAAAACCCCACAGAATAAGTATACACTTATACAAACTGCTATTAGAAAACAATGCAACCATCTCTTAATTGTTCCTCCTCATACCTATAAATTTTCACATTCTATGAAAGCATGTATGCAAATAAGCCATTGTGAGTCCGGCATATTCATAAGGCTCCTCCACAGCCGCGCCTCTTCAGAAAATCACACACAGCCAGTGTTTCTCTGAGCTCCATCATGCTGTGATAGTAAATGTGACAGTGTGTATTCCTTTAGTGGACATACATACATGCAGCTTTATATATTAAATGTACAGTTACACACTTGGGGAGATTTATCACAAGTTTCTTACTGCAGAACTGTTCTTGTCGCCCATGGCAACCAATCAGGGCTCAGCTATTATTTTACCACAGCTGTTTATAAAATTAAAGCTGAGCTTTGATTGGCTTCCATGGGCAACTAGAACAGTTTTACCTCAGAAACTTAATGATAAATCTCCCCCACTGTGTCATAAAGTCTGCAAGCCTGGGAATAGCTACCTGGCTTCTGGTTTCTAAAGACATGCAGTAAATATGGCACCCATGACACAGGATGAAGACCACAGAGGACCCACCACCAGGAGACAGAACCTACATAGCTTCCAGCACACAGTCATCTGACGGTGAGGGCTCAAAATTGCGGCGCACAGTCTTCATGAATTTCATGAATCTGGCATCCCCTGCACTGCTCAGGCATAATGCACCTTTTTTTGGTGCACTTTGCCAATGCTGAGGAGTTGTGGCGCACCTTGGACAGGATTGTGGTGCACGGCCCTACTAAGCAGTAACACAAGGCTCATTTTTTCTATCTTTTCGGACATAGTGCAGCCGTGACACTGACCCAGACACTTTATAAATACGTGTGCAAGCAGTTTGCACCTTCTCGTGCAAAGTCAGACAGAAAACTGGCGCAGACACATTAATAACAGACAGAAAACTGGCGCAAACACATTAATACATGTGGGCCAATGTCACCTCATGCTGGGAGAGGGAGGTGACGTCACGAGAGAGGCGTGTATTCATGACTCTTGCCAGATAGATGCCTCCCTCACCCGTGTTGGAGAGGGACGTGACATCACGCAGGGGGTGTGAATAATTAGCAGTCTGGAATGCCAGACATCGCGTCCCCGCTTTCCATGCCGCTAATTATGTCTCTTTTCTAGGTGATCCCGGGGTCTCAAGACTAGTGAAGACAAGCGCCGGGATCAAGATGAAGAGGACAGGTGAGTATCTGTAGGTTTTTTTTTACTTTTTGGTAAAGGTAAATTTCCTCTAAATGCAGATATTTACTGTCATCTCGACTTCTTGCCAAATGCTTATGGATAGCATTGGTCATGTGCCACTCATTACAAAGGCAGTAAATTTTTGGTTATAAAGCATCAGGAGTTATGCCACATTTCTTCTTATAAACAATGGGTCACATTAGTAATAACCATTTTCATTTTTTTTACAGTTAATATAGTTCCCCTTTAATGTTAAACTAGAGAAAAATGATAGAACTCCACGGGAGGTTTTCCTTTTGGATCCAGGGAGTTTTCCAGCTGCCGTTCAGAAACAATCCTTAGCGTTTCCTTACATGCAAGGAGTCTCTTTCATATAGAGGAGGGATTCAGAATACACCCACGTCTCTGGTATAAAGGATGCTCAGCTCAGGGTCTTGGAAGGAAATCAAGGCCTGCTGGAATTTCACAGCTCAACAAATATGTAGTGATTTATGAGCAGATCACACAAAAACATCCTCTATAACATTACACAATGTAATATGGGAATGTAGCTGACGAACAGCACAAAATATAAATTTTTTTCCTTGATTATATCAACATCAGGTTGTGGATCCAGTAAAAATACTAGAGGATCAAGGGGGGCTATACAATCATTAGTGTATACATGCCCCCTCAGTCATAACCACTCCCATATTCATGGATGGAGGGGCACACCAAGGATATCCCCATGCCCCTTCAACCACGGAAATTGGAGTGGCTATAATGAAGGGGATGTGTATACAGAAATGACAGCACAGTTTGAAAGTCCCGAGTCCTGCAGGCTGGGGGTCTCAGGACCCACGGCTCCCAGGAGCGTACAAAAAACATTTAACAGTGTAAGTATAATATGGATGACTCTATTAGTGTTAAACCCTTTAAGTGCACCTAATTCATCAAACATTTACCATTGCAAAGTGTCAACCTCTAACTTTGTTTTTATTTTTGCTTTGTAAACATATTCACTGTTCAGTTTGGCAAATGGCGTAGTTTTGTCAGCTTGAAGGATTTCCTAATGAACAATGACTGCAGGAAACTCATTCAGATGTCATAGACACTCTGACTATACTTTCCCACAGGCTACATGTGTTAAATGAAACTATTGAAACTAGTTGCACTGCTGCTAACCTTATAGTTTATTGTCTTTGGTTTCTTATGATGGTGTATAAGGGTTCTACATATGAAATGGTTCTTAGTTTATACATTACATGTATATACTATGTATATACCGCACTCTTGAGAGGATGTGTATGCAGACACACTGAGTGATGGACGATGAGATCATACTATTATGTCATGTGCTTGATTGTCTGCAAGCCCAGAGATGACAGGTTTCCATAGCTGTATTGTTGACCTACCACTGTAGTATGAGTGATGTCCAGGTGCAGATTACACACATAAGGAGTACTGCTTCTTATTTTGTTTTTCATTATATCCTTAAAGGAGTGTTCCAATCTTTAGAAACTGAAAACATGTCCTTAGGATTGGTGATCAATATCAGATCTCTGGGGGTCTGACACCCAGCATCCCAATTGATCAGCTAAAAACAGCATATGTCAGTGTCAGGACTACACAGTCGGCTTCATGGCCGCTATACTGGTTTATAGAAACTACTTGAATGGGTAATGGGTGCAGAGTTCCATTAACCCTCCTCGGTTACAACGGAGTGTATGGAGATATATACTTCAGGCACTATACACTGTGCAGCTCTGGTTCAGGTGCAACATTCACAGACATAAACACTCTTTATCCTATGGTGACACAAGGAAGATTTACTATGGGGTACTATCTACAGCACATACAGTTCATGTATTTCTACCAGCCCTATTCAGATGAATATGATATCAATTGAACTTTCTGCATCAAATACTTTCTGTGTCATAATTTACTTATTCAGATTTTTTTTCACCCACCACTCAAATATTAAACTAAAAACTATACTGGACACACCAGCTATAAAATTTCCCAAAATTACATCCAGCCATGGTCTAATATTTATCTGTAATAATTCCACAAATAACCCCTATATAATAACCAAACTCTTCAAAGTTGTATTGCTTCAGGACATGGTGAGGTAGCAAACATATATTGTACCCAAAGGAGCCATTTTTTAGATAATGAGGTGGTTTGTATCATTGTACTGTGTAATTCATGATTACACCTATAAATGCTCATACGCCTATACCTTGAGTAATCTTGTGATGTGAAAGCTGCTAAGTACATGTAATTATAGTTACATATGGTGCATTGTCCCTTACACAAGTTACATGCTAGGATGTTAAATAATTCAATGGATTCATCCTTGTATTGCTCATACAAGCTACAACAAGTTTTCATGTCAGGACAAATTGTATGTTATGAAACACAGTCTTGCTTACATTTAGTAATTAAAGGGCATATGTTAATAGGTCAGATAGTTTGACATTTACATGCTTAAAAGGGGTTGCTAAAATATCCAAATGAAAATTTATCAATATTAGATTGGTGGATATTAAGAACATATTCTAAGGGTAGGTCACACTTTTATTAGCCCATAAAAACCCTTTGTGAATTTTGTAAAGATTTTTCCCTTCTGCAAGTGTAGAGCGTAGACACAGAGGCAAAGTGAGAAGTTGCATCTGCTCTTTCCATAGTAATAGACTTAAAGGGTTTTACCAGGAATCTAGCACTTCTGGTTTTCGGGCATGTGTCTAGCCATTCCAGGGGATCACAAGTCCCGCTTCAGCCAATAAACGTCCTCTTCAGTTCATGGGACGTAAGTCCGTTTTTCAGGGGACTTCACTTCTTTTGTTGTCCCCTGATCTGAGGAGGCAATTCATTGGCTGAAGTGAGTATAGTGACCAAAAACTCACCTTCCCATAACAGTTTGCTGGGGGTGAGCTCAAAAAACAGAAACTTGAAACTACAGTGGGGTAAGTGATTTTCCTTTCTTTTTACCCCGTCCATGCACGCAAGACTTTTCCAGATTCCTAGAACACCACTTTCATTCTTGTTGTGGTCACTTTTGAATCCTGGTTTTATTCACATCAAAAGAAATATAAACACATTTATCAACAGTATCATAGACATTTGGCTGGATCTCATGTAACAAAGTTGTTAAATTCTCTAAAATAGACTGAATGAGGAGAGCCGCATACCGCCAGCTGGGCACTTGTGTCGCGGTATTTTATATAACTCCCAGACTCAGCAGCTGACCTCCAACCAGAAAGAGGAAGATATCATCTTTATTTTCCTCGTAATCTAAAAATACCTCCGGGGCAGCATGGGAAGAAGGGCTGGTGGTTTGGGTGAGAATATACTACTGTGCTGAACACATCTTGTTTTTCGTCGTGTTTAATTTGCTATAGAAGAGGCACAATAAGGAGCTTGTGCGAAGAACAAAACCACAGAAAACCATATTAAGCATCTACAATAAAAGCAAAACCAGGCATCATTTCCATCATTAATTAAATGCATTATTGATCCTGTTTCATTAACAGAGAGGAGACCAAGGAAATATTGATTGATAATGGAATCTAGGAATATGATATTAACTCTTAATGAATACAAATGCATGGCAGGGGTGGCCTAGTGATCCAGAGCATAGAGCACATTGCTATATACTCTACACTAAACAGAAGTAATTCATAACTATAGACATGCAAGGACATTGCCATAGGATGCATTGTACAAGCAGACTATGCAACTCATGGATAAATCTGTTGGCAATGTTCTTATGCTATAGGGGCAGTCGCAGAAAAAGTCAGATACAGTCACAAAAAAAAGTCGCAAAAAAAACATAAAAAGTCACAGCACATAGACTGGGGTGGGATAGAGGATCGGGCCGGTTGTGCCCCTTTCACCCCCCTTGGTGTGGAGGTGGCATAAAGGGGATACTGTGAACCAGCTTTGCGATTATTTCATGGCTGTACAAGCCATGATAAATCTTCTCCAATGTTAAATAGGCTAAGGTGAGGAGTGAACTGAGGCCTCTGAGGCGCAGAACTCAAGTGAGAAAAAATGGCAGTGTGAAAGGGGCCTAAGTTGCCATAAGGTGCACAAAAACTGTGCCAAATAATTACAAGTCCCGCTTCAGAGTACACAATTAAAATTAAATGGTGTAAACTAAGTCAATTAATATTAGTTGTAAAATCTGACGAGAAGGTCATAACTGAGCAAGATTTATCACCCATCGTCAAACACCGTAATAAATCTGTCACAGCATATGTTAGTCTAGTTTAATTCCATATAAACTTTCAGACACATTTAGTAAAACAATCCAACTGACCAAACTGCTAATGTGTTTCATAAAGGAGATGTGCTATTCAGCCTCTAAGTGAATTAAGTGCATCTAAGGTACCAATAGTGATAAAGAGAAGGTAACAATAGTGATAAATATATAAGTAGCTTATGGAGTACGAGATCACAGGTAGGGAACTACATTGGCAGGTAACATGTTATAGAGCAGGAGGAGCGCAGCAGACTGGTATATATAGTCACTATAACTTAGTACTGCATATATTTTGATCCGTGCTCTATGAAGTCCAATGGGTGGTCCTGTTAGTGACCTGTTAGTCACAAAATGTGCAAACAGCAATGAATGCTGAATCTTTTCCCTAAAAACTACATATCAATCTGATCATTTCAGGATACAATAGAAATGAATGTACAATATGACAGTTTTATCTGTAAGTCTGTGTGGTCCTATCACAATCTGTTTTTCTCATGCAACACTTTCATTTTCTATTCCGCTACTTGGCAAATATATAAGAAAACATTCTAGAAACTTCAGACTGAGGGCCCAAATTAATTAGGGATCTGAAGTGGGTGCAAGTCCCATCCTGTGGGAGACACTTTTGGCATGAAAACACTGACATGTGGAGCAAAAGTTACTAGTGACTAGTAGATAAAGCTGAGATGTGCTGCAGTGTATCCAATGTGTCATGTGTAATGAGCCAGAAAAGTGGAGTTGTGTATCGTAGCGAACTACAGTACAGAAGTTCATGAAAGACATGCATCCTCAGTCTGAATATGTAAAGAGCCTGGACGAAAAACATTTATTGCGCTATTTTTTCATGAAAATCAGAGGCATACTGCACATAAAGGAAAGCTAAAGGTCTCATATGACAATTTTTAAAATGTTGCCCAATTTCATGCCCAATTTGACTTATATAAAAAGTAACTTCAGGTCACCGGCTGCATTCTGCCATTGGTATTCCATGCCATCCACTCTCCTGCATTGCAGACAGCACTGGCACAGAATGGGTTATTACTATACATTATTCCGCTATCATCGCAGACAGTGTGAGGCAGACTGCAGGGATCTGTCACTATACAAGTACCTGGGCACACTGGCATCGTGACTATTAATACATGGCATCAGATCTGTAAATACTGAACCCATAAAACACACACAGTATAGCAACATCAACCCACACACCATGCCAATGCATGTCTTTAGATACAGTAGTGTATACAAGAGCTATAATAGAGGGTGCCTAAATGAAAACTGATTAATAACCCTATGTGGGGGTTTCTTCCAAGTCCATCCACTGCGACCGCTGATTGTAAATGACCTTAAAATACCAGTGTACATGGGTATGACTGGTCCCCCTGAGTACATGGGTATGACTGGTCCCCCAGAGTACATTGGTATGCCAGGTCCCCCTGAGTATAACCACCGTAGCCATTGGTATGCAGGGTACGTATCCCTTTACCTTGTATATGGACAATTATTGACCTATGTAGGTGCTATAAACCCCCTCTGGTAGGTTGGCATCTGATAAACTTTAAGTGAGACATTTTTGCAGTGGAGGCGCAGCACCTGAAGTCGGAGGAGCTGTATGTGGCAATTTGTATTGGCAATTGGTTATATCTGAAGATATAACCTGTCCTTCACAGTATGAGAAGTAATGGACACACAATGACCAAGGTGATGTCCTTCATAAGGTTGAGGGTAAATAGTGTGATATGGTACATGCCATCACCTCAGGCACCCCCTGTAGCCCCGGCACCCTGGCCAGCACCCAGCAGTTCCTTACCTGCCTGCACGGTGTCGGACAGATCATGGTTCCCTGAAGTCCTGGGGAATTCCTTCAGCTTCCTGGCACTGAGGTTGAGGATGCCGGAGCTGGCCGCCTCCTCCAGGGCTCTCTCCAGCCCGCGGTTGAGGGGCAGGCTGAGGCTGAAGTTGGTGACCCCGGTGACGGCGCTGTGCTGCTGCTGCTGCTGGTACTGGAGCAGGGCGCTGACTGGGAGGCTGGAGAGCGGCTGAGCCTCACTGGCCAGCATTGCCATCTTCCCTGGTGCTGTGTCTATGTGCAGTAGGAGAGGCAGCAGCTGCAGCAGCAGCACCCAGCTCTTTCCTGTAGGTTTCCTGCCTTGTGGAGTGCGGAGGCAAAGGGCGCATGTCCTCCCCTGCTGTATATCCTGCACTGACGTACCAGCAATTCTTCCTCACAGGCAGCTTCCTGCCACACACAAAACTTCTCCTCCTGTAATAACTCCTCTCCCCTGCCAGGCAGCCCTCTGGCCCGGGTAATAACATGTCACTATGTACTGCCCACCTCATGGCCACTAGTTTCTATGCACACAACCCTATCAGGGTATCAGGATCACCAGCCCAGCCTCAAATGGATGGGGCTCATCCACAAACCACACTTGTGCCTATATGATAGTTGCTAAGTCTGCTGCCAAAGCGCCAAACTCCCCAAAAATAGCACCAATAATAGTGCAAGAGGGAAAAGCAGCATTTATGGGCACTAAAGCCACGAGATGCTAGTGAGGATAAGATACTTAGGGGGAGATTTATCATAAATCTCTTAGATCAGTTCAGATCCAAGGATAGGACGGCACTCGCTGATCCGATCCACAAACTTTATTTAGCAGACATGTGAGGATGCCGAGGTCCATAAGGTAACAGGCTGTTTGGCGCTACTAGCAAACCTCCTTTTTGAGAACCCCAACAACAGAGGAGAACCCCAACAAGCGACACCATTTTGGGAAGGTATACCCCTTGGAGAATTTAGCAAGGTGCAATATGTGTATTTGATTGTAGGTAATTCAATTAGGCCCCAAAAAGGAAAAAGGTCAGAATGTTTCCGAAAAAAGTCACCTGTACCTCAAATTTTTGTAAGCTGCAAGGGATAAAAGATGAAACTACCCCCAAAAATGTGTAAAACTATTTCTCCTAAGTGAAGATTTCCCCACACATGCATATAAAATGTTGTATGGGTACACAATCGGCTCAGAAGGGAAAATGGGATGTTGGCTTTAAGAAGCCAGATTGGACATACATCCTTTCAATGTGTCGGGATGCATTTGAGAGGCCTAGTGGTATAAAACAGAGGAGAACCCTACAACTTACACCATTTTGGAATTCATCCCTTGGAGCATTAGCAGGTGTAATATGGTTTTGCCCCAACGGGTGTTTGAGTTCAATATGCCGGCAAACAGGAAAAAGATGAAAATTTACGCTGAAAAAAGATCAAATCTTAACCAACTTTTGAAAGCCACAAGGGATAAAAGAACTCCAAAATGGTTTTTCCTCTATCATAAATGCCCCACCATGTGTGCATATAAAATGTTGATGATACACAGTAGGGCTCAGAAGGAAAGGAGGGGCGTTTGTTTTACAGACTCCTTTACATGATCATTAGAGTAGCCCTAGTGCGTACAAACAGAGGGGAACCCCAACAAGTGACACCAATTAGGAAAGCACACCCTTAGTAATTTAGCAAGGTGTATATGTGTATTGCCCTTAAAGGTGTTTGCCCTTAAAGGAAAAAGGGAATATTTCCCCAAAAAGTCACAATATCCCTAATTTTTTATAGCCATGTGGGATAAAAAAATGTAGAGAACCCCACCTGACAACTATAATGTTGTATGGGCGCACAGTAGAGGGAAGAGAGGATGTTGTCCTCGGAACCAATTAACAAAAAATTTTACGCATTTGAAGAAGCCTTAGTGTAAAACCGGAAACGCACAGCCCTTACAGGAATTAGTCAAGGTATAATATGTTTTTATTTGCGCCATACAGGTGTATGGATCCAATGTAGGCCCTAAATTAGAAAAGGTCAAGATTTTCATATAAAGGTCAATTTATCCCTAATTTTTGTAAGCCCGAAGGGTAAAAGAGTTCTGCCAATACCACCTGAAACAACAAGCATTTTAGCGGGAAAAGCTCTTAAAGTGCATTCTATAGGAAGGACTTACAGTATTTTTCGGACTATAAGGCGCACGGCAGTAATAAAGCGCACCATCAATAATGCCTGCTAAAATTTCTACGTTCATATATAAGGCGCACTGGACAGTGTGGCAGACCTGTGCCCAGTTCACAGGCAGCTGTGTCTTAAGTACGTTCATATATAAGGCCACTGGACTATAGGCGCACCTTTGATTTCTGAGAAATCAAAGGATTTTTGTGTGCACTTATAGTCCGAAATTATGATAGGAATCTTATTCTGTTGTACTGTATCTAGTAGAAATACCATGTACAACAAGATGTACAAAAATGCAGTGTGAATGCTCCCTACAACACTTTTATACCATTACATTGATTCCTAAAGGGGCCCTTGCGACCAGGCTAATATGATATTTAGAAATATATTTTAGAAATATTTTTGTCAGAAATCTCTGCCTCTGCTTCCTATATCACGTCACGATTTTCTTAGCTCCAGCATGTTTCAGACACTGCTCCTCACTTGCTATTTTCCTTGGTGGACTGTTCCGTTTCTTCTCAGTATTATCCAGTATACTAATGGGACACGGCCCAAGATGCCTCTTCCTTCAAAATGATTCTAAAAACACCTCCACCAAACGGGTAAATCAATAGGCAGCAAGCTCCACATGTCTAGTTGCTGGTTGCCTACCAGGAAATGTACACTTTTATCATTGTTTTCCTTTTCATGATCTGCTTTAGTTGTTTTAAACATTCAGAGAAGCCTGAGTGAAGCTCCAGCAAGCTTCATGAACCCTCTGTGCCGGTTAGGGCTCTTTACATTGGCGTTGGTGCTGCGTGTGCACTGACACGGATTTCGTTTGTCTCCATTTCCGCAAAAAATTGTGAAGGATTGACATTGCTTTGAAACAATTACACCCGCTTTATTAGCTCATCGGTAAAAAAAAAAGAGTTTCATCAGTTTTTTTTGCGGATCCATACACTTCTATGCCTTCTTATCCACACAGTGAAAAATAGAACACGTTTCATAATTGTTTCCACTGATAACAGAATCAGTGAAATACAAGCCAATGTGAAAACACCATAGAAATCATGGCTTTGTGAGGAGCATCCATGGAAATCACTGAACCACGGATGTGAAAAACAAGTCAAGGTGAGCGAGTTCCTTATTGATGAGTGTTTTGGGGTATTTTCAAATATTTCAGTATTGAAACAGATGCTTAGGTAACTACATTGGCTGAATTAATACTTCGCTCTGTATCGCACCACAATATGAATTCTTACTTTTCAGGAAAATAATCCGCAAAAAGAAGGAGTATGGAACACTACGAGACAGTCCCCGGGTATGTACAAAGGATAGGTTGCTAGTTTTTGTTCTAAGTTGAATTTGGATGGTAAGGGTCGGAAACGTATTTTTATAATTGGTAGCTCCCAAATTTGTTTTTGTCTCTGTGACACTTGGATTTAAAAATGTTGGATTGTCATAGAACCAGGATAACAATAATGCTTAGCTGGAGGCGCACTTAGGCCTTCAATGAAAGCGTTAACCAACTGGTTTACAGGGTGAGGGACGGTAACACGATCTCATACACATCTAACATGGTGGCGACCGTAACAGTATGGAAATAGAGTAGACTATCTGGGGATGGAATCTGGATCGTTGTCTCCTGTTACCCCCTTTGTGTAACCCCTTCCTAACTTGAGTTGAAAATTCGGCAGACTTTGAGTTCATGGGCGTGCAAGGGGATTATAATCGATTGCTTCTCGCTTCGATCTGGGAGTGGTGTGAGTAACAAGCCCAGACTGATTCGGTAGAGAGAGGGATAAGCTCTGTATGTGTGAGGTGTGAATGAGTGGTGTAATGTGTGTTCTCGATCTTAGGGGGGGGGGTGCCTGCCTATGGGGCAAATATCTGCTGTGTGACCTCAATTGGCTGATGCATTATGCCTATGGTTAATTTGTTCATCTGCGTGATAACCAATTTCTTGAGGAAAAGGGTATGCCACAGCTAATGCCCAAATTGCTCACACACGTTAATATGCAATAATCTTATACAAGAAAAGAATGTGCTATATTGAGCCAACAAGGTATAAAACATCAATCTTTATTTCTTCAAATACACCCCCCCCCCCCCCCCCCGAGACAAAAACAACAGATACATATACAGTTCTAAACAGCAATAAAAAATTGAAATATGCACCAACAAAGTGAATAAACTGAATCCACCACCCCTAGCCCTAAAATAAAAACAATTGGTAGTTTGCAGGTCATCGCAGGCAACACGTCAAATACGTATAGGGTGTCACTAGATGCAGCAGATCACCTTTAGATAATAGCCCATGTAGCAAGTCTCAAAGTAGCTATAACAATTCTTCAAATACTAATAATAACACATGAAACAGATGAAATTCTTATAAAAGGTGAAACCTAGCAAGTCCCAAGTGGACCTGACCACATAGATGCTGAGAACATATAAACCTAGGACCAAGTGGATGATCAATAAAAAATAGGACTTGAAAAGGCAAGCAACAATACACACCACTGACTGGGGTGTTAGGCTCCCCATGCGTATCATAGTAATTACATCCACCCAGTAAAGGTGTCCAATTAGTGTTTCTTAGGGGTTATCCCTATTAAGCATATGAAAATACAACCATCCTGGTGCTGTACTCACCATCAGCTATACCATGTTCTATAACATATGTCAAGTATCCCGACAGCATGAATATGAATATCAATGGCCTCCACTTACTGTAGTAGAAACCTTACTCCCAACATCCGGATGTGGCGGGACAGGGCTCGAAATCGTGATTGTACCGCCTCAGTGGGAGGTTTGTGCAGACATCAATTCTGTGGGCATCCCAATAACATGATTACCGTTGATTGCAGGAGAGAGCTGGCACGCTTCCACTGCACTATCACTGTTTCCTCTGATTCGACTTGTTTAGCAAGCCAACAGGTGATACCACTCATGTTTTAATCACCATATAGGGGGAGCTGCTGGGGGGTTTTTAACACTGTATGAGGAGGACCTGAGGGCACATATGAGAGAAGCTACATGTGACAGGGAGTGGGGAACACAATGTGAGGGGTGAAATTGAACGCACTGACCTGATGCACGTCGTTTAGCTGCAGTTTTCTACGTGCTCCCGTGCCTACTTTGTGTGAGCAGGTCGGGTCTGTAGGGGAGGGGAGATGCAGTTATTACTCACAGTTATAATATCTGAAGTAGTTGGGATGCTAGAGGAGCAGAACTACCATCACCCTATGATCTGGGTCTAGTATACTTCAGTTGCCATGGAACTGCCTGGTCTAAAGAGGTTAGCCAAGCTGCTGGGTTTAATCAGACCCAGTACACTATATCAGGCATCACCATCACAGGTGGGGACGTTTTCCCTTGTAAATGAGTTGAAAGAAAAAACATGCTAAAATAAAAAAAACTCTGAAAAGTCCCCACGGGGTCTTTTTATGAACCCATGGGTGCACTACAAGTAAAAATTACTGATAGACAAAAAATATTCATAAATTCATATTTGCATTTCCCCATATACATTTAACCCCTAGGGGACTCGCCTCTTTTGGCTGAAGAAGCGCAGGCCCCATCTTCAATCTGACCTGTTCACTATAAGTGGTTATAGCTTTGGAACGCTATGAGATATCCAGGGGATTTTGAGATTGTTTTCTAGTGAACATTGTACTTCAAATTATTTTAAAAATTGGATGAATTTTTGCCGTTTAGTTATGAACAAAAACAAAATTTGGCAAAAATTGGAAAATTCTTTATTTTCAAGTTCGTATCAATTCTCTACTTTTGATGCAGATAATCATATCTCACCAAATAAACTATAACTTGCATTCCCAAATGTCTCTTTCTGATGTGCATTTTTTTAGATTCCACATATTTTTTTACTAGAATGTTACTGAGGCTCGAATTTAGGTATCATTTTTCACATTTTTTGTGTAAATCACCAAACTGTATTGTAGATGGACTGCTCAACTTCTAATTGACACTGAGAGGCCTTAAATAATAGTCAAGCTCATAAATTACCCCATTGTGGAAACTACACCCGTCAAGTATCAAAACCACTTTTAAGAAGTTTTTAACGCTTTACTGTTTTAAAAAGGGGTTAAAACAAATATGGAGGTGCAGTCGCAAATTGGAATTTTTTTCACAATACACTCATTTTGGGTGGAAAATTAAAACATTTACAATTGATTAATGAATAAAGGCTCACAACGTTTGTTACACCAATCTCTCCCGAGTACACGGATACTCTCTATGGGTGGTGACCTGCTGTAATGGCGCACGGCCGGCATAGAAGGGAAGGAGGCCCATCCGATCAGATTGCTATGTCACCTGTACAGGCTATAATTTTTTTCTTTGTTTAATGGGACCTATAGGGTCTTATTTCTTGTGCCACATGAAAGCACTTTTCTGCGTACGTAATTTTGGGAATCTATAGGCCTAATTGGTGAGATGTTTATTAACTCTTTGTTGGTGGAGGAAATGAAAATCTCACTTTTAGGAGATTTTATGGTTTTTTTTTGGGCTGTTTACCATACCATAAAAATAGTATATTATTTTTTTTCTATGGGTTCTCCACGATTACAAAAAGACCTCATTTATAAAGATTTTTTAATTTTCTCCTATTTTTATGAATAAAAGTAATTTGGCAAAAATGTTTGTAATTTTAGCATCACCGTCTTCATATCCATAACGTTTTTATTTTTCGCCGCACAAATCTTTTTTACGGGCTATTTTGTGCGAGGAAGTGTTGTTCTTTAGTGGTCTTATTTTAGAGTGCATAACATTTTTAAATCCTTTTAGAGATCATTTATATAGGGTGTTTAATGAAATGATCTTTGTTCTGGGCTTTTTTTTGTTTTGTTTTTTACCGGGTTCACTTTGCGATCTAATAACGATTCTGTTTATTATGCTCAGATTGTTACGACTCATGTATACCAAATATGTGGGGTTTTGTGATTTTATTCAATGGTACTGAATAGAAACCATTTGGAGAAAATCGTGTGTCAGTTTAGCATCATCATCTTTATACGCATAACTTAGCTTTAGTTTTTCAGACGCCTGACAAAGTCTGGTTAGGGGCTTATTTTTTGCGAGAATTCAAGAGTTTGTGGCTTTGTTTGTGTTTTGTTATACTGTTCTGTTGTGTATAGCGATAGTGTCTATTAGTGTTGTTAAGGACCGTGACTGGGGCTATTTTTAATGCAGCTTTAGTTTTTATTGTTTCTAAAGTTGTTAACTTTGTGTTAGTTTGATGACCTGTTTTTTTTTTATTATACATATCTTGAAGCTTGAAAGTGACTCGCGCTCTGATCATACTGGTTTACAGTTCATACACTGCTGCTACAATTACTAATTTATTCTAGCAGCAGTGTAAACTTGTCTGGAGCCACACGCTATGTCTGCTAGTGCTCAGACATTTACAGGCCCAGTAACCGGAGGGGTGGACTGCCATGTAGCCGCACTCGCCGGGAGCACGACGGCCGTCCGGCGGCTGCCACTGCGACAGCTCCCTTCGAGCTGCCAAAGGTGGATCGTATCCCCCCGTTTAATTGCGGTTCCCTATTCCTTTTCCCACGGTCCGCGCCTCCTACGGATCCAACGTTCCTTTTCACCGCGCAACACCCACCTCCTCACTATCCTTTATTCCCTGCGCGCCCCCCATGTTCTTGACGGGTGTAAGGGTTAACAGCCGCTCGATCGGAGCCGGCTCCGATCGCGAATGGGTGTTAGCGCAGGTCTTCACTGTAAGACAGCTGACAGCAGCTGCTTTGTACCAGGCTACGTCGCTGAGCCGTGTGCCAGAAGCAGGACGTTATAAGAACGTCCCTGTACGCTAAGCCATCTGCCCGGGGACGTTACTATAACGTCCTGGGTGCGCCTAGGGGTTAAAAATATCCCCCACTACACAATAAACATATCAAAAACCAACTGAAACAAATAGAATCATTAATAATTTCATTTTAGTCATTTGAAAAATCACAAAAATCATAAATTACAAAAAGCCTTTTAACTTTTAACACCAAACTAAAGCTGTGAAAAATGAAAAAAAAATCTTAAAACTTTTATGCCGTTTTAACTAGCGTTAAGGGATTTATATGGACCATAGCGGAACCCCCCTATTATTACTGAGTACAAATAGCCCCCCTTAGCAATTAATTTAGAGTTCAACAACTCCAAGTTATTTGGGTGGGGCATTTTGGGCCAGAACCTAATTTTTTATAATCTGACATGATGTCCATTAATGGTTATAACTTTTGAACACTTTAATTTTTTTGTGACACGTTGTACTTCATGTTAGTGGGAAATTTTTGGTTGATATGTTTTTAATCTTTTTTATTAAAAATAAACAAAAATTGAAAAGTATTTTAGAAAATTTCAAAATTCTTGAATTTATCAGCTTTTCAGATATGTTTATCCATCCAACAACCGTTAATATATTCGAGTATATGCTGGACCTGACTATAAGCAGAGGCCCCTAATTTATCCACCACAAAACTGGAGAAAACCTATGACTCAAGTATAAGCCGAGGGTGGGAGATGCATTGGTAACGCCTCACAATATATACCCAGCCAGCCCCCAGTAGATATAGCCACCCACCAGAAGTATACAGCCAGCCCCTTTAGTAATAGCCAAGCCCACCCTGAAGAATATAGCACAGCCAGCCCCCAGAAGGTACAGCCAGCCCAGCCCCACTTTAGAGTAGCCCAGTCCAGCCCCCTTTAGTATACAGCCAGCCCCCAAGTTTGCCCCGCACTTAAAAAAAATAAACTTACATACTCACTTGGTGGCCCAGATGTTTTGGTGCGCACCCCGATGCTCGGTGTGGTTCCTCTTCTGTTGGTCTCTCCACATGTTGTCAGTCCCCACGGGTTTTGTCTTCTGTCCTGCCGTACAGCTGGCAGAGCGCGTCTGCACTCTGCGGCCGGCAACACACACATGAGTGCGGCCGCTGAGACGTAATAGTATTTCGCCGGAACGACAAAAGGGAATCTTTTGTTTTGCTTCACAGTTCTCCATGTGCACAAACATTTTATTTTTTGTCTAGGAGCCGTTGTGCTTTTCTTTTGCGTGAAGTGTTGTACTTTATACCATCTCCATTTTGTAACTGAAATGTGCTTTGTGATACTTTGTATTGATGTTTATGTGGACAAGATGGGTAAAAAATCATCAATATTGGTCCAGTTTTTTGATTTTTTTTTTTGTTACGTCCTTCAAGGTTTATTAATGATATAATTTTATAGTATGGGTTGGATATTATGAATGCAGCAATATCATATATACACATTCCATCTTCAGAGCCCACCTGATGTTCTAGAAAATGTAACAATCCAAAAATAAAACTGAGTTCACTTTTTCCCCTCAGGCATCAACTCAAATATTGTGACCCAAAAGGAGACAAGACATGTATTTTTACTTCAAAAAAGAAATGTAAAAGGAAAAAAAAAATGTATCTGCCTACCTATCAACTACCTGCTGAAAACACCATGCTCCTTGTCTTTTTAGGGGCTTTGTTCCTAGGCATCCAACTCATGTGTCTAAATTCTTAAAAGGGTCATCCCACGAAGAAAATCTCAATCTCAATCCCTGAGTGATTGTTTCACAATAAGATCATTTAAATCCCCTTACAATTTTTACTCCAGTTGTATTGCGTTTTAAGCTCTATCACCCTAGTTTGGTGAGTGTAAGTTCCCAGGTGTGGGCATGACCTCTCTATGGGACATTAAGATCCATCTAGTTCTGTGAACGGACAGTGTGGTTAAATTATCAGTCTACAGGGTTTATATACATTTTTATTAAGCTTCTGAACATTGTACTAGTATCTGACACATAGAAAGTGAAATGAGATAAATGAGACGCCTATCACACACTATCAGCTCTGCTAGATATCTGTTCTCACAAATATGTACCTGCCTTCACCCCTTGCCCTCCGATAACTTATCTGCCTGTTTCCTTGCAGCTTCTCCCACAGACCAATTTGTCTGTTTTGTTGGCAGGAAGTGAGTTAGTTGTCGTGAGCTCCGTCACTGGATCAGGTGACAGGGGGGAAAAGGGCAAGAGTGTATGGAGCAGAGAGAGACCGAGAAAATCTAAGCTGCACAGCCGTCACAAAGAAATCCAAGATGTGTGCACCTGACTGAAGTCAGAAGTTACATGAATTTGTCTGATAGCAACTGAAATTGTGTACACCATGACTGATAGGACAGGTTAGACTTATATCTGTGTGAAGAATGCTGTTATTTTTGTTAATACAGTGAATTAGAGAATATTATTGTGTATCCCTCATTACATTAAGAAACTGTCTTTCTTTTTCTAACGAAAGGGAGGGTGTCGGATTGAGTATATAGAGGTAAGAACCTCTATATACTAAGAAGCACACAATGCAGTATAAAGTATTTCATTATGTATCCAAACAAAATACATCCATCATTTACAGAAAACAAGCATAAATAAGGCCCTTGTGGGGCCACCGTATTAAAGCGGGTGTATCCACCTTGTCTCTCTTTGAAGGACCCTCCTATCCCAATCCCCTCTACGGGATATGGGTATTTTAAGTCGTTCCCATGCATTTCAGGACTGATGGTGTCCTCCAGGCCCATTAAGGGCAATTGGGTGGATCCCTTTCATTGTCTATATCTCCTCAATGTCCCTTTCTCCTCCGGAACTCTGACTTATTTTACCTATTATGCCATGCCACATACACAGGTTGGCTTTATAGATTACCCCGGGAGTGCAAGTGGTCTGTTAGGGACAGTACTATTGGGACTGCCCTTGTTAGGGCGGGAGCTATTGAAGGGGATAGGGCCTTACATTTGCACCCTGCCGATTTTACCCTCCAGAAAGTGATCACCGAACCTATGGTCTTAAATTACATCCCCTACAAGTGGGTGAATTTCACTATAACAAAATAATCTGGGAGAAGCCTACCTTTCTAATCGTCTATTCATAAAATAGGGCGGTTTTTTGGACATGTATAGGAAGATACATTATATGAGATACGGATGTTTCATTAACACCCACAGCAGTTTTTCATTGGTGCATGATTTACTACGATTTTAAGTTTTAATAAAATTCTAGTTTATGAATGTACTCACAATTGTTGCTGACTAGAGAGATGACGAACATATCTTCGAGCTTGGCTCGATCGAGCATTATCGTACTCGTAACCTGCTCGTGCGCGACGAGTATTTCGAACCGCTCGAGAAAATGGCAGCTCCCGCCGTTTTGCTTTTGCGGCCAGAAACAGAGAGCAATCACAAGCACAGGAGACTCCTGCACATCCACCCCAGTCATGACTTGTTACCTTACACGTAGATAGCCGATGTTGGCTGGCCAGATCATGGCCCTGGGATAGACTAACCGCTGCCCGCGACTGTCGGATATTCTCTGTCTGGATGCCGCTAAGGGGGGGGAGGAGAGCTGCTGCGCTCTAGGGAAGTGGTTAGGGTGTTCTTATAGCTCACTGTTAGGAGGAGTGGATTCTAAAAAACCCAAACACCCTTACGAGGGCTACAAAACGTTAGATACATTTTTTTTTTTTGTTTTTTTTTGTTTTTTATGTGCAGCTCGTACCATATTGTGAGGAATTAGCAGGGGGACTTGCTTACGTTTGTTTAGCTCTTAGTGACACAACATATCCACCTCAACAACCCAAGTGGGAAAATTTATTAGGGGTTTTGCAGTCGAATTCAGGCACAGCTCCGTTTCTTTTTAGTTACGTTTTATTTTTTTCATAACTCTCAGCGTCCTCTCATCTGGCATAGTAGTGTGGTCTGTCAATACTTGGCTAGAAATAGCCAAGGAGAATACAAACGTTCTTAATTACGCCTACAGTCAGCGGTTATATATTTTGATTTCTGGTTGATCTGTCGTGGCTGTTTACTTGCTGCAGTGCATCTACATCAAATTGGGAGCAATTTGGCAGTCAGACTTGCGACCACAATGTGTTTTAGTGACGCCCATATCCATCGCCAAAGACGAAGTGGGAAAATTTATAGGGACCGGGTTGATTTCAATTAAGGCACAGTCTGCCAGTTTTTTTTATTTTCGTTATTTTTTTCATAACTCAGCGTCATCTCATCTGCATCGTAGTGTTTGGGGCTGTAATACTTGGCTAGAAATAGCCCATAGGAGAATTACAACGTCTTAATTACGCCACAGATAGTTTATATTATGTTGATTTCTGGTTGATCTCTGCTGGTGGGCTGTACTTGCTGCATTGATCTACTATCAAATTGGGAGCAATTGGAGTCAGACTTGCGGACCACTGTGTTGTAGTGACGCACATATCCATCGCAAGACGAAGTGGGAAACATTTTTAGGCCCCGGGGGGTTCGTGTATTTCAATTTAGGCACAGCTGCGCAGTTCTGTTTTTATTTTACGTTTATTTTTTTCATAACTCAGCGTCATCCATATGGGAGTAGTGTGCTGACATACTTGGCTAGAAAATAGCCATCGAGAGAATACAACGTTTAATTAGCCTACGTAGGTTATATATATGTGAGTTCTCTGGTTGATCTCTGGTTGGCTGGGGTTACTTGCTGCAGTGCATCTACTATCAAATGGGAGCAATTTGAGTCAAGACTTGCCGACCACTTTGTTTAGTGAGCGCACAGATCCATCGCAAAGACCGAAGTGGAAAATTTATTAGGGCCCGGGGTTGTATTTCAATTAGGCACAGTCTGCCAGTTTCTTTTATTTAACGTTTATTTTTTTTCAAACTCAGCGTATCTCATCTGGCATAGTAGTGTGTGATAATACTTGGCTAGAAAAATAGCCCAGGAGAATACAAACGTCTTAATTACGCCTACACGTAGCGTTATACTATATTTGATTATGGTTGATCTGCATGGTGGCCTGTACTTGCTGCAGTGCATTTACTATTAAATTGGGAGCAATTGGAGTCAGACTTGCGGACCCACGTGTTTTGAGTCACATATCCATCGCATAAGACGAAAGTGGGAAAATTTAATTAGGGCCCGGGGATGTATTTCAATTAGGCCACCGTCTGCCAGTTTCTTCTTTTTATTTACGTTTATTTTTTTCATAACCAGCGTCATCTCATCTGGCATAGTAGTGTGCGTAATACTTGGCTAGAAAAGCCATAGGAGAATTACAACGGCACTTCCTTACGCCTACTGGCGTTTATATTTTGATGTTTGGTTGACTCTGTGTGGTTGTACTTGCTGCAGTGCATCTACGATCAATTTGGAGTCATATTTGGAGTCCAACTTGCGACCACGTGGTTTTGTGACCACATATCCATCGCAAAGACCGAAGTGGTGAAATTTATTAGGGCGCCCGGGGTTGTATTTCAATTAGGCACAGTCTGACATTTCCTTTTTTATTTTAACGTTTATTTTTTTCATAATCGCGTCATCTCATCTGGATAGTAGTTGTGCTGTAATTACTGGCTAGAAAAATAGCCATAGCAATAGGATTAGCTCGTTTGCGTTTTAAAAACTAAAAAAACACAAAAAAAAAACAAAAAAAAAAAAAAAGTTAAAAAAACAATACAAGTTTATAACTCTCATTTTCAAAATTTTAACACGCGGGCTGGGGAGGTGAGGAGAAGGACGGAGGGAGCGGGTGCGGAAGTGGGCGCTCCAACTACTGGCAGGGGGTCAGAGCCGTGGTCCTGGGGGGGTGAGACACACCTGCTTATGAGGGAGCAGGGAACGCGTCAGAGTACACTCCCTAGGTTCAGTCTGAGTTACTGGGAATCGGGTAGACGCACTGTTGAGGCCAGAGAACAGTGCGACAGGTGATGTCGTGGTTGCCGACAATGCTTCGAGCATTTTGTCACCGATCAGTCTCCACGCAGTCCACCATGTCACCGGGGAAATCGCACTCCACTCCGCACCTCAGCCTCCTCCACCAGTCTGCCAGGCCCTCCCCAGCTTCCCCAGAAAATTTGCCATTTGAATACCGGCCATACCTCTGAGGAAATGTTTTTCTGGACCCTGTCCACAGTCACAAACCACTGTCCGGTTGCTGTATGAGAATTTTCCGATGCCCAGTGTTTCCCAACCAGTCCGCAGTCTGTGGGTGATGATTGACCTTGTGACGTAGTGGAAGAGGTGTAAAGAGTGTCCGACGATGGACTGAGGAGCACGGTTGTTGTCACAGTGGGGAAGTTTGGTCGTCAGGCAGGAAGTCCGAGGGGCGACCGGCATATGAGGGATCGGAGGGGATATGAGGTGGACAGACCCAAGCTGGGTTGAGAGGCAGGGTGAACACAGTGCTCTGAGACGGCTTACGGAGCAGTCCTCGACACGAACAGGTTGGAATGAGGCCGTGGTGGCGCGACAGAACGAGACGCCTCCAGGGTCCAGAGCTGGATAGCATCATCGCGCAAATGTGGCACCCCATAGAGACAGCTCCCGTGCGCCACCCGCGGGTGGCTCCTGCCGGCTCGAGGGACTAGATTCTCAGACGTTACTTGGGTTCTTTCATAGGGATATTCACTACTGGATGACCCGAAGGACGACTGTGGTTGCCCTGCCCACATTGTCCAAACCTTTCAGGCACTCAGCAGGCGGTTCCCACCACCTCGTACTATCTAACTATCCACAGTTATGGACCAGGCATATTGAATTGCTAAACACCCCCACTCAGTCGGCAACAAGCGCGTTCACCTCACGGCCCGTGCACACCACTGCTCTAATTCCCTTGTCAGTGCTAGTCCCACGCACCCCCTGTCCAGCAGACCACGACCTTCCACAAAATACCCCCCCCATAGCCGTCCCACCATCCATCCTTCACGTTCACCCTCCACTTAGATGTACCTCCACATCACCACCAGCCGTTTCAAAGGCTTCGATACCGTCAGAATGCGGAGCTGCTAAACGCACCAAGTCACCCACCGCACGCCCAGCCCTTATGCTCATCATCTCCCAATACTAAGCCCTGGACCGAGATGCCCACCTAGGACCTAGTAGAGACGACGGCCCTTTCGCAGCCTCATGCGGCGTGCGCTGCCCTACGTTTCTAGATCCCCAAGCCGCCACTCTACTTTCCCGATTGTTCCTCCCAGCCCCCTGCAACCAGCACTGTCGTCACGACAACATCAATCGTGTGACCCTTACCAACCGCCGTTCTGACACAGGTCCACCTGCACCGGGGCGAAACCACGTGGACGAGTGCTGCCCGGGTAGGGGCACTATATATCTCTGACGGACCAATGGGTTAAATTGGTGGAGCTGGTAACGCGTGTTGGACCCTGCGGCTCGGTCATTAACTGCCGACGCCGAGGTGTTTCGCCCGGGCCCCTACGCCGGCCAGGTGTTTGAGCGCCTACTATGCCTCATCTCCTCCTCTATTCCCATCCCCACTTGTCACTCCAGGACTCTCCTCCGAACGACCAATCCGGATTGCATGGCGCCATCATCCCCGCTCCCGGTCTGTAGCTCTAGGTTCACAGCTTGCATTGACCGTTCAGCTAAAGCGACAGCAAGTTGCGGCCCCCTGCTCAACACACTGCTGGAGCCTAGGAGCCTAACTAAAAGCTTCGCACATTTCCCGCCCTAAGAACTATTACAGGGTCATTCACGGCGCCAGACGTGATCGTGGCTTGCACCGCTGAACCTGATTTAGCCAGGCATGGTGCTGTGTGACCTACCGGCGTACACCATCTTCTTCCCTTGGCTGAACTTGTGTCGGCTCCTTCCAAATCTGGCATCGTACTGATTATCATGCTGCCATGCCTCGGCCCATGTGTAAATTCACATCTGATAGTTTCATCGCTTTTCTCAAGGACATACCACAATTGTCTGATTTAGCTACACCGAACGGTGCCGCACGCACTCTGTGCGATTTCAGAATCCAGCACAGATGCTGCCACTCTCAGTCAGCGCAGCGCCGCCTCACTGCCCGCTCACCGCTGTTGTGCGACGTGCCCACGAGTGGATTCAACCCTGACCATGTTTATCCAGAGTTTACCAGCATCGCCGAGCGCTTGTAGACTGCCAATGTAACTTCCACCAGAACTGGTGTCAGGTCAGTCGCTTCCTCAAGTTCTACAATAGAGTGGACGTGGATGTTCTGATTATTGTCGGTGCTGGTAACTTGATTATCAACACAGATGGTCATGTCCGATGCCGCCCATCATCAGCCTCACCATCTCCCGCTTGCTTGGCCTGTTTTTGAAAAACTCTCTGGTCAGCAGAAGTCGGAAGCTTTGCGCTCCTCACAAGATACAGGGGAATAAGATTCCCCTTGTGATAGCCAAAGCAACCTTAGGTCTGTTTCTCATCGCTATCGGATGAGGGTGGATGTGGAGGAGATAGGAGGAAGAGGAGGAGAATGTTTGCGAGACACAGAGGGGACCATTGTTGAGTCCTACACTGTTGAGCTGTGTATGGCAGAAGAAGAGTAGTTTGAGGAGTTGGAGGAGAGGAAATGGACCGTCAGGCAGTGAGGGGAGTGCATTCTTACGCTTTGGTACTCTGGCGCATATGGCAGATTTCTGCTAGGCTGCGCTATCCCCGTGCCCTCGCGTCAAAGCATTTAATTCCAGCACCGATTACTGGTGTTCACTCCCTGGACCCAGCTGTACAATCAAAAGCTTTCCACTCCATCCCTGGAGAGGAAAGGAGTGTGAGAATGCCATGAATACATCAGGCCCGGGTGCATACAAGCGAAACAGTATTTCCCTTCTGACAGCGCTAGCGGCAGAGTGCGATTTCTGCGGGACAGAGCGAGGGAGAGTAGGCTAGCAGGCAGCTTGTCCAGCACTGGCAAGGGTACGCTTACAAGGCTTTTGCCAGCTTTATGTCACCCCAGCAAGAACACTTCACCTGTCCCCAGTCTCGCAAGTAGGGCTGCATCTTTACATAAAGAGGGTGAGGGAGACTATCTGACCATAACCATCGTCCCCCGAAATGATCACACAGCTCCCTACAACCTACTGGGTTCCAGCTGACATGTGGCACGAACTGGCGCTCTAACTACGCCTTGGAGGTCTTGCCTGCCTGGCCGCTATCGTCCTTGTCAGAGCGGGTTTCAAGTGCAAGGCTGGTGGCACAAAGGATCATCCCGATAAGCGTACACGCCTTTCGACTGACACGCTGACAAGGCTGACGCTTATCAAGATGAATAAAGCATGGATTTCTCCTAATTTCCAAATCTCCAGCAGGTGAGGAAGCTCACCTGAATAATTTTCCCCTCCCTCCTCCTCCTCCTCATTTTCCCTTCTCCTCCTCTTTCTACAGTAAAGCAGAGGAAACCTGCTGTTGTTTGACAGGGCCCACTGGCTCTATGTATAGGTACTTTTATGCATTAATTTTTCTGGAGGGCCGCCCGACACGTCCTCTGTTTTTAAACAATTTTGGGAGTGCGCACATACAGGCACGCAATCTATCTCATTTTCTGGAGGGCCACCCTTTCCGGTCCTCTGTTTTAACAATTTTTTGGGACTGCCACAACCTGCACTCCATCTATTCCTTTTTCTGGAGTCCACCTACCTGCTCCTCTGGTTTGAAAAATTTTTGGACTGCCACATACATGCACTCATCTATCCATTTGGTCTGGAGGGCCACCTACCTGCTTCCTCTGGTTACAACTTTTTGACTGCCACATACAGGCACTCATCTATTCCATTTTCGGAGGGCCACCTACCTGCTCCTCTGGTTTGGAAAAAAATTTTTGGACTGCCACATACAGGCACTCAATCTATTCCATTTTTCTGGAGGGCACCTACGCTCCTCTGGTTTTGAAAATTTTTGGACTGGCCACATTACAGCACTATCCAATTGAAATTGTCCCATAGCAGCCTCCACACGTGTTCTCCATTGCTACCTCCAAAAGTCGTCCATCTAGCTCCTCATACATCGTCCCTTTTATCAAACGAGGTTTGTCATGCCGAAATTTGGTGTTGTTTTCATGGAATTCCACATCAAAGTTGTTACTTTCGTCGCCCCCACCTGCTGTGTTATCCCCAAATACACTGGCAACCTTTTACCATTTACGGATATTATTTCAGCGCTTTCTGCGCATCTGTTCCATTCCCCTCACCCCGCCTAATCCTAAACTTATAAGAACGCTACTCACACTTATCTTATACAAAGTTCTTAGAAGTGCTGTTTGGGGATAGCCTCTAACAGGGGCTTGATGGGAAAGCCGCCTAGCACGGAGCTCCAGCTCCATGCGCATCATGCGCTTCTTGCCATCTTTTACTTCCCCTCACCTCGCCATATCCTAAACTTAAAGACCGCTACTAACGCTTGATCGTATACAAAGGTTCTTAGAAGTGCCTGTTTGGGGAGTATCCTCGAGACAGGTGCTTGGATTGGCGAAAGCTTCGCCTAGCACGGAGCGCCAGCTCCATGCGATCCAATGCGCTTCTTTGCGCATCTGTTACATCCTTTCCCCTCACCCGCCATATCCCAAACTTATAAGAACGCTACTACACTTAACTTGGTGCAGGCTGGGGACCGAGTCTTACCCTGGGGCTGGTCATATACTGCCGACGCAGCGGATTGCGGGGCCTAACCTCGGTCCAGTCTCAAAGCCTACTATACCTCCAAATCCTCCACCCCTCTCCCCCCTCCTCCTCCTCCGAATTACCTCGTGGGCATTGGCGCCATCAGTCCGGTATCTCTAGGCACAGCAGCGTGCCGTTGCTAAGCGACAGCAGGCGGTTGCTCAAACTGCTGAGCCTAGGTATAAAAGGCACAAGTCCGCCCAAGAGCTATTGCAGTCATTCACATCAAAATTGTTAATTTGTCGCCACCTGCTGTGAAGCCAACAAAAATATTCTGGAAAAACTTTTTCATTCACTGATATTATTTCAACAGCGGCTCTTTTGCGCAGATGTTTACATTCCCCTCACCCTCCCTATAAATCCCAAACTTATAAGAACGCTACGCACTTGATCTTAACCGAAAGGTTCTTTTAGAAGTGCTGTTGGGGAGTACCTAAGACAGGGGCTTGGATTGGCGAAAGCTGCCGGCAGGTCGGATCGCCAGCTCCATGCCAGACCAACTAACATAGTGTTTACTGCAGTACCTTTAATCTCTACTAGTTCACTGCCTCCAGACATCGTCCCCCTTATCAAACGAGCTGTGTCGGCAGAATTTTGATTGTGTTTTTCATGGCTTCCATGTTACTTTGTCGCCACCTCTGCTGTGTAACCACCAAAATATACTGGCAAACTTTTATCAAGTACCATATTATTTGAAGCGCTTCTTGCTCACCCTCCCTTTGGTTGGTTCCTCTCTGCTACCCATTGGTTTGAAGCTTAGTCCATTTAGGGTAAGGCTGCCATGCCACTCTCTGCCTTCCCCGCTGCTGCCGCTGCCTCTGCCAGCCGTCCCCTATCGTGTCAGGGTCATTATTGGAATGTTTTAGATGCTATCTAGCTTCATCTGGTCACTCTGATCATGGCCATGCTGTTGGCCATAATTTTGCATAATGGTGCATTTAAGCAGCCTCAGAGCTCCATGCATTCTGCCCACTGCTGTTTTCCTTTCCTGTCCATTTCCGTGGTGGTTTCCATCTTTTCTGAGTTCCCAGGTGTTTTGGCCACAGCTTTCCCCTGTGCAAGGCCTGGTCCCCTTGAAAATGTCGAGTCTCCATTGCGCCTTATATTGTCCAGTGCGCCTTATATATGAACCTACTTACGACAACAGCTGCCTTGAACTGTGCACAGGTCTGCCACCTGTCCAGTGCGCCTTATATATGAACGTAGACATTTTAGCAGGCATTTATTTATGGTGCGCTTTATACTCCGGTGCGCCTTATAGTCCGAAAAATACTGTAAGTCCTTCCTATAAGAATGCACTTTAAGAGCTTTTCCCGCTAAAATAGCTGTTGTTTCAGGCGTATTGTCAGAACTCTTTTATCCCTTCTGGCTTACAAAAATTAGGGATAAAAGTGACCTTTATAGGAAAATTTGGACCCTTTTTCTATTAGGGCCTACATTGATCAACACCTGTATGGGCAAATAACATATTATACCTTGCTAAATTCCTTAAGGGTGTGCGTTTCGGATTTACACTAGGGCTTCTTCAAATGCTGTAAAATATTTTTGTAATTGGCTTCACGGCAACATCTCTCTTTCCCTCTACTGTGCACCCATAAAACATTATATGTGTCAGGTGGGGTTCTTGTACATTTTTTATCCCACATGGCTATAAAAAATTAGGGATAATTGTGACTTTTTTGGGAAAATATTCCCTTTTCTTTACGGGCAACACCTTTACGGGCAAATACACATATCACACCTTGCTAAATTCTCTAATGGGTGTGCTTTCCTAAATGGTGTCACTTGTTGGGGTTCCCCTCTGTTTGTACCACAGGGCTCTCTAAATGACATGTAAAGGATGTCTGTAAAACAAGCCCCTCTTTCCCTTCTGAGCCCTACTGTGTACTCCATCAACATTTTATATGCACACATGGTGGGGCAATTCTATACTAGGGAGAAAACCATTTTGGAGTTCTTTTATCCCTTGTGGCTTGCAAAAGTGGGTTAAATTGATCTTTTTTCAGGTAAATTTTATCTTTTTCCTTTTGGGCATAATTGAACTCAAACACCCGTTGGGGCAAAATACACATATTACCCGTGCTAAATCTCCAAGGGATGTAATTCCAAAATGGTGTTAGTTGTTAGGGTTCTCCTCTGTTTTATACCACTAGGCCTCTCAAATGCATCCTGACACATTAAAGGATGTATGTCAATCTGGCTTCTAAAGGCCAACATCCCATTTCCCTTCTGAGCCATTGTGTACCCATACAACAGTTTATATGCATGTGTGGGAAATCTTCACTAGAGAAAATATTTTACAACAGTTTTGGGTAGTTTCATTTTTATCCCTTGCAGCTTACAAAAAATTTGAGGTACAGGTGACTTTTTTCGGAACCTTCTGACCTTTTTCCTTTTTGCGCCTAATGAATTACCTACAATCAAATACACATATTGCACCTTGCTAAATTCTCCAAGGGGATACCTTCCCCAAATGGTGTCGCTTGTTGGGGTTCTCTCTATTGTTGGGGTTCTCAAACAAGGAGTTTGCTAGTAGCGCGAAACAGCCTGTACCCTTTGGACCTCGGCAGTCCTCACATGTCTGCTAAATAAAGTTTGTGGCTCGGATCACGAGTGCCTCCTATCCTTGGATCTGAACTGATCTAAGAGATTTATGATAAATCTCCCCAGTATCTTTAATCACTAGCATCTCGTGGCTTTACGCCCATAAATGCTGCTTTTCCTCTTGCACTATATTGGTGATATTTTTGGGGAGTTTGGTGCTTTGGCAGCAGACTTGCAACTATCATTAGGCACAAGTGTGGTTTTGGATGAAGCCCCATCCATTTGAGCTGGGCTGGTGATCCTGCTACCCTGATAGGGTTGTGTGCATAGAAACTAGTGCCAGAGGTGGGCAGCACAGTGACACTATTACCCGGGCCAGAGGGCTGCCTGTCAGGGGAGAGGAGTTATTACAGGAGGAGAAGTTTTGTGTGTGGGCAGGAAGCTGCCTGTGAGGAAGAATTGCTGGTAGCGTCTCAGGATATACAGCAGGGGGAGGACATGCCCTTGCCTCCGCACTCCACAAGCAGGAAACCTACAGGAAAGAGCCTGGGTGCTGCTGCTGCGCTGCTGCCTCCTACTGCACATAGACACAGCACCAGGGAGATGGCAATGCTGGCCAGTGAGGCTCAGCCGTCTCCAGCCTCCAGTCAGCGCCCTGCTCCAGTACCAGCAGCAGCAGCAGCACAGCTCCGCACCGGTCACTAACTTCACCTCAGCCTGCCCCTCAACCGGCGGGCTGGAGAGAGCCCTGAGGAGGCGGGCCCGCGCCGGCATCCTCAACTCAGTGCGCAGTGACTGAGGAATTCCCCAGGACTTCAGGGAACATGATCTGTCCGACACGTGCAGGCAGTAAGGAACTGCTGGGTGCTGGCCAGGGTGCCGGGCTACAGGGGTGCCTGAGGTATGGCATGTACCATATCAACTATTTACCCTCAACCTTATGAAGGACATCACCTTGGTCATTGTGTGTACATTACTTCTCATCTGTGAAGGACAATTAAATCTTCAGAAAATGGATAATACAAATTGCCACATACATCTCCTCCGACTCAGGTGCTGCGCCTCCACTGCAAAAATGTCTCACTTAAAGTTTATCACATGCCACCTACCAGAGGGGTTTTATAGCACCTACATAGTGTCAATAATTGTCCATATACAGTATAAAGGATATGTGCCCTTCATACCAATGGCTATCGGTGTGTTATAACTAGGGGACTGGCATACCCATGTATCTGGGATGACCTGGCATCCCATTTACATGGGGGACCTGCATGGTTGGGACATGGTATTTTAAGGTCATTTACAATCGCGGTCGCAGTGGATGGACTTGGAAAACCCCACATAGGGTATTAATCAGTTTCATTAGGCACCCTCTATTATAGCTCTTGTATACACTACTGTATCTAAAGACATGCATTGGCATGGTGTGTGGTTGATGTTCTATACTGTATGTGGGTTCAGTATTTACGATCTGATGCCATGTATTAATAGTCACGATGCCAGGTGCCCGGTACTTGTATAGTGACAGATCCCTGCAGTCTGCCTCACACTGTCTGCGATGATAGTGGAATAATGTACTAGAGCACTATATAGTAACCCATTCTGTGCCAGTGCTGTCTGCAATGCAGGAGAGTGGATGGCAGGAATACCAATGGCAGAATGCAGCTGGTGACCTGAAGTTACTTTTTATGTAAGATAAAATGGCATGCAAATTGGCACATTTTAAAAATTGTCATATGAGACCTTTAGCTTCCTTTATGGCAGTATGCCTCTGATTTTCAATGAAAAAATAGCGCAATAAATGTTTTTCATCCAGGCTCTTTGTATAGCAGACTGAGGATGCATTCTTTCATGAACTTCTGTACTGTAGTTTGCTACGATAACAACCACTTTTCTGGCTCATTACACATGACACATTGGATCACTGCAGCACATCTCCGTTTATCGACTAGCACTAGTAACTTTTGCTCCACATGTCAGTGTTTTAAGGCCAAAGTGTCTCCACAGGATGGGACTTGCAACCCACTTCAGATCCTAATTAATTTGGGCCCTCGTCTGAAGTTTTTAGGATGTTTTCTAATATCTCTGCCAATTAGCGGAATAGAAATGAAAGTGTTGCATGAGAAAACAAAGAAAAAACTGTATAATTGTACATTCATTTCTTTGTATCCTGAATGATCAGATTATACGTAGTTGTTTGGGAAAAGATTCAGCATTCATTCGCTGTTTGCACATTTTGTAATAACAGGTCACAACAGGACCACCACTTGGACTCCATAAGTCAGGATCAAAATAATGCAGTTACAAGTTATAGTGACATATCACAGTCTGCGCGCTTCCTCCTGCTGCTATAACATGTTCACCTGGCCAATGTCGTTCCCTACCTGTGTATCTCGACTCCATAAGCTATAATAGATTTATCATATTGTTACCTTTCTTAGCGTATGGTACCTTAGACACACTAATTCATAGAGGATTGAATAAGCACATCTCCTTTATGAAACAATTAAGGCAGTTTTGGTCAGTTGGAATTATTTTACTAAATGTGTCTTGAAGTTTATATGATTAACTAACTAACATTGCTGTGACAGATTTATTACGTGAGTTGTTTGACGATGGGGATAAATCTTGCTCAGTTATGCACCTTCTCTTCAGTTTTACAAACTAATATTAATTGACATTAGTTTACCGTATTATTTAATTGTGTACTCGAGACGGGACTTGTAATTATTGCACAGTTTTTTGGCACACTTATGGCAACTGAGCCCCTTTCACACTGCCATTTTTTTCCGTTGCGTTCTGCCCACCTCAGAGGCCTCGTCACTCATCACCTTTAGCTATTTAACATTGGAGAAGAATTTATCGATAGTTCACAGTTTTTATTTGGGACCCCTTTATGCCACCTCCACACCCAAGGGGTTTTGAAAGGGGCACAACAGGGCCCGATCTCTACCCACCCCCCCAAGTCTATGGTGCTGTGACTTTGTTTTATGTTTTTTTTTGCGACTTTTTTGTGACTGATCTGACTTTTTCTGTGACTGCCCCTATAGCATAAGACATTGCCAACAGATTATCATGAGTGGCACAGTCTGCGTGTAACGAAAAAACATCATCCTATGGCAAATGGTTCTTGCATATCTATCGTTATGAATACTTCTTTTTTAGTGTAGAGTATATAGCAATGTTCTCTATGCTTGGTCACTAGGCCACTCCTCCAGTGCATTGATCATTAAAGTTAAATCATATTCCTAGATTCCATATCAATCAATATTCCTTGGTCTCCTCTCTGTGAATGACAACAGGATCAATAATGCCATTAATTATGATGGAAAGAATGCACGTTTTTGCTTTATTGTAGAGCTTAATTGGTTTTCTGTGGTTTTTGTTCTTCACACAAGCTCCTTATTGTGCCGCTTTCTATAGCAATAAACACGACGAAAAACAGATGGTGTCGCACAGTAGTATATTCTCACCACAAACACCAGCCCTTCTTCCATGCTGCCCCGAGGTATTTTTAGATTACAGGAAAATAAAGATGATTATCTTCCTCTTTCTGGTGTAGAGGTTCAGGCTGCTGAGAGTCTCGGGAGTTCGATAAATAACCGCGACACAAGGCCAGCTGGCGGTCGCGCTTCTCTCATTCAGTCTATTTTAGAGAAAGTTTAACAACTTTGTTACATGAGATCCAGCCAAATGTCTTCGTACTGTTGTAAATGGTTTATATTCTTTGAGGTGTTAATAAAACCAGGATTCAAAAGTGGACCACAACAGAAGAGGAGGGTGTTCTAGGAATCTGGGAAAAAGTCTTGCGTTAATGGGACGGGGTAAAAAGAAAGGAAAATTCACTACCCACACTTAGTTTCACAGTTTCTTTTTTTGAGCTCACCCCGCAAACGTTATGGGAATGGTGAGTTTTGGTCACTATACTCAACTTCAGCCATTGATGCCTCCTCAGATCAGGGGACAACAAGAGGAATGAAGTCCCCTGAAAAACGGAAACTTAAGTCCCATGACTGAAGAGGACGTTTATGGCTGAGACGGGACTTGTGTCCCCTGGAATGGCTAGACACATGCCCAAAACCAGAAGTGCTATATTCCTGGTAAAACCCTTTAATCGATATTACTGTGGAAGAGCAGATGAACTTCTCACTTTGCCTCTGTGTTCACGCTCTACACTTGCAGAGAAGGGAAAAATCTTTACAACAATTCACCAAAGGGTTTTGTATGGGCTATAAAAGGTGACCTACCTTAGAAGTATGTCTTAATATCCCCATCTAATAATTGAAAATTGTCATTAGATATTTTTAGCAACCCATTTTAAGCATGTAAATGTCAAACTATAGCTGACCTATAATAACATATCCTTTATTACTAAATTGTAGCAAGACTGTGTTCATAAATACAATTTTCCCTGACATGAAAACTTGGTTGTAAGCTGTATGGCAATACAAGATGAAATCCATTGAATTATTTAACATCCTAGGTCATGATAATTTTGTAGGGGACAATGCCCATATGTACTATAATTACATGTACTTAGCAGCTTTCAGATGACAAGTATTACTCAAGGTATAGGGTAGCAGCATTATAGGTATACTCATGAATACACGTTACAATGATACAAACACATCTCATTATCTAAAAACTGGCTCCCTTTGGTTACAACTATATTTTGCTACTCACCATGTTCCTGAAGCAATACAACTTTGAAGTAGTTTCGTTTATTATATAGGGGGTTATTGGTGGAATAGATACGATAAATATAGACATGGCTGGATGGAATTATTTTGTGAAATTTTATAGTGGTTGTGCCATTACGTTTTTTAGTTTAATATTTGAGTGGTGGGTGAAGAAAAAAATCTGAATAAGTAAATATTACACAGAAAGTATTTGAGTGCAGAAAGTTCAATTGATATCATATCTCATCTGAAGTGCGCTGTAGCAAATACATGAACTGTATGTGCTGTAGATAGTACCCCATAGCGTAAATGCTTCCTGTGTCACCATAGGGATAAAGAGTGTTTTGTCCTGTGAATGTTGCACCTGAACCAGACGCTGCACCAGTGATAGTTGCATGACAGTATATAATCTCCATACACTCCCGTTGTAACCGAGGAGGGTTAATGGAACCGCACCATTACCCATTCAAGTTAGTTTCTATAAACGCAGTATAGCGTCCATGAAGCCGCTGTGTAGTCCTGACCCTGACATAGAGCTGGTTTTAGCGTATCATTGGATCTGGGTGGTCAGACCCCCAGAGATCGATATTTATCACCATCCAAGGAAATGTTTTTCAGTTTCTAAAGATTGGAACACTCTTTAAGGATATAAGAAAAACAAAATAAGAAGCAGTACTCCTTATGTGTTGATAATCTGCACCCTGGACATCACTAATACTACAGGGTAGGTCCCATACCAGCTATGGAAGTCATCTTGGGGCTTGCAGACAATCAAGCACATGACATAATAGTATGATCTCATCGTCCATCACTCGTTGTGTCTGCATACACTCCTCTCAGAGAGTGCGGTCTATATACATAGTATATACAGGTAATGTATAGAACTAAGAACCTTCATATAAAAAAAAAAAAAAGAACCCTTAGTACACCATCATAAAAACCAAAGCAATTAAACTATAAGGTTAGCAGCAGTGCAAAAATGTTTTTAATAGTTTCATTAAAACCATTTAGCCTGGGGAAAGTATAGTGAGTGTCTATGACATACTGAATGCGTTGCTGCAGTCATTGTTCATATAGGAAATCCTTCAAGCTGACAAAACTACCCATTTGACAAACTGACAGTGAATATGTTTACAAAGCAAAAAAAAATAAAAAACAAATGTAGTGGTGTGACACTTTGCCATGGTAAATGTTTCATGAATTAAGTGCACTTAAAAGGGTTTTGCCGCTTTGTACCAAACTTTTAACAGTAATAGGGTCACCCATATTATATATTGCCCTGTTAAAGTGTTTTTTTTTACGCTGCCTGGAGCCGCAGGTTCAGGACTTCAAACGGTGCCATCAGTTTGCGATACATATTCCCTTCATTTAGCACTTGAAGGGGCATGGGGTCCCTCCATCCATTGAATAGGATGGTTTGACTGAGGGGGCATGGTATACACTAAGATTGTATAGCCCCCCTTGATCCTCTAGTATTTTTACTGGATCCACAAACCTGATGTGATATAATCAAGGAAAAAAATTAATATTTTTGTGCTGTTCGTCAGCTACATTCCCATATTACATGTGTAATGTAGTAGAGATGTGTTTGTACTGTTGTCTGCCTCTAAATCACTACATATTTGTTGAGCTGTGAAGTCCAGCAGGCCTTGATTTCCTTCCAAGACCCATGAGCTGAGGCATCCTTTAGACCAGAGGACTGGTGTATTCTGAATCCCTCCTCTATATGAAAGAGACTCCATGCATGTAAGTAACGCTAAGGATTGTTTTGAACGGCAGCTGGAAAACTCCCTGGATCCAAAAAGGAAAACCTCCCGTGAGGTTCTATCATTTTTCTCTAGTTTATCTTAACGGGGAACTATATTAACTGTAACAAAAATGAAAATGGTTTATTACTCAATATGACTCATTGTTTTACAAGAAAGAAAGTGGCATAGTCTGATGATTAGAACCAAATAGTAGCCTTTGTAATGAGTGGCACTATGACCAAGCTATCCATAAGCATTTGGCAAGAATTCGTGATGACAGTAAATATCTGCATTTAAAGGAAGTTCACCATTACCAAAAAGTAAAAAAGAACCGGATACTCACCTGTCTACGTCTTCATCTTGATCCCGGTTCTTGTCTTCGCTTGTCTTGAGACCCCGGGATCACCTAGCAAAGAGACTTATAATCGGCGGCATGGAAAGCGGGGTCTGCTAATTATTCACACCCCTGGTGATGTCAACCTCCTACTCCAACCGGGAGAGCGGAAGCATCTATCATGCAAGAAGGTTCATGAAATGCACGTGCTATCTTGTGACATCACCTCCCTCCCCAGCATGAGGTGACATTGGCATTGGCCCACATTTATTAATGTGTCTGTGCCAGTTTTCTGTCTGACTTTGCACAAGAAGGTGCAAACTGCTTGCACACGTATTTATAATGTGTCTGCACCAGTTTTGTGTCACGGCTGCACTATGTCCGACATGATAGAAAAAATGTGCACCGAAAGCCTTGTGTTACTGCTTAGTCGGGCCATGCACCACAAACCTGTCCAACGGGACAATCCTGCGCCACAACTCCTCAGCATGAGCAAAGCGCACCAAAAAAAGGTGCATTGTGCCAGAGCAGTGCAGGGGGCGCCAGATTCAGGAGACCTGTACACCCCAATCATGATATCGGCGCCCCTGCACACTACACAGTGCAACTGCACATAGGAGTAATTTATGAGCTTCTCAAGTAGTGACTCAAAGCTAAGTGACAATTTATTTTGATTGATTTTCTTAGTGTGTATACTTTGTACTGTTTAGCTATTAGACGCTTCTCTTGTTAATTTTCTTTTTTGATACTGATGATTTAGTTATAGGTCATCAGATTGGTGGTGGGCCAAATCCTGAGCCCTCACCGTCACTGTGTGCTGGAAGCTATGTAGGTTCTGTTCCCTGTGTGTTGTCCCGCTTGATCATATCCTGCTGTCATGGGTGCCATAGTTACTCATGTCTTTAGAAAACAGAAGCAGGACTATTCCAGCTTTCAGACTTTATGACACATGGGGGAGATTATACATAAAGTTTCTAAAGTAAAACTGTTCTAGTTGCCCATGCGAAACCAATCAAAGCCGGTGTTCAAGTGTGTTACTTATCATTTAAATATATAAAGCTAGTACATGTAGTATGTCCTAACTAAAGGAATCCACACTTCACTTTACAATCACAGCATGATGGAGCTCAGAGAAACACTGGCCTGTGTGGACTTTCCCCCTTCCTCATGTATAGGCTCGGCTGTTGGAGAGCCTTAGACCTTTGATTTCTGAGAAAATCAAAGGATTTTTGTGCGCCTTATAGTCCAAAAATTATTGTAATCGGAATCTTATTCTGTTGTACTGTATCTAGTAGAAATACCATGTACAACAAGATGTACCAAAATGCAGTGTGAATGCTCCCCTAAACACTTTTATACCATTACCATTGATTCCTAAAGGTGGCCTCTTGCAGACCAGGCTAAATATGATATTTAGAAATATATTTTAGAAATATTTTTGCCAGAAATCTCTGCCTCTGTTTCCTATATCACGTCACGATTTTCTTAGCTCACAGCATTGTTTCAGACACTTCCTCACTTGCTATTTTTCCTGTGGTGGACTGTTCCGCTTTCTTCTCAGTATTATCCAGTATCTAATGGGACACTGCCCAAGATGCCTCTTCACCTACAAAATTATTCTACAAAACACCTCCAGCCAAACGTGTAAATCAATAGGCAGCAAGACTCCACATGTTTAGTTGCTGTGTGCCTACCAGGAAATGTACACTTTTATCATTGTTTTCTTTTCATGATCTGCTTTTAGTTGTTTTAAACCATTCAGGAAAGATCCTGAGTGAAGCTCCAGCAAGCTTCATGAACCCTCTGTGCCGGTTAGGGCTCTCTCACATTGGCGTTGGTGCTGCGTGTGCACTGACAACGGATTTCCGTTTTGTCTCCATTTCCACAAAAAAAGTTTGAAGGTTGACATGTGCTTTGAAAAACATTCAACCCGATTTATTAGCTCATCGGTGAAAAAAAGAGAAGTTTCATCAGTTTTTTTTGCGGATCCATACACTTCTATTGCCTTCTGTGATCCACACCAGTGAAAAAATAGGACACGTTTCATAATTTTTTCCACTGATAACAGATCAGTGAAATACAGACCAATTTGAAAACACACATAGAAATCAATGGCTTTGGTGAGGCGCATCATGGAAATCACTGAACCACGGATGTGAAAAACAACGTCAAGGTGAGAGAGTCCTTATTGAGGTGTGTTTGGGGGTGAATTTTTTCAATATTTTCAATATTTTAACATGTGCTTTATGGAACATTTGGCTGAAATGAATACTGCGCTCTGTATCGCACCACAATATTATTCTTACTTTTCAGGAAAATAATCCAGCAAAAAGAAAGGAGTGTGGAACACATACAGACAGTCCCCGGGTTATGTACAAGGATAGGTTGTTAGTTTTGTTCTTAAGTTGAATTTGGATGTAAGTCGGAACTGTATATTTTATAATTGTAGCTCCAAATTTTTTTTGGTCTCTGTGACAATTGGATTTTAAAAATGTTGGATTGTCATAAGAACCAGGATTAACAATAATGCTTAGCTGGAGGCGGCACTTATGGGCTCATATGAAGCGTTGACCAACTTTGTTTACAGGGGAGGGACGGTACACGGGCCTCATTACACATCTTACATGTTGGCGACTGTAACAGTATGGAACAGAGTAGTGGACTATCGGGGGGATGAATCTGGGACTTGGTCTCCTGTTACCCCCTTGTGGTGTAACCCATTCCTACCTGAGTTGAAATCTCTGCCAGACTTTGAGTTCTGGGCGTGCAAGGGGATTAAATCGGATTGGTTCTCTTAGATCTGGGATGTGTGAGTAACAGCCCAGACTGATTCGGTAGAGGAGGAGGGATAGCTCTGTATGTGTGAGGTTTGAATGAGTGAGTGAATGTGTGTTCTCAGACTTAGGGGGGGGTGCCTCCTGTGGGGCAAATATCTTGCTGTTGTGACATCATTGGCTGATGCATTTATCCTATGTTAATATTTTCATGCTGATAACCAAATTTTCTTGAGGAAAAGGGTATGCACAGCTAAATGCCAAATATGCTCACACACGTTAATATGCAATAATCTTATACAAGAAAAGGAAGTGTGCTATATATGAGCCAAAAAGGTCATAAAAACAACAATCTTTATTTCTATCAAATACAGAGACAAAACACAGATACATATAAGTTCTAAACGCAATTAAAAATTTGAAATATGCACCCAACAAAAACCAAAACAGTGGGTCTGGTAACACCACTGAATCAACCACCCCTAGCCCTAGACATAAAACAATCTGGTAGTTGCAGGTCAATCGCAGGCAAACACAGTCAAATATTGTATAGGGTGTACTCGTCACTGGTATGCAGCAGATCACCTTTTAGATAAGTAGCCACATGAGCAAGTCTCAAGAGAGCTATAACAATTCAGTCAAATACTAAATATAACACATGATAACAGATGAAATTCTTATAAAAGGTGTAACGTATGCAAGTCCCAAGGGACCTGACCACATAGGCTGAGCATATAAACCTAGGACCAAGTGGATGATCAATAAAAAAGACTTGAACAGGCAAGCAACTAATACAAACCCTGACTGGGGTGTTAGGCTCCCCATGCGTATAATGGTAATTTACATCCACCAGTAAAGGTGTCCAATATAGTGTTCTTAGGGGTAATCCCTAATTTAAGCATATGAAACTACACCATCCTGGTGCTGTCTCACCATCAGCTATACCTGTCTATAACATATGTCACAGTAATCCCGACAGCATGAATATGAATATAAATGGCGAAAGCTGCACATGTGGCCTCCACTTACTGTAGTAGTGAAACCTTACCTCCCAACCATCCCGGATGCTGCGGGACAGGGCTCGAAAATCGTGATTGTCCCGCTCAGTGGGAGGTTTGTGCAAGGACATCAATTCTGTGGGCATCCTCAATAAACTGATTACAGTGATTGAGGAGAGAGCTGGCAGCTCCCTGCACTATCACTGTTCCTCTGATTCGACTTTGTTTAGCAGAGCCAACAGGTGATACCATCATGTTTTAATACCATATGAGGGGGAGCTGCTGGGGGGTTTTAACACTGTATGAGGAGGACCTGAGGGCACAATATGAGAGAGGCTACAATGTGACAGGGAGCTGGGGGAACACAATGCGAGGGGGAAATTGAAGCACTGACTGATGTCACGTCTTTAGACTGCAGTTTTCTACTGCTACTTGCGGGTCTGTAGGGAGAGGGGAGATGCAGTTTATTACTGCTTCTACGCTCCTCACAGCATCATACTGAAGTAGTGCGATGCATAGAGGAGCAGAACTAGCACTGCATCCGGGTCTATATACCGTATTTTTCGGCCTATAAGGCGCACCAAAAATCCTTTAATTTTCTCAGACATCAAAGGTGTGCCTTATAGGCCAGTGCGCCTTATATATGAACTTATACAGAAATGTGCTAAAAACAAGATGTACTGTACATTTACCAGTGTTTAATAGCTCCAACCCCAGAAATGTCCTGCACCTTCCCACACAGTATACAGGGTCCCTAGCTCCTGAAGTGCCCTGGCACCACAACTAACATTGTGCCCATCCTGCCCTCCCCTAGCACGGAGAGACCGGAGCTGCCGCCCACGAGGCAATCATCATCATCAGTAATAAATCCCCCATACCTGACAGCCCTGTAACAGGGGAAAGAGAAGGAGCCACAGGGATCCCCACAGGAATAACACCCTGGCTGAGGAGGGAAGGAGAAGGGGCAGAGGGAGACCGCTTAACCCCTGCTGCATCACCCTGCATTCTGACACACAAGCCCTGATGACTGTCTTCTATCATACAGTGCACTGATCTTACTCACTGTATGATGGGAGTGGTTGTCCTCCCTCATCCCTGCTCTGGAGCTGGTCAGTGTAGAGGTGGCAGCTGCTGGGACATCACACAAGGCAGCAGCAATGTGGCCTCTGACTGTGTTGCCATCCTACCCCCACCACAACTATCAGGAGCTGCAGAGGAGCCTCCGGGGTGTATGGCCGGGTCACCTCTCCTGCTGTTCCCTGTGCTGATACCTGTGCTGACTGGAGACACTAGGCACAGCTCACACATGGGGAGCGGCCGGCCCGGGGGAGGAGGAGGAGGGGGGAGTGCTGGAAGCTCAGTGCAATCTCTCAGCCTCCCGGCTACTGCACCTGATCATGTGGAATGAAACTTAACTCTCAGGCAGCCGTGTGTCAGTGAAAATGGCTACGTGTGTCAGCACTGACACGCGTGTCATAGGTTAGCCATCACTGCAATAGGGCTTAGAAGGGAAAATGGGATGTTGGCCTTTAAGAAGCCAGATTTGACATACATCCTTTACATGTTTCAGGATGCATTTGGAGAGGCCTAGTGGTATAAAACAGAGGAGAACCCTAACAACTGACACCATTTTGGAAATTACATCCCTTGGAGAATTTAGCAAGGTGTAATATGTGTATTTGCCCCTATGGGTGTTTGATTCAATTATGCCCCAAAAAGGAAAAAGATTAAAATTTACCTGCAAAAAAGATCACTTTTAACCCAACTTTTTGCAAGCCACAAGGGATAAAAGAACTCCAAAAATGTGTTTTCTCCCTAGTATAGAATTGCCCCACCACATGTGCATATAAAATGTTGTATGGGTACACAGTAGGGCTCAGAAGGGAAAGAGGGGCGTTGTTTTACAGACATCCTTTACATGATGCATTTAGAGAGCCCTAGTGGTACAAAACAGAGGGGAACCCCAACAAGTGACACCATTTAGGAAAGCACACCCCTTAGAGAATTTAACAAGGTGTGATATGTGTATTTGCCCGTAAAGGTGTTTGCCCGTAAAGGAAAAACTGCTTCTACGCTCCTCACAGCATCATACTGAAGTAGTGCGATGCATCCGGGTCTATATACTCATGGAACTGTCTGGTCTAAAGGGGTTAGCGAGAGCTGCTGGGTGTAATCAGACCCAGTACAGCTCTGATCAGCATCACCAGTCACAGGTAGACGTTTCCCTAGTTGAAAGAAATAAAAATGTAAAATAAAAAAAAACTCTGAAAATGTCACCCAGGGGTCTTTTATGACCTTCTGGGGTACATACAAAGTAAAAATACTGATAGACAAAAAATATTCATAAATATTCATAAAAAAACATATGCATTTCCCCATATAATTTTAAAAAATCCCCCACTACACAATAAACATATCAAAACAACTGAAACAAAATAGGAAATTCATTAATAATGTTCATTTTGAGTTCATTTGAAAATCACAATAAATATAAACTATAAATTACAAAAAAAGTCTTTTTACACTTTTAACACCAAATAAAGCTGAAAATGAAAAAAATCTTTAAACTTTTATTACGTTTTAACTAGCTTTAAGGGGTTGATATGTACCATAGCTGACCCCCTCTTATTAACTGAGTACAATAGCCCCCCTTATCAATTAATTTAGATTCCTGCTATATACCTGCATGTCATAAGAATTTACATTAAAAAAAAAGGACCATGTTAAATTCAAATCTGTTTTTTTAAAAATTTTTACCGGTGTTTTGTATGCATTGGAAAAGGGGTAGTCTTATACGGCGAATATATCTTAAACTCTATATTTTAAACAGGAAAGTAGGGGGGTCGTCTTATACACCAGGTCGTCTTATACGCCGATATATACGGTACATACTCACCTTCGGGTGGTCCCGATGTTTGGTGCGGCACCCCGATGCTTGGTGTGGTTCCTCTTCTGTCTTCTCCACAATGTTCCTGTAACAGCTGGCAGAGACGCGGCCATGCACTCTGCCGGCCGGCACACACCATGATGCGGCCGCTGGTGACGTAAATCTTTTGTTTTTGCTTCACAGTCTTCCATGTGGCACAACAATTTTATTTTTTTGTCTATGGAGCCGTTTGAGGGCTTTTCTTTTGCCTGAAGTGTTGTACTTTATACCAGTTCCATTTTGTAACTGAAATGTGCGTAGCTTGCAGCCTCTCTCACAGCACAATGTGCTGTTTGTTGGCAGGAAGTGAGTTAGTGTCTGTGAGCTCCGTCCTGGACTGCAGGGGAAAAGGGCAAGAGTGTATGGAGCAGAGAGACAGAAATCTAAGCTGCACAGCGTCACACAGAAATCCAAGATGGTGTCCCTGACCTGAAGTCAGAAGTTACATGATTGTGTCTAGAGGCAACTGAAATTGTGTACAGCAGGACTGATAAAGACAGGTTAGACTTATATCTGTGAAATGCTGTATTTTTGTTAATAACAGTGAATTAGAGAATATGTTATTTTGTTATCCTCATTACATTTAACAAACTTGTCTTTCTTTTTCTAAGAAAGTGGAGGGGTAGGAGTTATATAGAGGTAAGAGCCATATATATATATATATATAGATGCACACAAGTGACAGTATAAAAGTATTCATATGTATCCAAAAAAATACATCCATCATTTACAGAAAACAAGCATAAATTCAGGCCCTTGTGGGGCCACCGTATTCAAGCGGTGTATCCACCTTGCCTCTCTTTGAAGGACCCTCCTATCCCAGTCCCCTCCTCTCACGGGATATGGGATTAAGTCAATTCCCATGAATTTCAGGACTGATGGTGTGCCTCCATGGGCCAGGTGCACATGAAGGGCAATTGGGGTATCCCTTTCATTTTCTATATCTCCTCAATGGTCCCCTATTCTCCTCTGGAACTCTTGAATTGTTTTACCTATGTATTCCATGCCACATACACAGGTTGCTTTATAGATTACTCCCGGGAGGTGCAAGTGGTCTGTTAGGGACAGTACTATTTGGGACTGCCCTTGTTAGGGCGGGAGCTATTGAAGGGGGATAGGGCTTTACATTTGCACCTGCCCGTACCCTCCAGAAAGTGGATCACCGAACCTATGGTCTTAAATTACATCCACTACAAGTGGGTATGAATTTCACTATAACAAAATAATCTGGTAAGACCTACCTTTCTATCGTCTATTCATGATAGGGTGGTTTTGGACATGTATAGTGAAGATACATTATATGAGATACAGATGTTTCATTAAACCCACAGCAAGTTTTTGCATTGTGCATATATTACTACTATTTTAAGTGTTTATTAATAAAATTTAGTTTTAAATGTACTCCAATTGTTGCTGACAAATAGAATTTAATATAGGAGGCAGTGACCCGCTATAGGTCATCTTGTGTTAATTTTTTGCTCCGAATACCCCTTTAATAGAAATGAACAGTCACATGCTCACAGCAAGGGCAAAAAAGTAAGTGTGTAACGCCAAGATGAAATGCCTACCTTACCAAGATTTAAATACCGTATATATTAGTCTATAACCAGAGTATAAGCTGAGGTACCTTATTTTACCTAAAAAAAACTGAAAAAACCTATTGATTTCAGTATAAGCCTAGAGTGGAAAATGAATGCCCAGCAGCCTCTCCCAACTAATGAGATGCAGAAGCCCACACTATTGAAATGTGCCAGGTAGCCCTCCCCCAGTAATAAAATGCCTCATGCAGTTCCTCGATAGAAAAATTCTACTATACTCACCCTCAAGCGCTTCTTTTCCATCTTGTCATCATGTGTATCAGAGCTGACACTTTTTGTGTGCAGGTTAGAGTTAATAGTGGGAATCCCTGCACTATATAGAAATATGTAAGGCTTGGAAGTCCCGTCTGCCGAACGACCACAATGGAACTTTCATAGTTAATACAGTTCTGGCGCGGCTGTTCGGGAGATTGGACATCCAAGCATTATATCTAATATTTAAAGCTGCACCGTCGGGTTTACAAGTTCTGCACAGCTGCTCCCTCAGGGACTCAGGGAACGTCACAGACTAGATTTTGTGTCAAAAAATTTTAACCTGTGCTTTCCAAATTACACTGCTTTTGCAGTTAGAAGCTAAGGTGTGATTGGTTGCTATTTTGCCACAGGTCATTAATATGAGCTTTCATTGGTTACTATAGGCAATGGGTATAAGACAGCTTATGTGTGAGGTAATATGGATAGAGATAGAGAGAGACATACAGAGAAAGACAGAGGGAGACAGACAGAGAGACAAAGACAGACAGTCAGACAGACACACAAAAAGAGACAGAGACAGCCAGAGAGAGACAGAGACAGCCAGAGAGAGAGAGACAATTAAAGAGAGACATATAAAGACAAACCAGGAGAGTCAGAGAGATACAAATAAAGAGAGAATAAGACAGTTAAAGAGAGACAGACACAGTTAGACAGAGACAGTCAGAGAAAGACAAATAGAGAGAGACAGTCAGAGAAAGACAAATAGAGACAGGAAAGAGATAGAAAGACAAAGATAGAGAGACAATCAGAGAAAGAGAGGGAGAGAGACAGGGAGAGATAGATATAGATAGATACCTAGATATAATAGCGATTCTATTTTGGTAAAGCAAAGAGCCATTATTTACCATCCTGGGCAATGCCGGGAGCTACAACTATATGAGATTATTGTTTTCATATACTCAGGTATCTGTAGTATACTTTATATAGTAGTCACAGGCATTTAAATATTTTGAATGATGAGGTTCAGGACTTCAAATTTAACATCATATGTGTAGCCTTCATAGCTTAGACATGATGTTAAAAAACTCCAGTCTGCTCCACTCACTTATTGCTGGCCAGTCCATCTCCAGAGCCCTCCTGATAGTCCAGAATGTCTTTTTGACAGGTAGAATTGTGTGACCCAGAAAAGGACACATGATATTAGTCTTCCATTTTCATTTCTAGCACAGAAAAGGTTCTAGGAAAAAGAAAAGTGTAGAGACATGGAGGGAAGGTGGTTTGGAAGGCCTGACAATCTGACATGCACATATCCTCCAGCACTTCCTTATCCTCGCTCCACAACCCAGAGTGCAAAAAGGAGCACAATTCTTCTTTTCAATTCCAGGGAAATACACCTGTTTATCAAAAGCATGTTGCCAGTCGTTTTCCTTCTTAAAAGAAATAACCTGTTCCTTGCTTACAGTGAGAGCAAGAAAAAGGCGTGCAACGCCAATACAAAACCATACCATAACATGATTTAACCCCTTATCACCGACACTAGTTTTCAGCTTAATGACCAGACTCGATTTTTCAAATCTGCCTGTGTCACGATAATTGGTTATAACTTCGGAATACTTTAACATATCCAGGTGATTTTGAGAATGTTTTCTCGTGACACATTGTACTTCATGTTAGTTGTAAAATTTAAGTGATAAGTTTTGCGTTTCAGTCTGAAAAAAAGTGAAAATCTGGCAAAAGTTTGTAACAATTCTTCATTTTCCAAGTTTATAATGTTCTGCTTTCTAGACAGGAAATAAAACTACCCAAAAAGCTTGATAATTAACATTTACGGAATGTCTGCTTTATGTTGAGATTATATTTTATGTATCCTGTCATTTTTCTAGGATGTTATGAGGCGCAGAACTTTAGGTGCGATTTTTCTCATTTTCAAGAAAATCCCCAAAACTCACATTTTGAGGGACAACTCAGCTTCCAAGTGACTTTGAAATAATAGTTAAACCCCATAAATTACCCCACTATAGAAACTTCAGCCCTCAACGTATGTAAAACAACTTTTATTAAGTCTATTAACCCTTTGAGTGTTTCACCTGCGATTTAGAAACTTTTGAATTTTTTGGGAAAATACATTCATTTATGCGAAAACTGACCTGATGGTCCAAAAATTTGACAATCCACAAATAAATAGCGCCAATACGAAAACCAAACCATAGCATGATTGAAAGATTTACATACACATAAATATTTTGGATCATCAGGCTTAGGACTTCAAATTTAACATCATATATGTAGCCTTCATAGCTCACACATGATGTTAAAAGATCCAGCCTCCTCCATACCCTTACAGCTGGCCATTCCACCTCCAGAGCCCGCCTGATGGTCCAAAAATTTGACAATCCACAAATAAATAGAAAAAGTTCTCTTTTTTCCATGCATGAGGTAAAATACTGTTACCCAGAAAAGGATACAAGAAATGTGTCTTTCATTTCCAAGACACAAAAGAGATGCTAGGAAAAAAGAATGTGTAGACACAGGAAGGACAAAAATGTATCTGCCTACCTGTAAAACATCTGATGGCTTGGAAGGCCTGATCCTCCGACATGCCGTGATCCTCCAACACGCAATTATCCTCGCTCCACATTCCAATGGGTGTAGAAAAAGCGACCATCCGTCCTGTTTGTTCAGGGGTAGTCCTCCTGGGCAAGCAATGTGTGTTGCCAATCCTCTTCATTCTTAACAATTATAACCTGTGCCTTGCATACAGTGAGAGCAAGAATCAGGTGTGCAACACCAATACGAAAACCCTACTGTAAAATGATTTAAAGATTTACATGCATGTAAATATTTTGGATCATCAGGCTTAGGACTTCAAATTTAACATGCTATATATGATGTTAAAAGATCCAGCCTCCTCCATCCCATTACAGCTGGCCATTCCAGAGCCCGCCTGATAGTCCGAAAATTTGACAATCCACAAATAAATAGAAAAAAAATCTTTTTTCCATGCATCAGGTAAAATACTGTGACCCGAAAAGGACACATGAAATGTGTCTTACATTCTTTTCCTCCATGTCTTTACACATTCTTTATTCCTGTTATGTCTTATGTGTCTCAGAAATGAATCTGCCTACCTGTAAACCATCTGATGGTTTGGAAGGCCTGACAGTCTGACCTGCCATGATCCTCCGCACTTCTCCTCACTCCATGTTCCAATGGGTGCAGAAAAAGCCTTGATCCTTTCTGATTGTTCGGTGGTAGTCCTCCTGGGCTTCCAATGTGTGCTGCCAATCCTCTTCATTCTTAACAAATAAAACCTGTTCCTTGCTTACAGTGAGAGCAAGAAGCTGGTGTGCAACACCAATATGAAAACATTACCATATCATGATTTAAAGATTTATATGCATGTAAATATTTTGGTTCATGAGGCTTAGGACTTAAAATTTAACATCTTATATGTAGCCTTCATAGCTCACATAGGATGTTAAAAGATCCAGCCTCCTCCATCCCCTTACAGCTGTCCATTCCAGAGCCCACCTGATGGTCCAAAAATTTGACAATCCACAAATAAATAGAAAAAAGTTCTCTTTTTTCCATGCATCATGTAAAATACTGTGACCCAGAAAGAGACACCTTCAATGTGTCTTTCATTTTTGAGCCACAGAAGAGATGCTAGGAAAAAAAGAATGTGTAGAGACATGAGGGACGAAAATGTATCTGCCTACCTGTAAACCATCTGATGGTTTGGAAGGCCTGACAATCTGACCTACCGTGATCCTCCAGTGCGCAATAGTCCTCACTCCACGTTCCCATGGGTGCAAAAAAGCGACCATCTGTCCTGTTTGTTCAGGGAAGTCCTCCTGGGCATCCAATGTGTGTTTCCAATCCTCTTCATTCTTAACAAAAATTACCTGTTCCTTGCTCACAGTGAGAGCAAAAAACAGGTGTGCAATGCCAATACGAAATCCCTACCATAACATGATTTAAAGATTTTGGATCATCAGGCTCTGGACTTCAAATTTAACATCATATATGTATACCCTCATAGCTTACTAGATGTTTAAAAGATCCAGCCTTCTCCATCCCCTTCAAGCTGTCCATTCCATCTTCCACAGCCCGTCTGCTGGTCCAAAAGATGTTTGACATCCACAAATAAAGAAAAGTTTCTCATTTTTCCCATGCATCAGTACAATACTGTGACCCAGAAAAGACACATGAAAGGTGTCTTTCATTTCTGATACACAGAAGCACATACATAGAAAAAATGAATGTGTAAGACAAAAATGATACAAAAATATATCTTCCCTACTTGTAAACCATCTGATTGTTTGGAAGGCCCTGACCCTCCACATGCCGTGATGCTCCACCGCGTGATAGGCCTCGCGTCCACGTTCCATGGTTGCGAAAAAGCGACCATCCGTCCAGTTTGTTTCAAGGGTAGTCCTCCTTGGCACCCATTTTGGCTCCCATCCTCTTTATTTCGTAATAAAAATTAACTGTTTCCTTGCTCACTGTGCGAGCAAAAAAAGGTGTGTACAACGCCAATAAAAAACCCTACCTCACATGATTTAACCGTTCGCGACCGCCCGTCGTCGCGCTGCCTGAGAGGGCTCACGGGCTGAGCCCTCCCATAGCCGGTAAGTCTTGCTGGCAGATTGCAGCAAAGGCTTCGGTAACATCCTGATCGGTGCTAGCACCGATCGCGTGTTTTTACAGCTTGGTGCTGCCGCCATCTTACCTGGGATCCGTCCGCTCCCCGTGTACGTCATCCGTCCTCCATGTAGCCTCGGGTCTTCCGAATACCCAGTCTATTTGCGTTTAACCCCTTCATTACCATGTGTCGATATCACATTGTAATGAATGAGAAGTAAATCCCCATATAACTGCCATACTGGTAGTATGGCAGTATAAATGATTGGATCGATCATACACCTAGGGTTTAAAGACCCTGGGAGTCTGAAAACTAGTATAAAATCAAAATAAAAAAAGTGAAAAAAAAAAAATTATAATAAAAAAACCTAATTTCAAATCACCCCCCCTTTCCCTAGAACTGAACTAAAATAAATAAACTAAAATCCTAACACATCAGTTATCGACGCGTCCGAAACATGCCGATCTATCAAATAGATAATGGTTTTTCATGCGTTTCACCCCGTAACGGAAAATAGGCGCCACGCGAAATGGCACTTTTTTGCCATTTTGAAAAAGCTAAAAAAAATTCTATAAAACGTGATCAAAAGGTCGTACAGTCTAAAAATGATATCATTGAATATTATCAATTTCGCAAAAACTTGACACCACCCACACTCCGTCACCAAGTATAAAAAGTTATTAGCGCCAGAATTTGCAAAATCAAAAAAATTGAGTTTTTGGGGTACAGAGTTTTTATTTTGTAAATGTATGAAAACTTATAAAACCTATACAAATTTGGTATCCCTTAATCTTACCGACCCAAAGAATCCAGTAGACATGTCATTGGGCGCTCAGTGAAAGACGTAATATCCAAGCCCACAGAAATGGCCAAAGGCTTGTTTTTTCACCATTTTCATTGCATTTGGATTTTTTTCCCGCTTCCTAGTACCTGGCATGGATATTTAATACCATCACTAGGAAGTGCAATTTGGTTACCAGAACAAGCGTAACACAGCTCTTTACGGGTAAAATCAAAAAGTTATAGATTTTTGAGTGGGGAGTGAAAAATTGACATGAAAAACAGGAAAGGGCCCGTCCTACCCGTTTAAAGATTTACATGTTTATAAATATTTTGATCCTCAGGCATTGGACTTCAATTTAATCATCATATTGTAGCCTTCATAGCTCACATATGATGTTAAAGATTCCAGCCTCCTCCATCCCCTTACAGCTACGCATTTCATCTCCAGAGCCCGCCTAATGGTCCAAAAATTTGACAATCCACAAATAAAACAGAAAAAGTTTCTCTTTTTCCCATCATCAGTTCCACATACTGTGACCCGAAACGGACCCATGAAATGTGTCCTTTCATTCAAAGCTACGACGACTGCTAGAAAACGTACGTGTAGAGCATCCTAAGACAAAATGTATCTGCTACCCTTATAAACTGATTACTTTTCCAGCACGTGATAGTCTTCTGCTCCACATTCCATGGGTGGCAGAAAATGCGACCATGATTCCTGTTTGTTCAGAGGTAGTCCTCCTTGGTATCCAATTTGTGTTGCCATCCACTTTAATTCCTTAACAAAAATGCCTGTTTTCCTTGCTCACAGTAAGAGCAAGAAACACATTTGGAAAACACCAATACTAAACCAAACTAGGCATGATTGAAAGTTTACATACTATAAATATGTTGGATCTCAGGTTTAGTACTTCAAATTTAACATCATATATGTACTGCCTTCATATCACACACATGATGTTAACAATCCTGCCTCCCCACCCCTTAAGCTGGCCAGTCCTTTTCCAGAGCCCCGCCTTGATTGTCCAAAAATTTGACATCCACAAATAAATAGAAAAAGTTCTCTTTTTCCCATGCATCAGGTAAAAGACTGTGACCCATAAAACGACACAATAAATGTGTCTTTCATTCTGATCCACAGTGAACATACTAGGAAACACAGTGTTTGAGATATGGAAAACAAAAATGTATCTGATGGTTCGAGGCCTGACCTTCCGACGATGCCTTGTCTTCCAGCCACGCGATAAGGTTCTCGCTCCACGTTCCAATTGTGAGAAAAAGCGACCATCCTTCCATTTTTTCAGGTAGTCCTCCTGGGCATCCAATGTGTGTTTCCAATCCTCTTCATTCTTAACAAAAATGACCCGTTCCTTGCTCACAGTGAGAGCAAGAAACAAGTGTGCAAGGCCAATAAGAAATCCTACCATAACATGATTTTAAAAGATTTTGGATCATCAGGCTTTGACTTCAAATTTAACTCATATATTTATCCTCCATAGCTTACCTATTAGTTAAAAAAATCCGCCCCCTCCCATCCCCTTTCAGCTGTCCATTCCATCTCCAGAGAGCCCTCTGATTGATCCAAAAGATTTGACAATCCCAAATCAAAACGAAAAACCCTTAATCTTGTTTCCATGCATCAGTAAAATACTGTGTCTCAAAAGGACACATGAAATGTGTCCTTTAATTTTCTGAGACACATAAGACTCGAAAAAAAAACGAATGTGTAGAGACATGAGGGGAAAAACGGTATCTTCTACCTGTACCCAATCTGATGGTTTTGGAGACCTGTAGTCTGACCTTCCGCAATCCTCCACAACACAGTTCTCCTCGCTAAATGTTTCCCATGGTGAAAAACAGCCTTGTTCCTTTCTGATTGTTCAGTGTATTGTCCTGTCTCATACAATGTGCAGCCAGCCTCTTCATTCTTAACAAAAATGACCTGTTTCCTTGCTCAGAGCAAGAAACATGTGTGGCAACTCCAATCAAAAATCATACCATAACATAATTTGAAAGATTTACATCATATAACTATTTTGAATCATCGGGTGTAGGACTTAAAATTTAACATCATATAGTAACCTTCAGCTGATCACACATGATGTTAAACAGATCCGCTCCTCCATCCCTTACAGGCTGGGCCATTCCATCTCCAGAGCCTGCCTGATGGTCCAAAAATTTGACAATCCCTCAAATAAATAGAAAAAGTTTCTCTTTTTCCGGGGGGGCATCAGGTAAAATACTTTTGACCCAAAAAGGACACATAATGTGTCTTTTAATTTCTGAGACCCAGAAGACATGACTATGAAAAAGAATGTACCTGTAACCATCTGAGGTTTGGAAGGCCTGACATCTGACCTCCGCTATCCTCCAGCGCGCACTTCTCCGGCTAACTGTTCCAGTGGGTTGCAGAATATCCTTCATCCTTTCGACTTTTCATGGTAGTCCTTCATGGGCATCCAAATTGTGGACAACGCAAATCTGAAAACCCTACCATCTCAGGATTTAAGATTTACATGCTTAAAGATTTTGATCACAGGCTTTGGACTTCAATTTAACATCATATATTTACCTCCATAGCTTACATATGATGTTTTAAAAGATCCCGCCTCCTCATCCCATTACAGCTTACCATTCTCTTCCAGAGCCTGCCAGATGTTCAAAAATTTGAACACTCCATCAATATAACACATTTGTGGCAGATTTTATCAAGTATTTCCATTTCCTCCAGTTGCCCCTGGCACCAATCACAGCTGGGTTTTCATTTTAAACAACCAGTCTCATGAATCTTTTAAAGGGGAGCTTTGATTGGTCGCCATGGGCAACTGAAATATTCTGACTTTTTTTAGACACTTGAATAATCGGCCCCTTCTCTTTTTTCCATGCACCAGTAAAATACTGTTGACCCAAAAAGGACCATGAAATTTTCTTTCATTTCTGAGACACAAAGACATGCTAGGAAGCAAGATTGTCTAGGACTGGCGGAAACAATTATCTGTCCTACCTGTAAACCCATCTGATGGTTTGGGAGGCCTGACCCTCCGACATCCAGGTTCCTTCACGCCCATGGTCCCCGCTCGACATTTCCAATGTGTTGCAGAAAAAGCGACCATACATCCAGTTGTCAGTGTAAGTCCTCCTGGTGTATCCAATTTGTGTGACCAATCCTCTCAGTTCTTTAACAAAAATTACCTTTTCTTGCTACACAGTGAGAGCAAGAAACAGGTTGCAACGCCATACTAAACCCTACCTAACAGTATTAACCTACCCCTAGGCGCACCCATGGATCGTTCTAGTACGTCCCGGGTCTAGAATGCTTCAGCGCACTTGACGTTCTATAACGTCCTGCTTCTGGCACCGGCTCACGAACGGAGCCGGACCAGAAGCAAGCGGCTGTCATCTGTCCTAGTTACAGCTGACAGCCTGCTCTAACACCAGTAGGGTTTTTGCCGCTGTGGCTCGGATCCCCCCGTGCCGCTTACGCGGGGATCCGATCCACTTCTGGGCAGCTCCGAGGACTGTCCTGTGCCCCGAGCTGCCCGGTCTCCATGCAGTCATAACCCCTTTCCGGGTCTGACTGGAAACTGTCCTGAGCATGCGCAACTTGCTCCTACAGTTTACACTACTGCTCTACAATAAATATTAGTGTAGAGCATTGTATTGACTTTAAACCATGATCAGAGCATCACTGGTCAAGTTCAAGTAATATATTAAATTGGCAAAAACCACTTAACACTACACCTTATAATAAAACAAAACAATACAAAAAATATAAGCCCCGAAAATGTCCCAGCTTTCCCATAAAACACTTAATAAAGTATAAAAACCCAAAGAAACCCGCATATTTGGTATTGCCGCTTCCGTAACATCTGTAAATAAACCGATCGTTACTGGACCCGCCGGTACACGCCGTAGAAAAAAAAAACTCCACACGTTCCGAAAAAAGATAATTTTTAATTAATACCCTATAAAAAAATGCTCTCAAAGTCATTTAAAAAATGTTATGCACTCCAAAATAAGCGCCGCTAAAAGAAAACTCTTCTCGGCAAAAAATAAGCCCCTACAAGATGTGTCCAGCCGAAAAATAAAAGTTTATGCATATGAAAAGATATGAGCTGAAATGAACAAATTTTCTCCACATTGGTTTTTATTCAGTACATTGAATAAAATACACAAAACCCCCACATATTTGGTATCCCTTCGTCCGTAACAATCTGCATACTTAAAACCGAATCGTTATAGATCCGCAATTTACCCCCGTAAAAAACAAAACAAAAAAAGCTCCAAAAAAAAGATCTTTTCAATTCATACCCTAATAAAACTGCTCTAAAAAGGGGATTTAAAAATGTTATGCACTCTAAATAAGACACGAAAAGAAACAATCCTTCTCGCAAAAATAAGCCATAAAATAACAGATTTGTGAGGCGAAAATAAAACAGTTATGCATATTAAGACGGTGATGCTAAAAGTAACAACATGTTTGCCAACTTACTTTTTAGGCAACATAAAAATGGAAAAAAATCAAAATCTATATAAAATGGGTCGTTTTGGATTGTGGCGACCCAATAAATAAAAATAATATCTATTTTTATGGTATGGTACCAGCCAAAAAAAACCCCCATAAAAATTTCCCTGAAATGATGATTTTCATTTCCCCACCAACAAAGAGTTAAGAAAAGCTCACCGAGCGCCTATAGATTCCCCCACATAACGTCTCAGAATGCATCTTCATGTGGCAAAAGAAATAAGCCCTATAGGTCCACATTAAAAAAAGAAAAAACATTATTAGCCTGTACAATGTGACCTAGCATCGGATCTGGATGTCCCTCCTTCCCTTTCTATGCCCTGGCCGTTCGCCCATACAGCAGGTTACCACCACTATAGAGTATCCGTGTACTCGGAGAACTTGGGTACAAACGGTGTGGAGCCGTTTATTCATTTAATTCCATTGTAATGTTTTAATTTTCCACCCAAATGAGTGTATTGTGAAAAAATATTACAATTTTGCAACTGCACTCATTTTTGTTTTAACCGCCTATAAACACTAAGCGTTAACAAAATTCTTAAAGTGGTTTTCATACGTTGAGGTGTGTAGTGTCCACAATGGGGTCTTTTACGAGTCCTATCTTATTAGGCCTCTCAGTGTCATTTAGAATTTAGCAGGTCCCGCTAAATACAGGTTTTTGGTGATTTTTCAAAAATGTGAAAAATGATATCCTAAAGTCCTGAGCCTCATAACATTCTAGTAAAAATGTGGAATCTAAAAAACCATCCAACATAAGCAGACTTTGGGAAATTAAGTTATAATTTATTTGGGAGCTCTGACTATCTGCATCAAAGGAGAGAATTTAAACGTTGAAAATAGAATTTTCAATTTTTGGCCAAATTTATTTTTTTTTCATACCTAAACACAAACGATATCATCCAAATGTGGGGGGGGGTGGGTAAACTAATTTGAAGTACAATGTGTCACGAGAAACAATCTCAATCCCCTGGATATCTCATAGCGTTCCCAAACTATAACCACTTACCGTGACACAGGTCAGATTGAAGAATGGGCCGCGTCCTAAGGCCAAAAGGAGGTCTGAGTCCCGTATGTGTTAAAGATTTCCATGCGTGTACATCTTTGGATCTCAGCTTAGGACTTCAATTAACATTGTATATGTAGCCACCAACGCTTACCTATGGAGTTAAAAGACCAGCCTCCGCCATCCTTACCGCTTACCCATCCATCTCCAGATCCGCCTGATGGTCCAAAAGTGTGGGATAGTCCACAAATAGAAAAGTGCTCTTTTTTCCATGGATCAAGGTAAAATACTGTGACGTAGAAACAACACATGACATGTTCTTTCATTTCTGAGCCACAGAAATTGCTAGGAAAAAGAAATTGTAGAAACATGAAGGACAAAATGTATCTGGCCTACCTGTAAACCATCTGATGGTTTGGAAGGCCTGACAATCCGACATGCCTGATCCACCACATGAGACGTCCTCGCTCCCATGTTCCAATGGTGCAGAAAAATCAACATAATTCATTTATTCAGGGGTAGTCCTCCCTGGGTATCAATGTGTGTTGCCCATCCTCTTATCTTATCAAATATGACTTTCCGTGCTCACAGTAAGAGCAAGAAACTGGTGTATAACGCCAATACGGAACCGTACCATAACATGAGATTTACATGTGTTTTAAAGATTTTGATTATCAGCCTTATGGGGGGACTTTAACATTTAACATCATATATGTTGCCTCCTAGCTCACAAATTAGCTCACTAGCTCTGTTTAACAAGCTCCACCTCCTCCATCCCCTACCGCTGGCCTTCCATCTCAGAGCCACCTGAGGCTGTCAAAAATTGACAATCCACAAATCAATTGGAAAAAGTTCCTTTCTTCCAAGTTCAGGTAAAATATGGTGACCGAAAGGACACGCAAAATTTGGTATTTCATTTCTTGACACATAAGAGATGCTAAAATAAGATGTGTAGAGACATGGAGGAAAAAAAAATGTATTTGCTTACCTATTATCCACGGGTGCTCCGCATCCGCATCCCCCTGGCCTCACTACCTCTCCGGGCTCTGCTGGTTCTCTGTGGTGCCGGCAGCAGAGCCCGCCCGCCTCCTGCCTCCAGGCCGCGTACTTCCCCGCTCACTTCCCTGAACTTAAAGGCAGCTCCTCCCCATTGCGCTGTCATTTCCGTGTTTCCCATAATAACCGGTTCCTTCACTCCTGGCCGGATCTTTCAAGTTTTTCCAAAAACCCTAAAAAAAAAAAAAAAAAAAAAAAAAGAAATGAAAGGTGTATCCGCGGTCCTGGTCCTGTGTGTATCCCGCGTCCTGTTCCTGACGTTCCCGATGCCCTCCGTGTTCCTGTGCGTTTTCCATACACCTCCCTGTGGTTCCTTGTCTGGTGTCCGTATCCTGTTGTCCGTAGCCTGTGATCCGTTTCTGGTGTACGTATCCTGTGGTCCATGTCTGTTGGTCCGTATCCTGTGGTCATATCCTGTGGTCCCATGTGCGGTGGTCCGTAGCCGTGGTCCTGTCTGGTGGTCCTATCCGGTGGTCCATATCCTGTGGTCCGTGTCCGTGGTCCGTAGCCTGTGGTCCTTATCCCCTGTGGTCCGAGTTCTCTTCTCCGTCTCGTGTGGTCCGTTCCTGTGCGGCTGTGCTCCAGCTGTTGCCGCCCTGGTTCCAGCCCAGTGGTGGCTCTTGCCTTCCTGCGCTTCTGCCGTGGCCTGCCCAGTTTCCATGCAGCGGGGTCCTTACTCTGAACAGTATCCTGCCTTCCTGTTGCTTCTGCGGTGCCTTCCAGGTTCCAGCCCATCGGTGTCTTCATTCTGTCCCAGGCAATTTCCAGTGCTCTCTGCGTCCCTGCTGTCATCTCAGTTGGTACTGTTTCCTGCATCCAGTGCTTATCCACCAGCCGTGGGTCCCATACCAACCCCGCTGTTCCGCAGCTGCCGCTCAACTGTTCCATGACTCCACACTTATCCCGCAGCTGTTCAGTGACTCTGCAGGCTTCCTCGCAGCTGGTCCAGGACTCCGCCAGCTTCCCGCAAGCTGTTCCAGTGACTCCACGCTTCCCACAGCTTTCTCCAGTGATTCCGCAGCTTCCCACAATCTGCTCCAGTGCCTCCGCAGCTTCCCACAGCTGCTCCAGTGACCGCACTTCCCACCGCTGCTCCTGACTCCGCAGCATCCCACAGCCGCTCAGTGACTCCGCGACTTCAGTGCTGCTCCAGCGCGCCCAGTCTCCGCTGCGTACCATGCTGCTCCGGTCTTCCAAGAATCATTTCAGCTTCAGTGCTTCCCAAAGTTTCCTTGCTTTCCAAGAACCACTCTTGCCTCCACAGCTTCCAGTGCGGTCCGGCCTCCCAAGAGCCACCCTGCCTCCGCAGCTTCCCATGCTGATCCCGTTCTTCCAAGAACATTTCAGCTCTGGCCGTCCTGCTTGTTGAGGGCTCATAGCAAGTTATCGATCTGTGGCCAAAAGTACGCTCCAGATGTCTCCCGGGTATCCTCGGCTTGTTCCCTGCCAAGTCAAGCACCTCATCAGGTTTGTCCTGTTTCTGGCTTTTCCTCCTCAGTGTCCCACTCACAAGATGGAATGGAGGAAGTGCAAGAAGAGGCTGAAAAAGAAGAGAAGAGAGACCCTAAGAGAGGCCCGGTGTCACCTGCTCGGATCTCGGTACACCTGTGTCCGTGCTGACGGTCCCCCGGTCCCCCTGCCCTCACTTACCTCTCGGTCTTCTGTCTGTGCTTCCTGTCCCGGCGTGCCGGCCGCACCCTCCTGCCTCCAGGCCGGCGTGCTCCCGCTCCTAGTGCGCGTGTCACTTCCCTGACTAAAGGCCGCATCCCCCCATTGGCGCTGTCATTTTCGGGTTTCCCCCATATCACCCTGCGGTTTCCTTCACTCCTGGGCGGAGCTTCATATCTTCCACGGAAGTGAAGCCTCCTGTGTGTATCCCGAAAAGGTCCGTTTCCTAAGCGTCTCCCATACGCCTCCATGTCCGGTGCGCTTCCAGACGCAGCCCTGTGTTCCGTGTCCTTGGTCCATATCCTGGTCCGGGTCGGAGGTCTGAAATAGCCTGTGGGCCGGGTCTGGTGGTCCATATCCTGTGGTCTGTACCTGTGGTCCAATCCGTGGTCCGTAGCCTGTGGTCGTAGCCCTGTGGTCCGTGGTTCCGTTGGTCCTTAACTGTGGTCCCCATATCCTGTGGTCCTTGTCCAGTGGTCCGTGTCCAGTGGTCCGTAGCCTGTGGTCCGTGTTCCTGCTCCGTCTCCTTTGGTCCGTTCCTGGCGGCTGTGCTCCAGCTTGCCTTCCGGTTTCCAGCCCCGTGGTGGGCTCTTGCCTTCCTGCGCTCTGCCGTTCCTCCCACTGTACCACCCATCGGTGTCCTTACTCCGTACCATTATCCGCCTTCCTGTGCTTCTGCTGGCCTGGCCCAGGGTTTCCAGCCAGCGGTTCCTTCATTCTGTCTCCAGCATTCCAGTGCTCCTCTGCGTCCTGCTGTCATCTCAAGTTGTGACTGTTTCCGGCAGCCATTGCCTTGCCACCACCGCGGGTCCATACCAACCCCCTCTGTCTCCCAGCTTCCCTCAACTGTTCCAGTGAACTCTGCAGCTTACCGCACGCTGTTCCCAGTGACCTCCTGCACTTCCCGCAGCTGTCCAGTGACTTCGCATCTTCCCACAGCTGTTCCAGATGGACTCCGCCGCTTGTCGTGCTGCTTCCAGCGGCGCCCATCCTCCGCAGCTTGCCATTTCAGCTCCGTCCGTACTGCTTGTTGAGCTCAGAGCAAGTTATCCATCTGTTGGCCAAAATACTCTCCAGATGTCTCCAGTATCCTCGGCTTGTTCCCTGCAAGTCAAAGCACCTCATCAGGTTGCCCTGTTCTGCTTTCCTCGTCAGGTGTCCATCACAGATGAATTGGGGAGAATCAGAAGAGGCTTGAAAAAGAAGATAAAGAGGCCCTAAAGAGCCCGGTTGTACCTGCTCGGATCTCGGGTACACTTGGCTCCGCTGCCTGACTGTTCCCCCGTCCCCTCTGCCCTCACTTACCTCTCCGGGCTCTGTCTGTGCTCTGGTCCGCGTGCAGGCCTGCACACATCCTGCCGCCAGGCTGCGTGCTCCCGCCTCCTAGGCGCGCCGCGACACTTCCCTGAACTGTAAAGGTCCATCATCCTCCCATGTGGGGGGGGGGTTGGGGGGGGGGGGGGGGGGGGGGGGGGGGGGGGGGGGGGGGGGGGGGGTGGGGGGGGGGGGGGGGGGGGGGGGGGGGTGGCGCTGGTCATTTTCGGGTTTCTCCCCCCATATAACCCTGCGTTTCCTCACTCCTGGGCGGATCTTCATATCTTCCACTGAGTGAAAGCCTCCTTGTGTATCCCGAGGTCCTGTTTCGAAGCGTTCCCAGACGCCTCCAGTTCCGGTGCGCTTCCAGACACATCCCTGTGGGTTCCGTGTCCTGTGGTCCATATCACGTGGTCCCGGTCCGGGTCGTAGCCTTGGGCCGTTCTTGTGGTCCTATCCTGTGGTCATATCCTTTGGTCCGTAGTCCTGTGGTCCGTGTTCGTGGTCCATATCCTGTGGTCCGGTCCAGTGTCCGTACCTGGTGGTCCGTATCCTGTGGTCCGTTCTCTGCTCCGTCTCTTGTGGTCCGTTCCGGGCGTCTGTGCTCCATCTGTGCCTCCGGGTTCCAGCCCAGTGGTGGGTCTCTTGCTCCTGCGCTTCTGCCGTGCCTCCCAATTTTCCCAGCCCAGCGTTCCTTACTCCGTACCAGTATCCTGCCTTCTGTGCTTCTGCCTTTGCTTCCAGGGTTCCAGCCAGCGGTGTCTTCTTCTGTCCCAGCATGTCCATGCCTCTCTCGTCCCTGCTGTCATCTCAAGTTGTGACTGTTTCCTGCATCCATTGCCTTGCCACCACCGCGGGCCCATCCCACCCCCGCTGTCTCCGCAGCTTCCCGCAACTGTTCCAGTGACTCTGCAGCTTCCCGCCGCTGTGCTCATTACTCCGCAGCGTTTCCCGCAGCTGTGCCAGTGACGTCGCCGCTTTCCCACAGCTGTTTGCCGTGACTCCGCATCTTGTCAGTGCTGCTCCAGAGGCGCCCAGCCTCCGCAGCTTTGCCAGTGCTGTTCCATTGGCCGTTCCGCCTCCGCAGCCTGCCAGTGCTTGCTCCAGGGGCGCTCCCAGCCCCGCATCTCGTCAGTGCTGCTCAGTGGCGCCCAGCCTCTGCAGCTTACCAGTGCTGCTCCCATGCGATTCCAGCCTCCGCAGCTTGCCAGTGCTGCTCCATTGGGCGCCCCAGCCTCTGCAGCTTGCCAGTGCCTTCTCCGTGGAGCTCCAGTCCCGCTGCTTACCAGTTCTGCTCCTGTCTTCCAGTCATTTCATCCCTTCAGTGCTCCAAAGCTGTCCCTGCCTTTCAAGAACCAACTCTTGTCTCCACAGCTTCCCAGTGCTTTTCCGGCCTCCAAGAGCCCTCCCTGCCTCGCAGCTTCCCATTGCTGCTCCGGCTCTTCCACGGACCATTTCATCCTCCGGCCGTCTGCTTTTGTTCAGGGCTCATAGCAGTTATCCATCTGTTGGCCAAAAAGACTCTCCATTGTCTCCAGGTTATCCTCGGCTTGTTTCCCTGCAAGTTCCAAGCACCTCACATCAAGGTTTGTCCTGTTTCTGCCCTTCCTCCTCAGGTGTACCCATCAAATCATCACCAAGATAAGTGGAGGAAGTTGCAAGAAGGGCTGAAAAGAGAGAGAGAGGCCCTAAGAGAGGCCGGGTGTACCTGCTCGGTCTCGGTACACCTGTGCTCCTCTGCTGAAGGCCCCGCCCCCTGCCCTCACTACTCCTCCGGCTTCTGTCTGTGATCTGGGTCCCGGCATTCAGACCGCACGCCTCCTGCCTCCAGGCCCCGTGCCCCCGCTCCTAGGGCGCGCGCGCTCCCTTCCTGAACTTAAAGGCCAGCATCCTCCCCATGCTCTTTTCCTTTCCCCGCGTTTCCCAATAAAACCTGCTGTTTCCCTTCACTCCTGGTGGATCGTCATGGTCTTCCCTGAAGTGAAAGCCTCCTGTGTGGTATCCAAGGTCTGGTCCTGTGTGTATCCCCAGGTCGTGTTTCCCTGAGCGTTCCAGGCGCCTCCATGTTCCCGGTGCGCTTCCAGACGCATCCTGTGGTCTGTGTCCGGTGGTCCAATATCCGTGGTCCGGGTCCGTGGTCTGTCCGCCTGTGGTCCGGTCTGGTGGTCCATATCCTGTGGTCCATATCCTGTGGTCCTATCCTGTGGTCAGTGTCCGTGGTCCTCAGCCTCGTCGTGTCCGGTGGTCGTATACTGTGGTCCATATCCGTGTCATATCCTTTGGTCCGTGGTCTGATGGTCCCTATCCTTTGGTCCGAGTCCTGTGGTCCGTCTCCTGGGGTCCTCCCGGCTACTTTGCTCCTGCTGTGCCTTCCGGGTTCCAGCCCAGTGGTGGCCTCCTGCCTCCTGTGCTTCTGCCTTGCCTCCCATGGCCCCAGCCCAGTGGTGCCCTACTCCGACAGTATCCCTGCCTTCCTGTTCTTCTGCCGTGCCTCCAATGGCCCCAGTCCAGCGTTGCCCTCACTCCGTACCAGTTCCCGGGCCTTCCTGTGCTTCTGCGGTGCTTCCAGGGTTCCAGCCCCAGCGGGTCTTCATTCCTACCAGATTGGAATAAATGAACATTTTAATAGGGAATTATAATGTCCTCCAACCTCTTGACCATGCGTCTTTTTGTGAGGCCATTTCCATGCCTTTTTTGTGAATACGAGTATATTGATGAGGACCCATCAGAGAAACTTACCCACACCTTTTTTGTTGCGACTGTTTAACCGTTACAGACCATTGAAGATGAATAATAAAAGTACAATACATGAAAAATAACAAAACTGAGGACATCCCCCAAAATGATTGGAACAACTGTTATATGATAAGCAGACCTACACAACAAATGAAAAACAACACCGACTTGAAGAGGGAAAGCCATCGACCATGCAACAATGGGTCAATACGTATACAGATCCCCAACAACATCACACTGTTCTCCAAGCGACAATTAATATGCTCTTCAGACCTTACATCCAAAAATACACAATATCAGACCAAAATATATTATGCAAAATATGCCGACCACCTTAAGCCTCCATATTGGTCATAGCTAAAATTTTGTCAATGGCAAGATTCATCATATAGCAGATTAACAAAGACCAAAATTTGGTCACTATTTATTGCTGCTATCAGATGTTAGAATTCGGCTTTGGTTTCAAAGCTATACAACCTATTGTCCATGAGCTAAATATAGAGCTTGAATGCACTGGACCCAAGTGTATGATCCGCATTAATCACTCTTCTAACTGTGAGCCAAAAGCGATATTTAAAATCTGATATTTGATTCCTTATATTCTACTATCAATTCCCACTGGAAAAAACATCCATTGATCCAAATGGTGAATTCAGATACCGCTTTACTACCCTTTATATATATTCATATAGCAGTACACTGAAATAACTTCTTGAACCATACTGATCTTTTATGCAAGTAAATTGTTAGCAGAACTCTTTCTGTTTGATTTTATAGAAAAATATTATACACTATTCAAATGGCACTGCTATATAATTATTGACTATCCACTATTAGAATAGGATGCCTTCACTATCCTTATTATTAGAATCCATTAACAGCAGTACATGTACAAATAGATCACATTATGCAGGACACAGATGAATCGACATAGTCACTTTTGTAGGACTTTTAGTGAACAGAGGTGACAAGAAAGTTGGAACTTTAATTGTATGTTTGCATCGCCTCTGTGGGATTTTGGTGGTAGGATTTTTACACAAACTAAACATAATTCTGATCAAGATATTAAAGGTTGGGGGGAAAGCATATACATCCCTCAGGATGTCCACAGAACATCCAAGATCCTATTAACACCTAATCCCCGGTAGCCTCTACCCACCGCTGTGCAACCATAAACCTGCTCCCATCGGCCCACTATATGGATCCTGTGCCTACAAAATACAATCTTCATACTGCAATAGGATTTCCCCCGATTTCTTCTGGCTGTCAGGTCCTCTCCTCCGCCAGAATATTGTTCTTTCAATGTGTTCTGCACTTAAATGGTCCTGTTTTAATTCTATTCTTCACATTGCAGGTGTGCGCGCGTGTCTCCCGATAGGTTTAAGTGCAGAACACATTGAAAGAACAATATTCTTCACATTCCAGATGTTCCGAACATCTCTGAACCTAGCGGGAGACACGCGCGAACACCTGGAAAGTGAAGAATAGTGTTATTTCAACACGTTATTTCAACGTGTTCTTACAAGTAAAACATCTGCAAACATCTGGATTTTTTTTTTTGCACTGTTCTTTTACTGTTCAGTTTTATTAAAAAAATGCTCGGGTCTCCCATTGACTTCAATGGGGCTCATTATTCGAGACGAGCACTCGAGCATCTGGAAAAGTTCGCCTCGAATAACGAGCACCCGAGCATTTTAGTGCTCGCTCATCTCTAATAGAGACCTGAAAGACAAAAATGTATCTGCCTACTTGTAAACCATCTGATGGTTTGGAAGGCTTGATAAACTGACATGCCGTGATCCTCCAGCGCGTGATAGTCCTCGCTCCACGTTCCAATGGGTGCAGAAAAAGCGACCATGGGTCCTGTTTGTTATGGGGTAGTCCTCCTGGCCATCCAATGTGTGTTGCCAACTCACTTCATTCTTAACAAAAATGCCCTGTTCCTTACTCACAGTAAGAGCAAGAAACATGTGTGCAACACCAATACGAAAACCAAACCATAACAAGATTGAAAAATTTACATACATATAAATATTTTGGATCATCAGGCTTAGGACTTCAAATTTAACATCATATATGTAGCCTTCATAGCTCACACATGATGTTAAAAGATCCAGCCTCCTCCATCCCCTTATAGCTGGCCATTCCATCTCCAGAGCCAGCCTGATGGTCCAAAAATTTGACAATCCATCAATAGTAAAACATTGGGGGTCATTTACTAAGGGCCAGATTTGCGTTTTCCCGAGGTGTTACCCGAATATTTCCAATTTGCGCCGATTGTACCTGAAATGCCCCGGGATTTTGGCGCACGCGATCCGATTGTGGCGCATCGGCGCTGGCATGCAAGCGACGGAAATCGGGGGGGCGTGGCCGAACGAAAACCCGACAGATTCGGAAAAACCGCCGCATTTAAGACAAAAAAATGTGTTGCGAAAATTACACTTACCTGCACCAGGTATAGGCCAGTGAATTTCAGGGCATTCCAGCGCGCCTCCGGGGAACTTCAGCGCAGCAGCGGCACCTGGTGCACGGCGGAGGAACTACCTTAGTGAATCCCGGCCGGACCCGAATCCAGCGCAGAGAACGCGCCGCTGGATCGCGAACGGACCGGGTAAGTAAATCTGCCCCATAATCTTTTTTCCATGCATCAGGTAAAATACTGTGACCCAGAAAACGACACAAGCATGATAGTCCTCGCTCCACATATCAATGGGTGCAGAAAAAGCGACCATGCGTCCTGTTTGTTCAGGCGTAGTCCTCCTGGGCATCCAATGGGTGTTGCCAATCCACTTCATTCTTAACAAAAAAGCCCTGTTCCTTGCTCACAGTGAGAGCATGAAACAGGTGTGCAACGCTAATACGAAAATCATATCATTTTTGGATCATCAGGCTCTGGACTTCAAATTTAACATCATATATGTATCCTCCATAGCTTACATATGATGTTAAAAGATCCAGCCTTCTCCATCCCCTTTCAGCTGTCCATTCCATCTCCAGAGCCCGTCTGATGGTCCAAAAGATTTGACAATCCACAAATAAAAAGAAAAAAGTTCTCATTTTCCCATGCATCAGGTAAAATACTGTGACCCAGAAAAGGACACATGAAATGTGTCTTTCATTTCAAAGACACAGAAGACATACTAGGAAAAAAGAATGTGTAGAGACAAGGAGAACAAAAATATATCTGCCTACTTGTAAACCATCTGATGGTTTGGAAGGCCTGACCCTCCGACATGCCGTGATGCTTCACCGCGTGATAGGCCTCGCTCCACGTTCCAATGGGTGCAGAAAAAGCGACCATCCGTCCGGTTTGTTCAGGGGTAGTCCTACTGGGCATCCAATGAGTGTTGCCAATCCACTTTATTCTTAACAAAAATGCCCTGTTCCTTGCTCACAGTAAGAGCAACAAACACGTGTGCAACGCCAATACGAAAACCAAACCATAGCATGATTGATTTACATACTGATAAAGGGGGGTTGGGGATTGGGTTTCTGTTCAGTTCCTCTAGGTTTCAGTGGTTCTGTCCAGCCCCTTAGTCTGTGCTATTTACCATAAGCACCTACTCCAGTCCTTCATATATCACAGGAATAACATACAACCCTCGCAGATACTTATATACAAAAAGACTTTACTAACAACATACATGTGACAAAGTAACTACATAAAATACAATACAAAATACATAGAGACAAACCTTCTCCTGACCTCTCCCGGACACAGTAATGTGTATGTATATACAATATATAGTTAACACTACAGAAACTCCTGGATGTACCCTGGAGTTACATCCAGTACCTGACCATATACATGTACATATACATATAGAGACTCATGCACAATAGCATCTATATATCAACTCCAATACACGTGCAGGGCACAGATCCACGTGTGAATGGGATACGGCTATAGGTTATACATGTAGTTACACTAATATATACACACTCACTGTAAACACTTAGCTATGTATATATATGGTAAAACACATAACACCTGGAATATCTATAGGTACACGTATAAAGTCTACTATATTATAATAAGTACTATGTTAATAATTACTCTTATAAAGTTATATACATACACAGAAAGCACACACAATATATGACCTGTACCTTTGTTAAGTGCTGTACGTCCGGGGGGGGTCAGGAGCAAGAGACAAAAGAGACTGATTTCTGTTTTTACCATGCTTAAATATCCTTGTGTGTAATCCCTTCCCACCACCTATAACTCCACCCTAAGACCCTCTTAGGATAGACCCCAGTGTGTGTAGGGAATCTCACATCTGGTTCATGGTGGCTTCTTACTGTTCAAAGCCTTTTGATATGTTAATGACCCAATGGCTTCAGTACACACTGACATCTCACCACAGAGTATCAGTGACTGCTATCAGTATATACTGTATCCATTTACACTATATGTAATATATATAATAATAGAGCAGAGGGTCCAGTTATGAATAATATCCCCTGTAACACATACATATAAATATTTTGGATCATCAGGTTTAGGACTTCAAATTTAACATCATATATGTAGCCTTCATAGCTCACACACGATGTTAAAAGATCCAGCCTCCTCCATCCCCTTACAGCTGGCCATTCCATCTCCAGAGCTCGCCTGATGGTCCAAAAATTTGACAATCCACAAATAAATAGAAAAAGTTCTCTTTTTCCCATGCATCAGGTAAAATGCTGTGACCCAGAAAACGACACAAGAAATGTGTCTTTCATTTCTGATCCACAAAAGACATACTAGGAAAAAACAGTGTGTAGAGATATGGAGAACAAAAATGTATCTGATGGTTCGGAAGGCCTGACCTTCCGACATGCCGTGACCTTCCAGCACGCGATAGGCCTCGCTCCACGTTCCAATGGGTGCAGAAAAAGCGACCATCCTTCCAGTTTGTTCAGGGTAGTCCTCCTGGGCATCCAATGTGTGTTTCCAATCCTCTTCATTCTTAACAAAAATGACCTGTTCCTTGCTCACAGTGAGAGCAAGAAACAAGTTTGCAAGGCCAGTACAAAATCCCTACCATAACATGATTTAAAGATTTTGGATCATCAGGCTTTGGACTTCAAATTTAACATCATATATGTATCCTCCATAGCTTACATACGATGTTAAAAGATCCAGCCTCCTCCATCCCCTTTCAGCTGTCAATTCCGTCTCCAGAGCCCATCTGATGATCCAAAAGATTTGACAATCCACAAATAAATAGAAAAAGTTCTCTTTTTCCCATGCATCAGGTAAAATACTGTGACCCAGAAAAGGACACATGAAATGTGTCTTTCATTTCTGAGCTACAGACAACATGCTAGGAAAAAAGGATGTATAGAGACCTGAAAGAGAAAAATGTATCTGCCTACTTGTAAACCATCTGATGGTTTGGAAGGCTTGATAAACTGACATGCCGTGATCCTCCAGCGCGCGATAGTCCTCGCTCCACGTTCCAATGGGTGCAGAAAAAGCGACCATGGGTCCTGTTTGTTATGGGGTAGTCCTCCTGGGCATCCAATGGGGGTCATTTACTAAGGGCCCGATTCGCGTTTTCCCGACGTGTTACCCGAATATTTCCGATTTGCGCCGCTTGTACATGAATTGCCCCGGGTTTTTGGCGCACGCGATCGGATTGTGGCGCATCGGGGCCGGCATGCGCGCGACAGAAATCGGGGGGCGTGGCCGAACGAAAACCCGACGTATTCGGAAAAACCGCCGCATTTAAAAACCGAAAATGTGTCGCTTGGGGAGCGCTCACCTTCACCTTCTATGGGATGGTGCATTCCGGGGCGTTAAGATTATTTTCGGCGCTGCAGCGCCACCTGGTGGACGGCGGAGGAACTACCATCTTAAATCCCAGCCGGACCCGAATCCTGTGCAGAGAACGCGCCGCTGGATCGCGAATGGGCCGGGTAAGTAAATGTGCCCCAATGTGTGTTGCCAACCCACTTCATTCTTAACAAAAATGCCCTGTTCCTTGCTCACAGTAAGAGCAAGAAACATGTGTGCAACGCCAATACGAAAACCAAACCATAACAGGATTGAAAGATTTACATACATATAAATATTTTGGATCATCAGGCTTAGGACTTCAAATTTAACATCATATATGTAGCCTTCATAGCTCACACATGATGTTAAAAGATCCAGCCTCCTCCATCCCCTTACAGCTGGCCATTCCATCTCCAGAGCCTGCCTGATGGTCCAAAAATTTGACAATCCACAAATAAATAGAAAAAGTTCTCTTTTTCCCATGCATCAGGTAAAATACTGTGACCCAGAAAACGACACAAGCGTGATAGCCCTCGCTCCACATTTCAATGGGTGCAGAAAAAGCGACCATGCGTCCTGTTTGTTCAGGCGTAGTCCTCCTTGGCATCCAATGGGTGTTGCCAATCCACTTCATTCTTAACAAAAAAAGCCCTGTTCCTTGCTCACAGTGAGAGCATGAAACAGGTGTGCAACGCTAATACGAAAATCATATCATCAGATATAAAATCTATAAGATTCCTTTCTGATTGTTCAGTGCTATTTGTCCTGCCCATCCAATGTGCAGCCAAGCCTCTTCATTCTTAACAAAAATGACCTGTTCCTTGCTCAGAGCAAGAAACAGGTGTGCAACGCCAATACAAAAATCATACCATAACATGATTGAAAGATTTACATACATATAAATATTTTGGATCATCGGGTGTAGGACTTCAAATTTAACATCATATATGTAACCTTCATAGCTCACACATGATGTTAAAAGATCCAGCCTCCTCCATCCCCTTACAGCTGGCCATTCCATCTCCAGAGCCTGCCTGATGGTCCAAAAATTTGACAATCCTCAAATAAATAGAAAAAGTTCTCTTTTTCCCATGCATCAGGTAAAATACTTTGACCCAGAAAAGGACACATGAAATGTGTCTTTTATTTCTGAGACACAGAAGACATGCTAGGAAAAAAGAATGTACCTGTAAACCATCTGATGGTTTGGAAGGCCTGACAGTCTGACCTGCCGCTATCCTCCAGCGCGCACTTCTCTTCGCTACATGTTCCAGTGGGTGCAGAAATATCCTTCATCCTTTCTGAATGTTCAGTGGTATTCTTAATGGGCATCCAAAATGTGGACAACGCCAATATGAAAACCCTACCATCTCAGGATTTTAAGATTTACATGCGTGTAAAGATTTTGGATCATCAGGCTTTGGACTTCAAATTTAACATCATATATGTATCCTCCATAGCTTACATATGATGTTAAAAGATCCCGCCTCCTCCATCCCCTTACAGCTGACCATTCCATCTCCAGAGCCTGCCAGATGGTCCAAAAATTTGACAATCCATCAATAGTAAAACATTTGGGCAGATTTATCAAGTGTCTGAAAGTCAGAATATTTCCAGTTGCCCCACAGAAGACTTGCTAGGAAAAAGAATATGTAGAAACATGAAGGACAAAAATGTATCTGCCTACCTGTAAACCATCTGATGGTTTGGAAGGCCTGACAATCCGACATGCCTGATCCACCAGGTGGGACAGTCCTCGCTCCACGTTCCAATGGGTGCAGAAAAAGCAAACATACATTCACTTTATTCAGGGGTAGTCCTCCTGGGTATCAAATGTGTGTTGCCAATCCTCTTAATTCTTATCAAATATGACTTGTTCCTTGCTCACAGTGAGAGCAAGAAACTGGTGTGTAACGCCAATACGGAAACCGTACCATAACATGAGATTTACATGTGTTTAAAGATTTTGGATTATCAGGCTTAGGACTTTAAATTTAAAGGAAACCTACCACCGCTGTATCGCGGTTTAAAACACTTTTTAAACTTTATAGCCGGCGCAGGGAGGTACGCGCTCAGCCGTACCTGGTGACCCAGAAAAGGACACGCAAAATGTGTATTTCATTTCTTAGACACATAAGAGATGCTAGAAAATAAGAATGTGTAAAGACATGGAGGAAAAAAATGTATTTGCTTACCTATTGTCACGGGTGCTCCCACAATCCCGCATCCCCCTGCCCTCACTTACCTCTCCGGGCTCATGTCTGTGCTCTTGGTCCCGGCATGCAGGCCGCACGCCTCCTGCCTCCAGGCCGCGTGCTCCCGCTCCTAGGGCGCGCGCGCTCACTTCCCTGAGCTTAAAGGGCAAGCGTCCTCCCCATTGGCGCTGGTCATTTCCGGGTTTCCCATATAACACGGCGGTTTCCTTCACTCCTGGCTGGATCTTCAAGTTTTCCCACCGAAGTGAAAGGTGTATCCCGCGGTCCTGGTCCTGTGTGTATCCCGCGGTCCTGTTTCCTGAACGTTCCCAAATGCCTCCTTGTTCCTGTGCGTTTCCAGACGCATCCCTGTGGTCCGTGTCTGGTGGTCCGTATCCTGTGGTCCGTATCCTGTGATCCGTGTCCGGTGGTACATAGCCTGTGGTCCATGTCTGGTGGTCCATATCCTGTGGTCCGTGTCCGGTGGTCTGTGTCTGGTGGTCCATAGCCAGTGGTCCATAGCCTGTGGTCCGAGTTCTCTGCTCTGTCTCCTGTGGTCCGTTCCCGTGCGGCTGTGCTCCTGCTGTGCCTTCCGGGGTTCCAGCCCAGTGGTGGCCTCCTGCCTTCGTGTGCTTCTGCCATGCCTCCCATGGTCCCAGCCCAGCTGTGCCCTCACTCTGTACCAGTATCCTGCCTTCCTGTGCTTCTGCCGTGCCTTCCAGGGTTCCAGCCCAGCGGTGTCTTCATTCCGTACCAGCATTTCCAGTGCTCCTCTCCATTCCTGCTGTCATCTCCACAGACTCTGCCCTCAGAGACTCTCCCCACGCTTGCCCCCCCCATCCCCCCCGGCAAGCATGACACCTGTGAACCATCTGATGGTATGGAAGGCCTGACAGTCTGCCTTGCTGCAGTCCTCCACAGTGCACTTCTCCTCGTTCCATGTTCCAATGGGTGCAGAAAAAGCCTTTATCCTTTCTGATTGTTCAGTGGTAGTCCTCCTGGGCATCCAAGGTGTGTTGCCAATCCTCTTCAATCTTAACAAATATAACCTGTTCCTTGCTTACAGTGAGAGCAAGAAACAGGTGTGCAACACCAAAACGAAAACCCTACCATATAAAGATTTACATGCATGTAAATATTTGATGGTTTGGAAGGTCTGACATTCCGTGATCTTCCGGCGCTTGATAGTCCTCGCTCCTAGTTCCAATGGGTGCAGAAAAGGCGACCATCCGTTGGTCATAGCGAGGTCATATTACTGTCCATTAGTAATATGAAAAACGTACATTACATTATGTTGCATCTCATAAGACCACTAGCATTTTAATATTCTGGCTTATATTATAAATTTAACATCATGTTTGTAAGCTTGCAAGGCTTGTACACAAGGATGAAAAATTACAGACTCCTTCATCTAGCCCATTTTATCTCCAGGTTTAGCTTAATAATAAAAAAAAATGTAAGGATTGAGCAGAAGAACAAACAATATTAGAGCCAAAAAAGTTAAAAAAGAAGAAGAAAAAGAATCAAAAAGGGTACAGGCTACATAAAAATACCATAACAATATTGCCACAACAATGCAATGCATATATGCAAGAGCAGATATAAAAAAAAAAATAAAACTACAGATCAGATCTTAACCAAGAATGTGCACCCGAATTAAACAAAAGAATCATATAGACTGAGACAAGACCATAGCTCCCAACCATCCGGATTCAGTGGGACAGTCCCGGTTTTTCACCTCTGTCCCGGGCAGCTGGGAGATTGTCACGGATATTCCCTCCAGGTCCCGCACTGACTGGGGTTGTCCCGGATCTGTGTCTCGCTTAGTATATACTTCCAAAGCCTGAACTTGCGTTTCTGAATGGCTGCTACAGACATCGGGCAGGGAATCCCTTTGAGAGATGTGTCGGGTTAGCGCAGAGCAGGGACCACATCATCAGGGAGAGATCACCATCTGTCCATATATGTGTCTAGATCTCCTAGGGCTTCCCCAGACACAAGGCTCTATTTAATTCAATTAAATAAATGTTTGCCTATCCCAGGATTCCAACCCAGACCCTCTACAGTCTAACTGCCATAGAGACACAGAGGCTCTATCCACTAAGCTATGAGCTCAGCAGTTGTCTCTGAGGATATTTGGTAACTAAGAGCTGTTAACTGCTACTGTTAAGACTTAACTGCTACAGACTTAACGCACTGATATATATATAGAGAGGGATCTTCTCAGAGATTATTCTTGTAATTATTGAGACAATTATTATTATTATAAATGTTATTATTTTTATTATTATGGAGACAATTATTAATAATAGCAATAATAATAATAACCGTCTCCATAATAATAATAAAAATAATAATAATAATTGTCTCCATTATTACAATAATAATCTCTGAGAAGATCCCTCTCTATATATCAGTGCGTTAAGTTTGTGTCACAGTGCAACAGTAGCAGTTAACAGCTCTTAGTTACCAAAAATCATCTAATTGCTAACCACTAAGCCTGTAGCCTAGTGGATAGAGGCTCTGTGTCATTATGGCACATGGACTATGCAGGTTCTAGGTTCAAATCCCAACCTGGGTAAAAAAAAATGTAATATTATTATTGAGAAGATGATTTTTATTATTATAATATGGTAAAAATTTGGGGCATGGCCAGGGAGTGATTGGGGATGTGGCTTAGGATTGCCATTTTTTCCCTCGTTCCCTTCCAGAAATGATGGGAGGTATGCAAGACTATTACTAATATTGCATGGCAAAGAAACCTAAAGAAAACAACCCTCTCACCGAGGAGGATTGCTAACATTACTATCTCCAGCCTATGCATCCAAAATAAAGCTCACTCCACACCATGAAATATAGAATAAAACAGATCCCAGACCAGACACAAAAAGCAAAAGACGGCCAACCGCAAACTAAAGGGAAAGTAAGATGACCATGCCACAAAATAGAAAATAATGCAAGGACCATCATGTTGAGTATAATATGTAAATTTATGAATTTACAGGGGTATATCAGAAATATGATTCAAATGGGCCATTAATATATAAGCTGTTATATAGTTAGCTGTTATTTAAAATTTTGTTCCCCTTAGCAGAAAAAAAGCTGTGGACATTCACTTTAATAAAGAATTAAAATGCTACCGGCCCTGTAATCTGTCCATTGATTTTCTGTCAGTGTGGCACTGAAGATGGCTGCTGGTCACATGTACATATCACATGTCATGTGATCATCACTACAGTGATTGCATTGGGTTTGGTGTCAGAAGCGAGCAGGGTCTATCACAAGAAGGGGTAGGAGCCATTGTCAAGATGCAGAAAAGCCTAAGATGCCTGAGAAAAGAGGGGGCACGCATCATTTTGTCAGTGTGCTTGGTTTACAATCATCCAGATGGTAGATGGCCTTCACAGGAACAGTTCTTCCTATTCATTGGATGGCAGGTCTTACATACAGTGGTTAACTAAACTACTACTAAAAGTGCCCCAAGGAAGGACACCAGCGACAGTGGGAAGCCTATCCAGTCTGGTCCAAACAAATATTTTACTTATAAATGTCCAATAGCAGTCAGAGTATCCAAGCTGACTATAGCTGAATGATGTCAGGACTTGCAGAAATATTTATGCACAACACATTTACATCATATAAGCTTCCATACATCTACAAGGAAAATGATGTTACACATACCATCTGAACATTGTACCGACCACTCCCTGCAGAAAGAGACTGATTGTAGAGGTCTCACATGATGGAGGCACTTCACTGTTTGAAACTCAGTCCATGTATCAGGTGGGTTAACCAGCTAGATCTCCGCCAAACATGCATAAGCAATGTTGTATACAGGCCGGTAAATCTACTTGACACAAGTATCAAGTTTCATACAGGGACCTCAGACATTTGGCAGTATAGGGGTGAATTATCAGAAGTGTCTGTGACAAAATTGTTTTAATGGCTTATGGCAACCAATCAGAGCTCAGCTTTCATTTTTTAAACAGTTGTGAGAAAATAAAAGCTGAACTTTGACTGGTTGCCATAAGTAATTAGAACAGTTCTGCTCTCAGACACTTCTGCTTAATCCTCCATATACTGTTCAAAGGACACCACCCGAGGTGCAAGCCAGGCTACAAATAACGAATATTGTAAGCACCTCATTTCTTACAATAAAAGTAATAATAAAAGAACTAACAAAAATGTTCTTAGTTCATCATCTTATTGCATCTCCTACTCCACCCACCATCTTACCCCTCAAATGGGTTTCAGGTTGCCCTCCAACTCTCCATGACTTGCAATTTCACTCACTGTCACACACACAGTTCTTCAGCTTACCAGACCCTGCACACCTTTCTGTACCTCTAAAAAGCTGCTACTCCCCACCCCCTAACACTTATATGTACCACCAAAGGGCAAACCAACCTCCCCTACAGCTCCACCGAGCACCATATGGCGCTTCACCATGCAATTCCAATCATATTTGCCCATTTTGATGTCCCCTCCACAGTACCAACCCACTCCACTAATCCTTGTTATATCCTTCCACAGGTCACAACAGCCAATGCTTACCATTCCCCCACAGCACCCTTTCTACGTTGCTACCGTATTAGCCTGCCATTTAAAATGTGCTTCCGCCATGAAAGACTACAGCTAACTATTCCATTGACATTACTAACACCTGCTACTCCCACTCCCCAATTACAACCTACCATAAAGGAAATCTACCCCCAGGATTAAGCACACTTTCAGGCAGATATATGCTATTTATGGCAGGATCTGCTCTTCTTTTACCTTCTTATGCCCCCCCCCCCCTTTAAAAAAAAAGCCTTTACATTTTTAAGCCTTATTTTGTAAAAACAAGGGCATAAAAACTTAAAAGAAGAGCAGATCCTAAAATAGGGGGCAAAAACCTGCATGTAAGTGTGCTGGGTTTACAATCTTTAAACCTTATGGTAGATTTAATCCTACATACATAGCAAACCACCCAGTCCTCCATATCACTGCCCTACCTGGTTTTATATCCCCACCACAATGCCATAACAAGAAGCCCTAAAAATAGTTTCACACCACAGCAGAGTTTGGAATCCTGCTCTTAGCGCACAATACCACCCCCATAGCTCTGCCTCTCCCCCACATAGTGGCACATCTTACAATACCACCATAAAAACTCTGCTTCCCCCCCATATAGAGCCACAACTCACAATACCACCCAAAGCTCTGCTTCCCTACCACATAGAGGAAGAACACACAATACCACCCCAGAAATTTGCCCTCCCATCACAGCTCACCGTAGCATCACTGTAGCTCTGCCTCCCCATTGTCTAAGGAAAGGGTAGAGCTCACCTTCCAAACACAATGCCATGGCACGGATCACCCTGCTGCTGGGGCATCAAACTTCAAAGTGGAAGAAATATTCACGATCCAGCCTGTATCCGATACACACTGCTTTATTGGGTAAATCACCGATACAAAAAGAGTACAGCACATTTAAAAGTCCCACCGGGAGAGTGGGACTCCTCCCCGAGATAACACGTCACTTCCCATCTGATGTTGAATATTCATGAATAGGGGATGTGTTCCGTAGAAATCCGGTGAGTCTCTAATCACATATGCACGAATACATTATATACAGTAAATGACATTATTGGTAAATTACTGGAAAAAATAGATCCGGAGGGGAAATAAATGCAAAAGAAATAAGAACAAATGAATATGATGAATGATGTTGGGAAGAGGGTCGCGAATAGTCAATGCGTCAACCCAAAGGCCGACATGTAATTGTAATTTGGAGGACCCTAGAGAGCCCGGCACGGGGCAGCGTCGCATCCAGCCACCATCTAAAAATACAGAAACAAACAAAAGGTAAGTTAATATGACGTATGTCATAATAAAATCAAAAATGTTTGTGCATGAAAACAAATGCAAGACAAATAATAATGGTCCCAAGGTACTAATTGTACGAGTATATTGACAATATACCAAGGTTATGCATAGAAGGTGCATGGTTGTCTGCAAATGTAACGAAAGAGCAACAATGTTTACAAAGCTACAGTCAAGTTGAAGACAACAATATAGGTAGGTTATCGGGTATGTAAATAGTGGTACATTAATTCTTTCTTTAGGTTAAGACCTAATGGGAAGCATGTTTCTAAGTGGAAAATCCAAAAAGCTTCACGATTTCTTAAAATATCTCCTATATTACCTGATCTGATTGGTTTGTTAATTCTTTCTATAATAAAGGTGCTTAAACAATCTGTGTTGCCTTTGTGGACTTGTACAAAGTGTTTTGACGCGGCTGACAAATTCCGTCCCTCGGGACGTATGATATCATGTAAGTGCTCCATGAAACGAATTTTAAATTTGCGCATTGTCTGACCGACGTACATTAGGTTACATGAAGTACAATGGATTACATAAATTACATTTTTTGTGTTGCAGTTGTTAAAGCCGCGTATGGGAAACTTTCTATTCCCCTAACTGTTAGAAAAATATTTTTCTTGTTTTCTGCATATTTGCAGGTAGTACAGCGTGTTGCTCCACATCTGAAAAAACCTTCCGTATTGAGCCATGTTTTGTTATGATCAGATCTGGAGCTAAACAAGGAGGGGGATAACATGTTCCCTAGGGTGCGTCCTCTACGGGATACTATTCTGCATCCTTGGGACAGTATTGAATCCAAGATCGGGTCTGCTTGTAAAAGAGGTACATGTTTTTTGATTATGTTTGATATTTGTTTGAATTGTGGACTGTACTGTAAGACTGCTGTTGGAAGAGATTTGGATTTTGTAGTAGTAGAGATAGAATTATTTTTGGCACGTTGCTTGTCCTGTCCGTTTATCAAATCTCGCCTGTCTTTATGTTCTACTCTGTTTATAGCCCGTGTTAGGGTCCAGTTGAGGTATCCCCTGTTGGCTAGTCTTTTACAAATGTTATGTTTTTCTAAATCATATGTTTCTGTTTTGCTGCAATTTCTTTTACTCCTGGTCAATTCTCCCACCGGTATAGATTTTATTGTATGTTTGGGGTGGTGGGATGTGGCATGTAAGATGGTGTTACCTGCTGTAGGTTTCCTAAAAGTAGATGTAATGATTGGTTGATCTGGTATGCCTTCCAAGGAGATATCTAAAAATGTGATTTTGCAGTCATGGATATTGGCAGTGAATTTTAAGTTGACATCATTGTTATTGATGTAATTGATAAAGCCTGGTATGGCAGGCACATCTCCGGACCATATGATCAAAATATCGTCGATGTACCTGCCATACCAGTATACATTGTTCAAAAATGGGTTGGCATGATTATAAATGATTGTAAACAGGAGAAGAGATCGGGGGCACTATTGAGGAGATTCCTATGCCGTCGTGGCAATGAGGACTCTGGTTCAGAGTCAATATAGAGTTCGAACCATAAGACTTTGTTGAGATTTTGGCGTGGTGCTCTAACTATAGCAGATAATCATATACAAGAACTTTGTGGAAGAGAAAGGAAAGTTGGCACTCACCGCCTTTTGTAAAACTCTTTTTCTTTATTGATCCATACAAATTTGGTATCTGCGTAATCGTATTGACCCAAAGAAGTAGACATGTCATTTGGGGCGTGCAGTGAAAGCCTTATAATCCAAGCCCACAAGAAAATGGCGCAAATGCCACCATTTTCACTGCCTTTGAATTTTTTCCCGCTTCCCAGTACATGGCATGGAATATTCAATACCATCGCTATGAAGTGCAATTTGTTACGCAGAAAACAAGCCGTCACACAGCTCTCTACATGTAAAAATAAAAAAGTTAAAGATTTTTTGAAGGTGGGGAGTGAAAAATGGAAATGGAAAAACAGGAAAGGGCCCGGTCCTTAACTGGTTAAATAAACCTACCATGAGGAATCTACCATCAGAAGTAGATCTGATGGTAGATTCCTCCTGCCTGCCTCTGCCCTAATCTGTAATTTTATAATCCTGGGCGTGTACTAGCCTGGCCGGGCACTGGGAGCTAAGGCTAGAGCCTCTGCAATTAATTTACATATTAGTAAAATTGTAAACAAATTAGGTTAGGTTCCAGGATTATTAAATTACAGATTAGGGCAGAGAGACAGGAATAATCTACCATCAAATCTACTTCTGATAGTAGATTCCTCATGGTAGTTTTCCTTTAAAATAAACTTTTAAAATCATAAATCGCTCTGGGAACATGTATGGGCTGGGAGATGTGAATAAAAGAAATTAGAGAAATGCGATTCTCTGCATCCAGAAGACTCACCCGACACTGTACATCTTTTGAACAGGTCCTGGATTGGATCCTCCCATCTTTCCCTTAATAAAACTCCATTCTGTTTAGTGGATATCCTTGTTTCCCCACTGTATAACACTGCTGTTCCTCATGGATGACCCAAATACTCTTACTCTCCTGCGATTTTAATTGCTTGCTACAGCCATATCTATATACATTTCACAACAACACTATAGTTAGCAATGCACCCATGGCCTAAGTGTGGCAACCGTGACCTCTCACATGTAGATTATCTCACAATAACCTTGCCTGACCACGCACCTCTCAAAAGGTCACACTGACTACAGGAGATTCAGTAATAAAGGGAAGTCAGCCCCCTTCTGACTCCGGGTTTTGAAAAAGGACCCCTCATTTTCTCCGCTATGACAGAATTTAACATTAACGAGGGTATGGTGCAGTTCGAGGCACAGCCAATTCTCACCTTAGAGGATTTGTTATAAAGGAAATCGCTAGAAGTAAAAGTTTGGCCCCAGCGGCGACCCTGAAGCGCACAGTAGATGAGTCGGAGGGTTTATTTGTTACTTCTGACAACACAAAAGTTTCTCTCAGACCACTTATCACAACAAGCAGCACACAAGAGTGTTTTCCTTAAATAGGGGCATATCGTAGAGGGAGAGTGTGCAGGACACATGCTAGCCACTATTGTCAACACCCAACAGGGTCTTCTACATCTCTCATGCTTGCAGTCTGCCTCAGGTGTACAAAGGGGTGTTCCCATTTCATCAAATATTATTGTTTCCAATATACTATCTATATCAATAGCTCATGGTTTTCTAGATATCTGCTTGCTGTCACTTCCAGTGGATACAAATCTGACCATGGTCACAACTCTGCTTACTCTATGATACTAACGAGCTGTGCACCTGTGGGGATTCCTACAGAAGGACAGCAAGCAGAGATCTAGAAAACCATGAGAAATTGATGCAGAAGGTATAATGGAAAATTGTTTAACTTTTCATCATATAAACAATAACAGTTTGCTGAAATGGGAATAACCCTTTAATTACCCTGACAGACACTCGAAGAAAAACAAATAATCTTAGCATTCATTTATTTTTTTACTTTATATTTACCTCCTTCTTTATAACAATTTCTTCACGTTTATCCATGTTTTCCTGTTCCAATTTCATTAACTCGCGTTGTATTTTCTGACGTTTCATTTCCAAAGACAATTCATGGTCATAGTCATAATTTACATCACCATTTTCTGAATCTAGGACAAATTGCAGCACAATACTTGAATATTGTAAATGTAAAGCAAAGGAAAGAAATTAACTCAAGCAACATAGCCTCTAGTAAAACTGTTGTCGTGCCTGGGGTGTTTGCAAACAACTGGAGAGGGCACTTTACAGGACTTTTCTGGACAAAGTAAATGTAGTAGTAAATGGGAGAGCCAAACAAAGCAGTTGCAATGTGTTAGATTGACTATCGTGATAAACCCTTGAAGGCAACAGGTTTGCTTCATGTAATGTTGTACCATGTGTCCCTATCAGGACTTCTACTCCTTAATTCACATGGGCTGTGTACTACAGAAGGATTTGTAACCTCATTAGAAGCCAACACAGCAGGTGAGACATCTCTGTAGAATCAGCCCATGGGCTAAGAACTAAATTGCGGTTATGTCCTGAACATACTGCTTACACGATCTAATTCAGACAGCACCTACTGTGCAAAAGCTTGCGGCCAACTACAATGAAAGTAATATACAGAAACGTTCATTGATGCAGCATGAATGATTTAGAAAGTGGCAGATTTCACAAGCACCGCAGCAATGGGTGGATCTGATATGCCCCATTTACAGCTTACAAACCAGTAGGGAAAAAATAAGCCTACATACTACAGTGTACAGGGATCAAAGAAATCTGCTTAAAAGATAGGGATCACAACTTTTCAGCACGGATGTAGAAAAATTTTACATAACTGGAAGAGTGTTAACACATTTCTGGACTAGAATGTTAGCTGCAGAAAACGCTACAAGATAAACCTTTCCCTTGTCTTGAGTACTTATTATAAAAAATGGTGTCAGATGTTGGTAGCATGTTGAACACAGAGCTAACAGCATTATAACATGTTTTCATAAATAATCCAATATAATTATTAACACCCAGCTGCTGCAGCAACTTAGAAGACCAAAAGGAGACCCCTTCCTCCATTATGGGCATAAACATCTCTTTTAGTGCCGTTTCACACAGACTGATCAACTCAAGATCACAGCATGCAAAATTCCAGTGCCACAGGCTTTCTACACTGTAAGGAACCGGAATCCTTGAATCCCCGCAGATCGCGAAAACGAGTGGTCTATCAGACCCTCATCGCTCCGTTAGATTAATGCAGCAGACCGCGCATGACCGTTCTGCTCCATTACTCTCTATGGAGCTGACGGAAATTGATGCTGATTCCCTATCCACGGGAAAGGGCCTAACATTCCTTTGTGGGAAAACCCTTTGTTCTCCAAAACAAAAAAAACTCGGATGGCACTCCTTAGATGATACAGATCTATAGTGTAAGGAGTGCCTGCTTTTTTAATATATAGCAGTGCCAAGACTAATCATTTTTACACGGTCGGTGCGGCTGTTTAGTAATAAAAACAAGCAGGAACTCATAGATTGCCATTATGTAAGGAGTTCTGTCGGTCTGTGCCACAGGACTAAGCACGGTTCGTGGACCAACAATGGCAGTTTGAAATTGGAATTAATCTGCTACATATGTACATTTATTCATTTGAATTTTATTAAAAAACTTTCCCATAATTGTAGCCATGTTGGCCCTTAGAAATTAGATAACTGTCCTTGGATGCACCCACACTAGCAGTGGCGCGACATGCGCTATTGCAACCTACCTGACCCCTTGGATTCAGCGTTCATTACCACAGGACGGCTGTGGGACAGGCTGTAAGGGTGAACTCACACTGGTGTTTTTTTTCACTGATCAATGGTAAATTTAAAGCCTGTTCTGTTTGTGTTCAATGACAACATTGGGTCAGTGGAAAAAAAACTGAAGTGTTAAAAAGAACATTGAAAAAACTGGTTCAGTAAGGAGTCAGTGGGGAAAAAAAATTACTGAAGTCTGGAAGAGAAATCCAATCTGTATGTGTTCATAAGCCAAAATGGGTTCAGTGAAAAGTTACTGGTGTGAAAAATAAGTCCACCCCAACTCCAACCATTTATATACAAAAACGTATTGTCTCTTTGGGCAATCCCTCTAGTAGAGGTGATCACATCCAAGGTTAACAAGGCTACATTTATGGATAATTATCTTCAATTGGATGCTATGAAAAAAATGTACTTGTGTGTCTATGTGGCAGATAGAGTAAGTTACATTTTAATGCCCAGATGACAATATCCCTTTAAGTTATTTCATCAGTTTTAATATAAACCAATATAAAAATGTGGGAAATGAAGACTAATACTAATGAGGAGGTTCTGATCAACAGCTACTTGTTTATGGGGGAAGCTAGAAACAGCAGAAAAGTTTTGCTACCTTTAGGTTTGTACTCACTTATTTTTCCATGTGGGTTAACTGCATGAAAATGAAATGAACAATTTGCAGAAAGTAAAAATTAACTTCAAATACTACCGGAATTTACTAAGGATGAAATCTAGCGTAATTTCACAGACAGATCTCTGCCCAAAACAAGTGATGTTTAAAAGAACCAAATTTGCTGTAATAAACCTAATGACAGGCTTCCATAGTACTATACCAACTACTGCCCTCAAAGTTTTAGATAAAAAAAAATGCATAGTTCCTTTCCCCAGAAAATAAACTGTGGAAGCTTACCTGGCCCCCTGCCAAAAGGAGCAGCAAGTCACAAGTGGCATGTGACATTTACGTGAGTTTAACAAAATAAGAAGTCAACTGGGTTTTGCACCAAGGATAACTGTCATGATATGCATGACAAGACTAATTGTAACTCAATCAGTCATGCAGTTTGGTTTTATTATGAGCAGCAGCAGCCTCAAAGTTTACATGAGGCGCTGGGCTCCTGACAAACTATCATGTTTATCCCTGGGTGCCTATAGCCTTAATATCTTGTGCTTTTTACCGTCTCTAGTAGTTTCCCATTCACCTGCTTCTTCGTCAGTTTCTGGAGTTCTTTCCTTAGTAATTTTAATGTCTTCCTTTTCTCTGTGTCTTCCCCTGGCAGACTCTTTCTACAATGAAAAGTATTTCTTAATGTCAATATTAGCAGAAATAGCAAACACCAGGACTATGTTCACATCCATGCATGTAGCAACAACTCATTAACAAAAAACATCATTATGGGAAATAAACAAGCTTAAAAAAAATACCATCATTTATTTATATATATTCATACCCTGGAAGGAGAAGTTTGTTCTTCAGCTGTGCGTTTCTGTGGTTCTGATTCTACCTCCTGACGCTTATTTTTCATTCTATCACGCAAATCTATAGTGGGTCTTTCTGGTGACCTAAGAACAGAGGAATTTCATGAAGACACGTATAAGGTAGATATCAGTTATACAAAATTTGAGAGTAAACCAAACAGTTCACACCTGCGTTCATATCACCATTAACTTCCATCAATAAAATGATAATGGAAGACTAACCGATCGATTATCTCCATTGATTTCAATGGGTTTTTTAAAGGGGTTGTTTGGCTTTCTTAAACAAAACAAACAAAAAAAAAAAAAAAAAAAAGTACTAACCTCCTCCAGCACTCTCAGTCTCCCCCGCTTGGCACACCCCTGTCCCAGCGGATCATACAGTGCCTAGAGTGCCTGTCCCTGTAAACAAACAGGGGCATGGCTCTGACGAATGGCGGAACGGGCGACTAGGAGTGCCAGAAGAGGCATGTACATGTTTATTTATTCATTTATTACAGCAGCCACCAGCCAAAGTCGGACAACCCCCTTTAACTGCTTTCGGTAGTGTACGTCTACGCCACTTCCTTTAATCTGTTATATGAAGGGATAATTGGGCAGGAGCTGTTGTGAATGGACATCAACGTTAATAGCGGAGGTCAAAATGCAATTGTCAACTGGGCCATTTTTTTAACAAACACTCATCAAAAACCAAAATCTAATGCACGAGAATATTTCTGTAGCAAAAAATAGAGAAAAAGTTATATATGAAAATGTTGTATTATATATTCTGCGTTTCTTCTGAACTAACGGCTTCTTTATCCTTCCCAAAACCGTTGAACAGCTTTTTTTATTTTCTGTAGTTTATATGGGGGTTCCAGAATTTTATTGTGTTGATCACCTTTTCTTGGGAAAAGGTGGCGAATATTAAATTGGAAGCACCACTGTTAATAAGCTGTTTGCAGAGACCCCAATGTTTAGATGAGCAGTGCGGCCTTTTCATGGACTACCAAGCAGAACACATGATTGTGGTAGGCCCCATCATTTGTACATTACAGAGCAAAGCAGAAGCAATGCGACGACCAGATCTCCGAAGCTGCAATGGCAGAACAATCTGATGTTACCATCTCTCTGACTGAAAGGTGGCCAATATATAAAACTCAAAACTCCCCTATAAATGTGGGATGGGGATCAGGGTTAGGCTACATTTGTGCGTGTTTTATTTAGTCAACAGATAGAAAAGTGTTTGTCCTTGTGCTATGGGCTATGGTTTTCACTGGTTTGGGTGTGGGTGTGTATGCAGGTCGTCTGCCCAGCATATTCCTGCCGAGTTTACAGCTCAGACAGTCTTTTCTGCATCCACCAACACAGAAGCAGCCCTCACACACCAGTAGATTGTTTGTGGCCAAAGAATTAACTTTGTGCTATTCAAGTTACTAAGAGACTCCAACAAAAACTTCAAAAATAAGACCATGTCAAGACTGTGTAATAAAGCTACTTACCTTCGGTAAGTACTGCTATAGCCTTTCCCCCTTGGTGATGGGCCATGAACATATCTACAGGTATTACCATACACACAGTTACCAGTTTTCATCCAGTTACGACACTGTGTCTGAAAGAATAAAGAAAACCACATAAATCTGGAACTATTCATGTACTGGGTGCACTGTAGCAATAGCAAAATAATTACTTTAAAGCCAGAATTATGGTAGTTTATCATAATAAAGACCTTTGTGTACCATATACGAGGCAAACGCAGCTTGCAGGAGTTTTCAAGAACTTTCATGTTGATGACTTATCCTTATAGGTTACAAACACAAGAATAATGGGGATCGGAATAGGAAAAATCTACCTGATATGTAACAGCCCCAAGTGGTACATAGCTTTCCCAATTACTTAAATGCTCATCTATAACCCATTCTCAACTCAACTTATTGATGGGGGTGCTGGGATTTAGATCCCAACCAACCTGATATTGATGGGTTATGCTAAGGAAAGGTCATTAATGTATTTTAAAAATCCTAGAAATCCCCTCAAAGGCCTCATCTATCCAAGTGGACCATTTAGATTTTAGTGTTGTTCTGCAGATGAAGCCATCAGAAGGCTTTCTCATTGGACTACTTCGGGCATTCTGTCAATCTTGTCTGTAAACTAACCATCTACTTGCTGCAGGAGAACAGTTCTACTACAATGAATGGTTGGCCATATACTACAAGGCTGAGCCACCACAGTCACTCATAGTCTCAGGGGCTCTCCACACTGGCTAAGAGAATGGAGAGCTGGGGTCCTGGGTGGTCCCTATCATACAGAAAGAAATGAGTCTGCTCTTACCTCTGCACTATTCCCTGTGCTAGGTCCAAGCCTCTCAAAAACACTTGGTCTACGTGATGTGCTATCCGATATGGTCTTGGTATTTTCTACTGTGACCTTCCGTCGGATTTTTGACATCTTGTTCTTTTTCTTTCCTATTAAAGGGTAAAGATGTTTTTCTTTAATGCTCTGCATCTTACGTTTTAAAGTGAACGTTCACCTGAAAACCACATTTTCAGTTACATGAAAAAGATGAGCGGCTTTTTAAAAGATACGGCATTGCTCATCCAGTGTTACTGCCTGTATCATAGTCCAAAATTCTGATCACAAGAGCTTCAGATCCAAAATCTGCTGGCAGCCCATTAGGATGGATAGGAATGATTCACAGCCGGGATCAGGAATATGATACAAGTTGTAACTTGGCATTAGTAAACAGCGTAGTGTATTCAATTAAAACTCATATCAGTATAAAAACCATAACAGTATTTAGAGCAACGCAATTCATGTAAACTTTACTTACGTTGTATCGATCCATACAGTGGTCATGACATTTCCCGATACAGGAACATGATTGATTTCATCAGCAACAGATCTCCGTGACTTAAAGGGGTTTTCCCACAAAAAAAAGTTAGGCCCTCACAGATCACGAAAATGAGGGGTCTGATGGGGTCCCACGTACCCCCGTTGGCACTCCGTCAGACTAATGGAGCAGACAGCCGCACATGACAGTTCTGCTCCATTAATCTTTATGGAATGGAGGGAAAGTGACGAACTTTTGTTAACGGGAAAACCCCTTTGAGTCGATTCCAAAAATCTCAATCCATGCGTCGGTGGGATTTTCCAGTCCGAAAGTAGAACGACTAAAGTAAATGCAGCATGTACGTTTAGTAGTTCTATGTTCAGTCCAGTAAATCCAAAAGACACACGGGGAGGAGATTTATCATTACTGTGTGAGAGCAAAACTGTTCTATTAGCAACCAATCAGAGCTCAGCTTTTGTTTCCCCACAGCAGTTCATAAAAAGAAAGCAAAGCTCTGATTGGTTTTCACGAGCAACTAGTTCTGATCTTAGACGCTTCTAAAGAATCTCCTTGACTGAGCAGGATTATCCGAACAAACTCACCCGTGCACAACCAGCATTATAATGGGCCATTAACTTTGCTCTGACAACTACAGAGTGGACAAAGCAGTGACAATGCAAGTGCCAGCCTGCGTGGCCACTGCACACAGCTCACGGCCACCAATGTCCCATAGATGGCTTCTTGCATCCATACACAACTGTAATGGGAAACTGCTGGGCCCCATCTGCAATCCAGCTAAGACCCCAACTGTAATCATCACATTACATCACAGGCTCCTGGGTCCAGGTGTGTATGTATCTGCTCAAGTTACACCCATGCGCATGAAACACTTCGGACCTGCCATATTCTCATCCATGAGACATTGGATCACGTGAGCTGTAGTCCACAGTTCTGATGTGCAGGTCTTATACATACCTGGGATTTCACACTTTATACAATACTACTTATACATTTTATGAAACCCCCTGCACATGATACTAGTACTACACTGGTACTGAATGTCCTGGTGGGGCAGCAGTAGTAGGGTATAACCAGCACAGGAAAGGGGGGGGCAGTCGTAGTGGGGGTATAAACGCTCTTCAGCTGCCAGAATTTTAGTTTCTTCATTGGCCCCTTTTGTAGGCTATAACATTTTAGCTTTTGCGTTATTGGGGCCATGTGACGGCATTTTTTTTGCAGGATGAGATGCTTTTTCCAGTGTTACCATTTTGGGGTTAGTATAACCTATTGTTGAAAATTTATGAACTTTTTCGTTTTTGCAAGTTTATGATAATTTATTCATGTAAATATGTGACCATTAGGTATCTATGAATTGTATTTGCTTCCCATCTAATATATATAATAGATGAACACATCCGTTACATTTAGAAGGTGTGAAGTAAATTATTTTCTATTTGGGGCACATTTTTTGACATCTAAGTCAATTTTTATGCATATTTCATAAGAATGTCACAATTTTTATTAAAGTTGCATGAGGGTACCTATGTCTTTAAACTCCTTGGTGCAATTTTGATGGGACAAGTATCTACTTTCAGAACATCGTTCAGAATATGGTTTTATGGGGTTTAGTGTAATTCTTTATGCTGTAATTTCGGTAATTTCAGTAATTTCCTCAATAGTCCATGTATTGCAGTACTGATCAAGGCTTGAGCCAGTAAGGAAATACTAGCATGCAGTGTGCATTTTAGTCCACAAGATGGCACACACCTGCTGAAAATGGTACAAATACTAACTATAGTAGGCAGAGTTCACTCACTTTTATGAATCATCTCTATTATCATGACTTACGAACCTTTTGGAGACAGAGTGCCCAAGCTACAACCAAAACCCACTTATATGTCGCAAAGTGCCAACATGACAATTTAAGCAGTAACCTATTGATCCCTGCTTTATCTCAGGTTTTAATCATATTGGCATCCTGAGTTCACAAATACAATAGAAAGAGGATAGAGAAATTTGGATTGTAGCTTCCCTCCAGGGTTCCCTGAAGAGGAGGAATCAGGGGACCCAGAGCAGGAGCTCCAATGACAATCCATCTCTATCCACACCTTCTTGCTCATCCTGTAGTCCTGGCAGCCAAGGATGTCGCTTTAAAATAGCACGTTGTGGGCTGTATTGGATCACAGGAGAAAGCCTTGAGTCCTAGCTGGCAAACTCTTTGTTGGAGTGAAGTCCTGGGTGCCCACAAAAAGGGCTCTGAGTGCCACCTCTGGCACCTGTGCCATAGGTTCGCCACCACTGCTCTATGACAATTGTACCTTTTTTTAATTCTTGGAGAATTTTCCATATTGACATGTATAACTAGTACTGCGTGGTGCTCAAATATTTAAAAGAAAGAGGAGATACTAAGAGATACAACAGACACACAGAATAACAGAGACGGTTCTGTGTAGTATCTTTTATACAGGATTAGAGAAATGGTACGTGCTACATTGAGTATGCAAGAAGTGGTACAGTTCCGTGCCCATATATAAAGGATTAGAAAAGCGGCACTGTGCAATGCCATATATGCAGGATTAGATAACTGTATTATGAAGTGCTCATATATAACTGCAAATCTGGGCAGGAATATGAACAGCTCTACAATTTGCGTTAAGTTCAAGTTGTGTTTCCATAGCTATTCCATTTAAAGGATGCTAATTTAATGACATTTTAAACAGTGTTTTTAGTGGCATGCCCACTATGTAGACATGCCACACATTTGCAATAATGCTGTGGGAGCAGGGGTGTAACAAAGAGAGGCTGGACACCATAGCAGACTTTTAAAAGATGCCCTTTTTCCTTTAAAGGGAACCTGTCACCAGGTTTTACACCACTAAACTACTAGCACTCTCAGGTAGGGTATGAAATGTCCTTTCTAAAAGTACCTATAAAAAAAATGTCCTTTGCTTATTAACATAAATTTGCTGCATTTTTCTGCAGTTCCATCTGGGGGAAGTTTAGTGCACAAAGATTTATACTGCTTCCATTGAGTTAAATAGTAGCTGTTTGTATTTCTGTATCTTAAGCTCCCCCTAGTGGTGGCTACAGGCAGTCAGTTTTATCAAGTATAGCTGTATTAATGTATTTATGCCAGTTATATGATGTAAACACATTCAAACAATTAAAACCTTATTGTTAACCATCTGTCAGAGTGTGAGGTTTTTACTTAATTTTGCTATGGTGCCCTGTAATATCTGTGTGTGCAGCTGGACGTATGATAGTGTACATTATACTGGTATTCCAATATTGTACAATAGCAAGTTGTCTCTTCTGACCCAGTGCGGGTTTCCTTCCTCCTTGGTCTCTTCAGCTGTTGTGGCAGCTTTGCACGCACACGCCTGTTCATAGAATTTGAAAGCTCTGTGTGTCCATTTCTAAAGTGTCTCTACAATCCCAAACACAAATCAACCCCACAAGAAGGCATCTGTCTTCTGCCAGCTCTGACCTTTGCCTTGTATTTGGGATTTTGCCTGACTTTTGTCTGCCCCAAACACAGACCATTGTATGTCTGACTCCTGCCTGGTACTTTGTGCTGGGTCCTCTAACCCACCAGGGACAGCTGTCACCTACACTCCGGCCATTCACAATAGAAAGGTATTGGCCAAGCCTTCTTAGTTGAGGTAAAGACATCCTAAGTATAGCTCCTACAGTATATAAGGATCAGACAGCTGGACCTTTTGTCCTCTCAAAGATAAGACAAAGGAGTCCGAAATTGGCTTCTCTCTCCGATACTATGAATGCATTGTTCAGCTAAGCTGAGTGTGTTTGGAGCGAGGCATGGGCTAAACTAGCATTTGCTGACAATGTTAACGCATGGATTTTCAAATGCATCAGAGCAGCTGAGAAGAAGCGATTTGCCTAATTACATTGAAGTCAACATGGTGTTTACAAAGTGCATGCGTTAACGTGATTTTAATGCACTTGTTTTGTAAACACAATGTTGGGAGCAATGTAGCTAGGTAAATCTCCTCTTCTCAGCTCTGATGCGTTTGAAAAAGCGTGCCTTAACGCGAACACAACGCAATGTATGAACACATCCTATAGGGGTTGTCTGGACTTTGACTTTTTAACAGAGCCCCAGGGTGATGTGAAAACAAGTTAAAAGCTATACTTGCCTTTCTCCAGAACTCTGGTTTACCTTAGTGATGATGTCACAACCAGTAAACACCTGATACAGCCTCTGCCTACAGGGGCCTCAGCCAGGACCTGAGAGTACATTCACATGCGATGTCGAATGCATGCGTTTCAAAACAGCCGAAGAGAGATTTGCCTAATGAAATGGCTGTTAACATTTTCATTTACAAAATGCAATGGTTAATGCATGTGTTAACAAGCATGTTAACATTCTGCCAACAAACACATGTATTAACAAACGCATGTAAAACAAACATGTAGACGCATGTAAAAACACAGTGTAATTAGGCAAATCTCTCTTCAGCTGATCTATTGAGTTTTGAGTAAAAAACAGAAATCAGTCTAGTAATGAAGTGGTTAAACCTCTCTGTATTTCCGCCACTATGATGTCCATTAAGCTTTCCAAAAAGACATAAGACATGATGTAAATTATGTTGTCTGTCCTTTATCTAACAAGAGAAAAACGTGTTTCTATTCAGTCACAACAGATGTATTTGTGTTCCACACAACACATGGTCATTACTATCACATCTATTACAAGGTTCAAGTAGTGACCTGCATTTTTGGTAACCAATCAGGAATTATCTCAGAAAAAAATTAGGAAACTTATTTAGCAACCTGTTCCCTGCAGACCACAAAGCTTACTGATGACTGTAAATGTTCACAAGCATACTTGCTTCATCTCCATACGTTACACACACATTTTTACACAAGAGACTTGACTCAGCAGGCATTCTTCCTGAGAAAGGCACATTTCACATGTTTAATGTGAATTTAAAGGGAATTAAAAATTCACATTGAAGTGAGAAGTAAACTGAATGTATAAAGTCCCAGGGGTGGAGAATTTAGCAATGAAGTCAAACTCTCCTCACCTTAGAACGCCCCCTCTGCTGTGATAGAGATCATGCACCAGACTTGATCATAGATGTTTATGGAAGCAGGGGCATCAGTTGCAGTGAAGGGGGCATTCTTAAGCAAGAAGAGCTTAACTTCGGCTCAAAATTCAGCTCTTTTTATTTTGGGCTTCAGAATGCAGCGAGCCCTATAGTTTATACCTTTGAGAGGGCGTGTTGCATTTTGGTTTAGTTTACATTGCGTTTTTAAACGCATTACATACGCAAATGCAATGTCAACACATGTGTTAACTTTGCGTGAATGCATGTGTTTCTTAACGCAATGTTAACACATGTTTTGTAAATGTTAACAATATCACCTCTCCTCAGCTTGCAATGCATTTCAAAATGCAATGTAAACACAACCAAAACACAATGGGGCACATTTACTCTGGGCTCTGTGACAGTTTTCTGGTGGACTTTGCACATTCTTTTAGGTGTAAACAGTCTGTTGCACACCCTATATTAAAGGTGCACCTTAAAAAAGTTGCTGAACTATTTAGGGACATTGCAGGGAAGCCCCAGATTCATGACGAATGGGCACCAGGAATCCTGCATCTGGATATAATAAAACACAAAAAAAAGAAAAATGTTCAGAAAAAAATTAATTTTTTAATTAATACCCTTAAAAAATACTCTAAAAAAGTTTTGCCTTTAAAAAGATGGTGATGACCGTCAGTGCAGAGAAGCTTCCAGTGTCCTAGCCTGCACTATCTGTTAGGGTACATTTACATGTGGCTTTTAAAGCATGCATTTCAAAACGCAATTCAACAGCTGATTGAATTTAAGTTAACATTCGTGGTTACAAAATACCACAGTTATCATAAACATTTGTTCATGTCTGTGTTAACATTAGCGTTTTGTAAACTCAAATGGTAACAACTATCTAAATCTAATTCCCCCTTCAGCGGTTGCATTACATTTTGAAACAAAGGGTGCATTCAAACGTGGCGTTTTGAACCCATTTTTAAGCAGTCCATTAATAAACGCTTGCGTTTTTTGAAAATGCATCCGTTTTTGTCCGGTTTTTTCAACTACCTTAATTGGTTAAAAATGGATACATTTTGAAAAAGCGTTTCTTAACGCATGCATTTTTTAACGGACTGCTTAAAAACGGGCCAAAACGGGTTCATCCTGCATCCAAATACGTTAAATGCCACATGTGACTGCACCCTGAGCTTCGGAACATTGTGGCCTAATAGGATGCTGCCATTGAAATACAGGTTTGGAAAACTTCTTCCCTCTTATTATACATGATCAAGCAAGTAAATATGACCCAATAACTACTGTGAATTCACTAGTAAGGCCCTTCCACACTTGCGAGTGTGATGCAATGAACTCGCATCACAAGCACAACGCGTGCTGCCCGGAACCTGGCCCGAACACTGCAAACCAGAACTGAACTCAGCATGTTAGTTCAGTTCCGGTTTGCAGCATTCGGGCCGTGAGATCCGGGCAGCATGCATTGCGAGTGTGACGCGAGTTCATCACATCACACTCGCAAGTGTGGAACAGGCCTAAAGCATACAGATTTGTCTGCAGGTTCTCATAGGGCTTCTCCTCTCACATAGAGAGATCCTGTGTGAGTCCGTAGGAGTAAACCTTGTCTGTAAACAATGCAAAAGACTTATTGCTTGCTTCTAATTACAATCGTTTAGGTGTAAACACATCTGCAAAGGGGAAAAGTTCCTCCCCGCTGCACTTAAATAGTGCTTCTAAACATAATTCAAGCCCAGCGCGTGAACCCAGCCTCATAACAGAACTGCATCCAATCCATAGAAGCCCCAACCAGACCACAAATCTCAGCATAAACTGTTTATTGATCCATTTGGTTGATTCCATTTAACTTATGGCATTGTTGTACAAAAACAGCCTACAAATCACAACTATCAAGTCACTAAAAACACAATTGTATAAAATCTCTGGTGATGATCTCTAACTTTTCCATCCGATCTCCCAGTATCCTCCTTGTGTTAGCTAGTAAAATGATTCTCACCTAGAACAATGGTGTGGTTAAGACCTCATTAAATAAGGAACATTGTTTTGCATTTTTATTATGTGTGTACATCCTCCTTCTTTGTTCTTACCTGTGCTTTGTCTCACTACTCCACCTACTCATTGGAATAATTTTCTGTTTAGCTTGTGCTTTTTGATCTTTGTTGGCCTTTCATCTGTTGCACACTGATTAGCTCTTATAATGTTTGTAAAAAGAACAATCAATTTAATTGGATTATACCTTCATGCAGAATGATCAGATAATTTGTGGGTCCTGGTTAGTTGTTAAATTACAATGGCCTCACATTTGGGGTATGTTTACTTTTAGTACAATGCAACTTTAAAAAAATACTGTGGGGCTAAACATACTAAGCAAAATATGCCAATATTGTAATAGCAATAAATACAACCTTAAATAAAACAAAAGGTATACAAAACAAGTGGAATTTTAGCTGCAACATTGATGAAGAAATTGTCCACTTTCTTTAAACCTTTGATAATTTATTCTCATCATGCAGTATCAATCTGTTCCTTTTCCCAGATTCACTTTATTTATTGGTAGTTGGGAGAGAGTCGACTCTCATCATATCAGCCGCCTTTGGAGAAAACTCCTACACTACCTTGAGAATACTAATGATGACCTCCGATAGCACAGTAGATTTGTAGTGACATGGCTCATCCCATAGATATCTTTCCATAGTAGTTGTTTTTTTAAAATTTCACAGATTCCAGTTTACTTATGAAATGCAGCACTAGAAATACAGATGTGACCCCTAAAGGGTTCATCAAATTTAAACACAAATTTGTTTTTATGAATGATATACTTCAGCCCTTTGTTCTAACACCAGGCTGCCAATTGCCGAATGCTACAGCCCATATTTTACTATTGCCAGTTGAGAAGTCATTCAATCCTCTTAAAAAAAAACTCTTAAAAGCCATTGCCCACGTATGGGTGAATAAAATATTCGTATATTTTATGGAGCTTTTTAGGATAGATCATCAATGTCAGATAGAATATATCATCAATATCAGATAGCTGGCAGCTGCTTTCCAATGAGCTTAACCTTCCCTTCAAGGCTCAGTCACAATACCTGCCTCATATTTCCAGTGACATTCAAGGATTCACAGGGTAAGGGCTAACTTTCTGATCAGTGGGAGTGTCAGTAAAGGGACGTACGAGAACTGGGGTCCATTATACCCTGGACATACACCAAGATGAAGAGAGCAGCTGGTCATGTGCCGCCTGCTCTATTCATCTCTATGTCACTTATAGAGTTTGGCAAGTACAGCGCTCAGCTATCTGTCAGCAAAATAGGGTTGAATAGAGTATGACATGCTCTCTTCATCTTGGGGTAAGACAGGAGTACAAAGGATCCCTGTTCTCGTGATCTGTGGAGTCCCATCACTGAGAACCCCACCAATCAGCAAGTTATATGGGCTAACCTATATGTCATTGGACCTTTAAGTGAATGATTTTGGACTCCAATAGCAAGCAGAACCTGGCTCAGCACTGTGGTTGGTAAGTTGTGAAGAGAAGTTCACTTGTCCAAATGCTGCAGTCAAACTATTGATTGTAGGGATGCCAGTTGTTGGACCCTTTCCAATCAGATATTCATCAGCTAACCTAAACATAGGTTATCAATAAATACATTCTGGGGAATCCTGAGTTAAAGAAACTTCCAGACGTTTTCATCACCTGAAAATGTCCATACCAAGGGTGCTGACTTTGTTTAGATACAGGAATACAGCCAATATGTAAAACTGCTTGTAAAACAACCTGTGTACAAAGGAATGGAACAAAAGTGCCATTTGCTACCTGAAAAACTGTACACACCCACCAAATAGATTATCTGATGACACAGTGTTATTGAGTCCCTTATTCACATTCACAACATTTTTTTTTGTTTCAAGAATCATTTACTTTTTTGGCAAAAAAAGACTTTGAAGATAAATGAGTTAGTTCATGCACAAGGGTCATTGATTTTTCTCCCAGACCATCACTCTATATAGCCTTACCCCTCCCCTTTCTCTCCAGTATTGAAATATTGATGCATTTAAAAAGCTTAAAGGGGTATTCTGGGAATATGAACGTCTGATACAAAAACCTATAATCCTATAAATAAATGAATGTAACAAAACTCAATGTCATTAGTCACAAAATGGAGCTTAAATAGTTTGATTTTATGATTCACAAAATTTTATGGCCTCTCTAAAGTATGCAGTTATCACCAAGATGGCCACCTCTGGAAACTACAAGTCCCATGATCCTTTAGTTCTCAGTAACTCCTCCTCTGTCTTATGCTCTGCTCCCAGTGATGATCTAACAGACTGTCCTGCTCTGTTACCATAGTAATGATGTGTAACTGCCATCACCAAAACACTGGCCATACTGGATGCAGTGCAACCAACCAACTGCAGCCAAAAGTAATGCTGATCACATGACATGCCCAGGCAGGTGCAGGACATGTGATGTGGACATGTGACCTGCGGCAATCTTCTGTCCAGTGTCTCCTCCACAACGAACCGCGCGGAGGAAATTAATGGACTGATTAAAGGGCCAGTAGCATTTTAATTCTCCATTACAGTCTATGTTAGCAACATTTTTCTGCTAATAGGAGCAAAATTATAAATAACAACTAATTACATTATATTTTAAGTACCCATTTGCATATGAATTATGATGTTTCCTGGAATACCCCTCTAAGATTATCATCTTTGCAATGACATCAGAAACCCCAAAATATGGGCATCTAAAGTGAAGCTCTGCCTTTAACCTCTAAAGAGTACTCATTTCAGACAAAAATGACTCCCCTCAACTTGACTCAATTGCATATAATTTTGAAGGCAATATTTTATGGTACCAGAAAAATATCAACCACAAGGAATTGATAATACAAATAGTAAGGGGCTAAATAGAGACCAATATTTAACCAAAATAAACCTCAATAGCACTGAATAAGTAAAGTAACCAATACGTCATATGATGGACATAATTAATCTTTATCCATCACATGCATATAATAATGAAGGCAATATTTTATGGTAAATGGTAAAAGAAAGTATATGTCATACACTACGTATGAGTTTTGTTAGCCTAGTAATTTAAAAGCTGGTTAATCCTAACCTAGAGTCCCTTTAACACATTTAGGAGTAAGGATAACCCCCACTTTAAAAACATTATACATACAGAACAACCCACCCCTTATCATACAACTGGTGAAGGACATGAAGGTTTGGGACTAGACGGCATTCTAATGGATAGCCAAATTAACATTGCTAAACTTAACAAACTACGTAGGATTATTTATGTGTTCTGGTGCCTTTCAACTCATGGCTTTCACAAATTACAGGAGACACATTTCCACCTGAATTAAAACCAATCTCATGTACTTAAATGAAAACCCAGGGTCATTTCCCATCTTATTAAATATTTCCATGCCGCATAGTTCACTCAACTCAGTTATGATGGTGGGATCTCATGTCTTGTTGTGGTGGAGATGAAGTCCAAGCTGTAGAATCCACTGGAAGAAAATATGTTGTCCTATATGAACACATATGAAAAAGACCAAAATCTAGAAATACATTTAGACATTTCATGGTAAGATCACTGTGATATTCTGTAGTCAGGTGTGCTATATTAGGTGTATGCTAGACAAACCAAGCATTTTCATATGAAGATGAAATCTTTTGTTTTAATTTGAAAAATTTGGGCTTGTACTAAAAAATTGTTTTTACAATAGATGACAAATTACACAACCAGGACTACTCCCTTTTGTGTGTCCCCAGAAAGCTCTGTATATTGTGTCCGCTTCAATTGACTGCTATGTGTAATGTCATTAACATCCGAATCCAACAGACTGAGACTCAACAAATAGTCATGAAAAGGCACACCCAATAGTACAGAAATTGTACAACAAATGTAAATGCTCTTCTGTTGGTGAAATCTCTAGTGCATTGTTGTTTTTGAATGTTTGTTTTTTTTTCTTACAGATTCCAGACAATTTACGAAATTGATTCCATTGGAGCCTGAATGTATGCAGGCATTCCTCATTGGGTGCATTGCTTCAAGGGGAGAATATGTTTTTGTGTATTTAGCACTCCGTGAAGCCTGTACTGAATTGCATTCAGACTGTATGGTTACGTGGCAGCCTTATGAGCTCTATGTACGGTCATAAGGGCTCTGCCTGCATGATAAGGCATTTTTCATACCCCAGTGATTGGCAAAATGAGGGTCACTTTTTGTCTGTTATTCCTTCCAGGTGGTAAACCGGAGTCGTAAGGAGCCAAATAGACAGCACTTTCAGTGTCTCCTTTGCCGCATCTCTCTCTTCTCATCTACCCCTCACTGTCAGGGTTCCTCAGAGATCAACATAATTCGTTTTCCAGTATCGTCTTTATGCTAATGAGAATCAATTATATACTTCTGCGCGTAACATCACCCCTGCCTTATTCTAGAATACTAGTGAATTTCTCTCTGCTATCTCTGGCATCATGTCCTCTCTCTTCTTGAAACTTAATCTTTCTAAGCCTGAACTTGGTCTTTCCGCTATCTACTAACCGATCCAACCCTGACCTCTCCATCTTGGTCTGTAGGATTACTATAGCACCGAGGCAGCAGGCTCGCTGTTTTGGGGTTGTGGTGGACTCCGACTTCTCCTTTGCACTGCATATTCAATGTCTTGCTCGGTCTTGCCGCATACATCTCAGAAACCTCTCCATAATGCAGCAGCCAAACTTGTCTTTCAGACCCGATGCCTCCAGTCTGTGTCACTGCACTGGTCTCCTTTCGTATGCAGCGTAAAATAATAACCCTCATCCACAAAGCTCTGCATGATGCTGCGCCTCTCAGTCTATATCCCAACCCATGATCTTCGATCTGCCAGTGATCTTAGATTAATCTCTACCTTAATTCAAATCTCTCGCACATCTCCGAGACTTCTGCCAAGCTGCACCAATTGTTTGGGATGATTTTCCCCAGACTATCAGACTAATATTCAACCTCCAAAGTTTCAAACGTGCTCGTAAAACCCATCTCTTTAGGCAAGCCTATCACACTCGCCAACTGCATGAAATGTCACCTCTCTCTTTACTAATCCATCCTATGTCCTCCTCCCGTCTGTTATCCGGCAAACACAAAACATATACCAAGCTCCAGGCTTCTCTGCAGTCACTTTCACCTTGGACTCTCATTGCTGGTTCAAGCAGCATAACTGTTATTTATTAAATTATTCAATTCTGTTCTCTTATAAAGAATGGCTTGTGTCACCCCTCATTCTCATATACTGTAAGCTCTTGTGAGCTCTTGTATATGTCCCCTACTATTCATAGAGTAGCAGTGGTGCAAGCACACCATTCAACTTTATGGAGATGCCAGAGTTAGCTGAGCAACCACAACCCCATTAAACACCTATTGGCCATGATGTTAAGAAGATGGGGGACCCACATTCTGGCAAATAGTGGACAATCCAGCATCCATTGATCTAAGAAAAATTTAGTGCATAAATACTCTTGCACAGGATACATATATTTGTCAGGCTTTAGAATGGATAAGGGAGATAAAGTCCAGGTGCACATAGAAGTAGGAGCTTTTGTTATGGTTGTATGTGTACATCAGTGAGAGAAAGTATGCAGTCTGTGTTATTTCAGACTTTGGCCCTAAGGGTCGGAAAAGAACAGGTGCTGAGAAAAAAATATGCAAACATTAATTGTTCAAACAAAAAGTTGTTAAAAAAGAGACACACTGAAAGTTTAACATCTGGTATTGTCCTTCTGTTCTTCTAGTCTTGTGCTTCTGGAAGTATAGTCTGAACTCAATGGGGCACATTTACTAAGAACAGCATTACTAAGAACCTGTGTATAGTGCAGATTGCGCCAGATTCAGGATTTCTGTAAAAAAAAAGTTTAGAAGATATGCAAATTAGCCTTTGGTGCTCTGCAGAGCACCATCAGGCTTCACTGTAATATAATGCAAGCCGGTGAGATTTGAAAAGAGAACCGGCTCTCAGAATGCGGTTTGCATTATATTATGATGGAGCCTGATGGTGCTCTGCATTTTTTACAGAAATGCGCCCATGCAAAGACAATTGCAGATATTAGAAATTATATAAGATATAAGAAATGAAGCTTGGGACACACTGGGAAGGGATAGGGAGGTACGTAATATTCATCTACCATCAGGTAATCTGATGGTAGATGTCCTTTAAAAAACTTTGCAAGCAGTTGACACCTAAAAGAATGTGCAAAGTTCGACAGAAAACTGGCGCACGGCCATTAGTAAATGTGCCCCAATATTTATGGCCTAGTTTACAAATGAGTTTATAACTAATGCTATCCTAAAAGTAAAGTTTCAGCTATTAAAGTTCATTAAGGTTTATGAGGTCTGTGTGTTATGAAAAATGGAAACATAATGCTAATAAAATAAAATGAATGTATTCAATGGCAATACAATGTTACGTGAAATACAGAGCATATAATGTACTGTAAATCCTTATCATCATAATTTGTATGACACTCTTCATTGTGAAACCTTGCCCCATTTCCTTCCCGATTTTAGCATACAGGAATATTCAGACGCATTAGCACATCTTCATCGTAAGCCTGTCACAGATATTATATCATTGTTCAGTCAACTCATGTCCATCATATACATGCCGTTTCCCCAAAAATAAGACTGTACTGTCACTCTGTATTAATTTTTGCTCCTAAAGAGGCTCTAGGTCTTATTTTCAGGGGATGTCTTATTTTTCCATAAATAAAAATTCACATTTATTGTTGAACAAAAAATAAACTTCTCTAACATCCTTATAACTCTCCAAACTTATTTCATGCAGAATTTCTTGTGACTCCATTTCTATTGGAATCATAAAAATGTCCTCAAAGAGTCCTTCTTGTCCGGGTAGCTGCTTGTAGCACATTTGCAACGCAACAGTCAATGATTTTATCCCATGAATTCTTCACCCATGTCGCAGCCTCTTGTAGTTTCTAAATGATCTACTAATACTCATGTACATATTATTAGGTAATTACACCATTTCCATTCCAATTAAATTTCTGAAGATTTGGATTGTTGCATGAATGGGAGAATCATTACTGGTATTCTGAATGGGTCCTGATTGTTTGTAAACCTATTTAATCTCCTCACTATCCAATGATAGTCAATGGGGCACATGTATTAGTTGTTTTCTTTTGGGCCTTTTTAAAGTTGGCTGAAGCCGGGATATTTTAGCAGTGCTAAGTATCCTTTTTTTTCTTTGTCTCTGCAGGTTTTTTTATTTGTTACAACTTTTTAGGTGCATTTATGGAACTAAGCATAGGGTCGGCTGTACTTTGTTTTGCACCAAAATATTGCTCTAAAAAAAGTTACAAAACAAATAAAACATCTGTCTCGGAAAGATACATTTAGCAACACTGCCACACCCCCAACTCACTTCTTAAGACCCAGGCATTGTCGCAAAAATGCACCCAAAAATCTGCAAAAGAGAAAAAACAGGTCATAATAAAGATATCCACAATGGCTTTTATTACTTTCCACTCCCACCTTACTCCCAAAGTGCAGATCACAGGAGCACCTGATTTCAAAGGTGAAATTAACAATATCCATCAGGAAATAATCTGTCAATCTCCAAACACTTTTAATCTCCTAAAATTGTTTGCTCTCTTCTGTTGACCCAAGGACAGAAGAAAAATAAGTCTCTGAGCTCCTCTTTTTGGCTTATCCTACTACCCACATGAGTGTCCTCAGTGACCCTACACCCTGCCTAGACCCTCTCCCCAGCTGCCTCTCTGTGGATATGTCCTACATTTCTTACACTTCTGAGTGTAAAGAGGCTGTAAGGGAAACCAGGCTAATTTATTTCAGCCATGATACTCAAGGCTCATACTCGAGGCTCATTCTATTTTTTAATACTGTTGTCTTGAAGAACAATGGGGGGCATTTATTAAAGATTTTCAAACGGAAAACTGGTGGAATTTTTTCCCCATTGCTGCGCCTCTTAAACCTTTTTGTAATGAAGAGGTTATTGTTGCTTTTCCGAGTTGTTCTTCTTTTGGGCACAAAATTATGGTGCAGCTTGTGTATCCGACACTTTTCTGAAGATTCTATTTTTCCGACTCTTTTTGTGGCCCATTTTTTTGGTGTATAATTATAGTAGCCAAAAGCTGGTCTAGGGAGTTCTATTTCACCTTCATGGGAAGACAGTTCTAAACCTTAAAGAAAATCTACCATTTGCTTTTATCCATTATGAACAAAACATACCTTGAAAACGCTGTAACTACACTGATGCAGAAACATATCTTGTTTAATCCCTGAACTGAGTGGTTTTGCTGAAAGAAAAACATTATAAACTTATGAAATCCTGTGGCTGCTCAGTGCTTCTCCTCTTACCCTAATTATGCACTGCACCAGAGAATGATGTAATCACTGTATTGTTCCCAACAGGTAGAAGCAAAAAAATTGCTGCACCATCCCCCAGCTGCTGTGTATGAGTCATCCAGCTCAGGTTGATTAGTTCTGTCTGGACAGTTCAGGAAACTTCGTGTAATGTGATTATGCATGGCAGGCAGTCTTTACCCAGCTTTCCCAAGGCCCTGAATTTTATAGTGGTTTTTTGAGCAAAACCACTTGGATCAGGGATTAAACAAGATATGTATCTGCATCAGTGTAGCTACAGCATTCTCGAGGTATGTTTGGTCCACAACGCATAAAAACAAATGGTATATTTCCTTTAATGTTTGTGCGCCAAATTATTAATCCCTTGTGGCCCAAATTTACATCCCAATGAAAATCATAGTACGCTTCCAGCGCCATCCTGCAAGTTAGTAAATGCCCCCCCAATATGTATCTAGCATTTGAGCTAATGGGAAGCAGGTACACATGGGCCATGGAAACCACAGTTGTGTGTATGAGGCCATTAAAATGTTTTTGTGAGAAATCAGATAAATAAAAAGATAGCACATGGACAAAAACTACATTTATGTGCAGGGAGCCAAAGGGCGCTTAACAGATCATGTGCATAGAGAGACCTCCATGTGAAGGCGGCACACACCTAAATCATTTGCAGGGTGTTTATTATTCAGAGTGGAATTAATATATTTCAAACATTACATTGCTTCACCACATATGAATTTGTTAATGGACTGATGACATATCATGTAAGGCAACATATCGGTCCTAAATAGACCTTTTTTACAAGTTTGATCTGAAATATGCATGGAAGATGGGTGGGTAGTGGTTATTTCACACATCAGGTTTAGAGGCTGATGTAGTGTCACTTCAGACACCCTATCTTGGACTGTATATTACCTGGATGCACATCAGGATTGTGGTTCTGTGATCTACAGAACCAGAGATACAGGCAGTAAAAGACATAGGCGGCATTAAACAATTGTGGTGCAGGGTGCATGTTTTTGGTGCACAAAGTGTGCGGTAGTTAAAGCCGGGACGTTGCATTGTGGCTCAAGGGGTTAGTGAATTGGCACTTGAAAAAAAGGTTGTGAACCATCTTCACAATCATGAAGGTGAAATAGAACTCGATAGACTAACTTTTAGCTCCTATGTTTGTGCGCCATAAACTGTACCAAAAATAGTGTCGGGAACCTAGAAGCACAGGAAAAGTGTTGTGATTAATAAGTTGCACCCAAATTGAGTGACCAAAAAAAAGTTGTGAGTGTCTGAAAAGGAGCAATATTGTGGTTTCAACACAGGGCAGCGAAGGAAAAATAGCAGCCGGAAAGTCAATTTCTGCCTTTTTGCAATGTTTTTGCACAGGAAATTCTCAGATATCTCAAAACATAAAATTGAGCAAGTTTGAGATAAATCTCCCCCCTGTAGTAGCAATGGACCCACATACACCCCCTCCTATGTGGTGTCGTTTTGTGATTAAATTTGCGTTCTTTTGAAAATTCTCAGTTGATAAATGTGGTGTTGCACAGTGTTGCAACAATTATACGCCAAGAAGCTACATAGGACTAATGATAAATCTCCCCCATAGAGCATATACACATACATATAGTACATTTACAAATTTACAGCATATATACAGACATAAAGTATATACAGTACACATATAGCAAATTCACATCACAGATATACAGTCATATACAGCACATTAACATTACATATATGTTATATACATATTATGCTGTACAATGTGCAGCAAAATATTTATATAATGGTGCACATCCTCCATTCTTTAGTGTGACAGGTAGATTGATGGGGCCCCCTCACCCTGCTGGTCCCATAGAAGCTGCTATGGCTGCTACCGCTGTAGTTATGCCCCTGAGCATAAGCCTATTGTGATCTGAAACATGAGATTCTTATCTTTGACAACATGGGGCATAGTTTTGCGGAAAAACCTGCAAACTGAAGTTCACAGCTTTTTCAAAATTACACAGGCACGGTGGGCGCCCTGTGCCCACCTACTCCGCTGGATGCCACGCCACTCTACGCCCACATGGCAGGAAACAGCCATAGAAGCAGTGATCAATCTCCCCCCATGTCTATAGATACTATAGATCACAAAATAGGGGCTTCTGAAGTGATTCCCCTTGCAGACCCTAAAATTGACTCATCACAGGCAAAGATGACCCTTCTCTCCTCACTAGCATATGACTTGAAAGAGATATTGTTTAAAGGTAAACGGACGAGATCTCATAGAAAAGAGGGGAATTGCTAATCCAGGACAAGCCCTTTAAGTATAAATTTGCTCTTTCCCGCCTATAAAAATAACGGGGGCTGCATTGTTATTTTTTTTTTAATGACTGAAGCATGACAGAGACAGGGACCCTGCTGTACTTTTCAATGGTAATGGATGGTAAATGGAAGGGCTAGTGGAATCAAACAAATATCTGATGGTCATGTGAACTTTGCCTTTTTTGGAGTCTTTAAGGATCACAACTATTTTCCATTTTTTCAGCAATCCCTGGAAGTCTCGCAAACTTTATAACATATGAAGTATTAGGAAAAGAAAGTTCCTCTACCAGCAGTAGCTATCCTAGCGCTGCACACATCACATCAGCCATATAGCTGAGCTGCAACCACCCCCTGCACTCACATGACCCTGAGATTAGGGTTAGTGACTTCTGGGTGAGGTGCACGAGCCGTGGGCGGGGCCAGAGAGTTGTTGTGGGCGGGGCAGGCCAGCACGTTACAGAGCAGCGCTGAGGGGAGATTAGATGTGATTCCCGCCTCCCGTGCTCTATATGAGACAATCTACAGTGCGCCGCTGCCGGCCTGGATTATTACTGTATATACGCGGAGCTAAGGTAAGAGGCAGTGCATGCCGCGGCTATGATCTATAGAACATTATATCCAGCTCTGTGATGGACACAGTGCGCTATTGTTTCCCACATAAGTGACTGATAGTGATGGCTCCTGACTAAGTCTGCTAAAAGTCAGGCATAACTTTAGTAACAGCTCCGCTTCTCCTGTGCAGGATCTGTAGAGGGGGATCACCCCTTGTAATGTCATGGTATCAGGGGGTTTATCATGGGGGTCGGGGACTGAGCATTAGAGCCACAGATCGCCATGTTACAACTGATGCTAAAATCATGGAAACTATCTCTTCTAATGACATACACAAGGGAGTAACTTTTAAATCCTACAGGTTGTTGGGGAATATGGATGATGCGGATCCCCCTGTGTCTGTGTTTGGCTTCTGATGTCTGGGTTGTGTTCACACACAGCTGATCTGTAACAAATATGTCTCCTTCATTTGAATGGAATTTGCTGAAAACCATTTATGAGCTGCCAAAACATTCACATGAAGGGAAGCGACTTTCCTTCTGCTGTGTGTGTATATCCCATTTATTTTTAATATCAGGAGCAGAAATCTTGTGCCTGGCACATCTTCATCCAGAAGTGAAGTATTGATATGCCAGCCTTGTTCCATCCCCCCTCCTCACATCTGCAGGGCTCACATCAAGGATTTAGCATCGCTTCTTACATATAAGAACTTGTTCAGTTTGGGCCCCCTCCCCCTCTGCTGGCTGGGGTGGTAGGGGGCTCCTGGCAGTCCTGCAGGCAGCTGCTGACCCATGTGTTGCTGCTTACATTCTTCCTCTGTCATCTGGGAGGGATGCATTCATATGCTAATGGACTTTACTTTTAGCCCATTTAACCCTTGCCTCCCTCATTTTTCAGTTTAAGCCTATATGCCCCTGTTTACTGTCTATATATTGATTTTGCTTATAAACCTAGATATGAAAATTTTACCTGCTGAGAGTCAAATCGAAAACATGAACATTGTTCTCCCCTATATACTAGTCCCTTGGTATAGTGTGTGTGATATATTAAATGAACATCTGCACAAAGTAAAGCACAGACCTGTAGATTTCCATCGGTTTACTCCTAATAAATTGGTAATAAGACACCAATAGAAATATATGCCTGTTCTGGACCTTTGAAAACTTATGATTTCAGAAAAAGGCAAAGTTTTTTTTTTTTGTTTTTTTTTTGTCTCCATTACAGATTCTGTTGATAATGGTAGTTTTTTAAAATCTTATTATATTACTGTGGGCTTGGAACAAAAATACTGAATCCCTCGTCCACAGAAGTTCTAACCATGGCAGAATCCAACCAAAAATGTTGCAACTAGACAACACTGCTGAATCAAAACTGGGCAGCATAAGGCTGCGCTCTCATGCAACATTTGTGTTGTATTTTAAAAAGTGACGCAAAGGCTTCGAGGGGGGCCAAAAACACAAAGCCATCAAAACACTTGCTAATAAGGATTTTGCATTGTAAATATGGGAAAACACAAGGAGCTTGATCCAGATCACAAACATTTATGCGACCAGGTAAGTCCCTCGCTCATGGCCTTTGCATTACTCTTCAAAATGCAACAGAAATGCTGCATGTGTAGTAAAGACATTAGTAGTATAGATGAGTATTGGTATATTATTTTGTTTAATCTTGCCACAATTGTATTGAATGTAAATGAACAACATTTGCTACTAGCAGTGTGAACGGCTTCTACCCCACTTTAATTAATATGGGAGATGGTATTGATTTATCAGTTGTGCTCTCCTCTTAGGGGATGGCCAATCCTCATGATCCCAGGCCTGATTTCTGTTCAAGAGATATCACAAAGAGAGGTGCTCTTGCATATGTCTTACATATTCTACCTCTATTGGTTATTTATTATAGGCCTTTCTCAAATTTCTGACTTCACCAATTCTCTTTTTTGTTGAGGAAAGAGAGAGTGGCTGATTTAGAATCAAATGTCCCAACACATTTATTATTTTTCTCCAATTGGAAATTGCACAGAAGCACTAGACTAGTAGTGTGATAAAAACAAGCAGACAAACATTTCACTGACTTTTCATGCATGTGCAAAAAAAATTGTCCAGATGTCCCTAAACCCGCAGATTTTTGATAAATAACACTAGCTTAATGAGTAATGGTGCCCATAAAACTACACCGAACATGTAAACGTTGTTTTTATTTTTACTGGAATTGGCATCAGAGATTACTCAAGTAAATGTGAACTAGTTTAATGCATTACGGTAAAGAAAACTTGCCCACCAGTATTCCTCAATAAAGAATAAGACAGCAATAAGGAGGAAACATAAACTTCCTGGTAATCCAGCACTGCATCCTGTCTGTCATCCTACTTCCCAAAGCAGCTGAGCGGAAATGCACTCTCCTTAATGTGAGCAAAAGTGGCAGATTTTCAGAAGACTCTGCAGAATCAGCAAAGTCAATGGGGGGTCCTCCCATCCATGGTTAACAATATGCTCAAGTCCTTTAAGGATTTGTCTGTTATTAGACTCTGTATACACCTCTACTAAAGTAGCCCTTATACAGTGGTAATGAGGAGGAATACAACTGAAATCAACTGTATTTCCCGGACTTAATTTTAGGAACTTAATGTTAGGAATTGTGTGGCCTCCTAGTAATTCATGGTGCTGTGACTGCCTCCTGGTGGACGTCTGTATAGTCTTTGGTCAGTAGTACAACATGGGGGGAGGGGAGGGTGGAGACCTTGGTTTACAGGTCCCAGGGCAGCAGACAGTGGGGGAAATATGCCTGACATATGGTCTATATTCCATAGGCTGTATATGCTCATGGCAGTGGACTAGAAAGACTTGTCCAGGACATGATAGTTTTGAATAATGGATGGGTTCAGCCAACATACATTTGCTCTACGGCCAGCTCAAAGTAACTTGGACCTGCTGCAATAAGATGTATAACTTTTTTGTCTGGATCTACAGTTATAAAATATACACTTTCGACTTGCATACAAATTCTACTTGAGTAAAAACCCAAGGAACCTATCTAGTATGTAACCCGGGGACTGCCTGTATACAGTTACTAGAGATGAGAAATAGCATATATTCTGTGTTTGTGGTCATGCTTCTCCTTTACGTGCTGTGGTCTGTAACATCGCTGCAGAAAGAGCGCCTAAAATAGGAAGCTGTGACCTTTAGTGGTTACCAAAGTTGTTTGCTGTTCTTTCCAAAAAGTGTGAATCTCAACAAGTTCTTTTATAAGAAAATGCAGGTGCCAGCCTTTGTCTAGTGTATCTACATAATTTCACACTTTGTACCTTTTAGGTAGGTGAGACAAATTTTGATGCTGCTTTGGTCCCTAAATGCACAGCTCCCATATAGTGACTTGCAACGTGTACTCGTACAAAGAATAAACCGTTTATTCGTTAACAAAATTTTTTTGCAATGGATTTGGACTTGAAAAGGTGTAGACTTTTGTGTGTCATCCAAAGGATTTGCTGTGCAGTTTGAAAGGAAACTAAAAAAATGTAGGGTGCAGTGCAAAAGTTATCAACGTGGGTGCGTTATCCCCTAAATGCTAACCTAAGATAATAGAGGGGAAAACCATATCAAAAACTGAGGAGCAAAGCCTAGTCCCAATGTTCAGGTTTGTGATGTCGTCCTACAGCAGGCGGACCTCACACAGTGGAAACAGGATCAAAGGGAAAAATGACCACAAATTGAGGGGGGGGGGTATTAAGCCTAGGGGCTCTCTCAGATGGCTGTGGTTGGCCTGTGAATCCTTTACCATGCAGTGGCCAGGTTTCGAAAACCGACCACGCTGCTGCGCAGGATGGAACTCCAAGCTGATGCATGGAGCTGATGTACAACTAAATATTACCATTTCCTTCTCAATACACCTTTGGCTCTAAAACTGCTATTTGCTAAAAACACTGGGTATTTTGCAATTCTCTTTTTCTGCAATATGCTGCCTCCCGGTGTACACTTACCATGCATTCTTTGGTTCAAAGCTGTTTGCAAGTATCTGAATGCTCTGGGCTTTTAACTTTTACTTGCGTCATAAGAATTTCCGAAGAAAATGCCACAAAAATGAGGATCACCTTTTCTAATGCTGTCTATTAATTTGCACATTTCAGTATTCGGCTCGGTGTAAAATCACACTTTGTCACCTGTATGAAAAATCTCCTACAAGCATCATGCTTTGTTTTTTTTTTTCTTTATTTTTTTTGGTAAATCAGTAGTATTTAGTATTTCTCTAAACTTGTGTACACAAAAAAGGTGCATATTCCTTTAGAACTTGGCCAAAGGGGCCCAAATGGGGGAGGCAAACTCTAGAGATGGATTGCTCTCAAATAGCAGGAAAAGGCAATAAAAAGATTTCAAGCAGCACGTTCCAAGAAACTGAAGATAAGGGGAACTTAAGAAGACGAACACATTCTAACCAAGAGCAATTTTCGATGTAAAAAAAAGGAAAATGCTAAATACTTATTTGCTTAACATAATGTAATATAAAAGTCAACTTCTTCAACTACCGAGATGATCAAACAAAGTGAGTCAAACTATTAATTTTGACTGTATGTCCAGTCACTATATAACGGTTGTCAGGAAAATACAGATGCTCACATGAATCCATGACTAAAAGAACTTCAGGACATTGTTCCTTGGTGTCTTCTTCCAAAAATCTGATGTGACCTGAATACTCAAATCCTGTAATTATTCCTAAGTTACAGTGCCCGGATTCCAGTAAAACTTGTTAAGGCGAGTTCTACTTATTGTCGTCTAACCGGTTAGAATTAAGGATGATACTCAAAGATGGAGATTGCAAAAGACAAGTACCTCTTGATTATGTTTATTTTCTGACAAGAATTCTTTCATGTCCACATGTGAACGGAACTAAAATAAATAATTGTAAGTTATGATACATTGTGGATCTGTATCACACAGAGCTGTAGATGTTCTCTGGATGCTTATAACATAGGGCAGCGATGGTGGAACTTTCTAGAGACCTAGTTCTCAAACTTCAACCAAAACCCAGTTATTTATCGTAAGGTGAGAGCTTGGCAATTTAAGCATTAACAGTCCCTGCTCTGTCACAACTTTTAATTGCATCGCTGTCCTGAGGGCACCAATAAAGTAGAAAGGGGGCAAAGAAATGTGAATCTCAGCACCTCCTAACCAAACCTCCTGAACAAGAAGAATTGCAGGGCTTGGAGCAGGAGCTTGCAGGATAACCCAGGTCTGTCCTGACCTTCTTGCTTCTTTTGTAGTCCCAGGTAGCTCAGGATGACTGCAGCATTTCCTGGGCTGTCGAGGACTGCAGTAGGAGGCCTTGAGCTATGTCTAGCAGTCTCTTGGGTATTGGCCTGGCTGCCCACCGAGACGGCTCCGATTGTCATCTCTGGCATCTGTGTTAGAAGTTACTGATGGCTGAGGATGGAAGTTTTTGGTTCTTTGGTGATATGTCATTTTGGAAGATCAAATCTCTAGACACAGTAAGAGGAGATGAGGTGTACCGTATTTTCCGGACTATAAGGCGCACTTAAAAGCCTTGGATTTCCTTGGAAATCCAAAGTGCGCCTTATAGTCCGGTGCGCCCTATATGAGGCAGCGGACCCTACTTACATAGGTCCCCGCTACCGGAGACAGCAGATCTCGAGATCTCACAATGGAGGTGCGTCCTAATATGGCTTATTATATTCTACCTCTATTGGTTATTTATTATAGGCCTTTTCAAATCTGACTTCACCAATTCTCTTTTTTTTGGAGGAAAGAGAGAGTGGCTGATTTAGAATCAAATGTCCCCACATTATTATTTTTCTCCAATGGGAATTGCACAGAAGACTAACTAGTAGTGTGCATAAAAAAGCAGACCAACATTTCACTGACTTTTCATGGATGTGCCAAAAAAATGTGTACAGATGTCCCTAAACCCGCACGATTTTGATAAAATACACTAGCTTAATGATTAATGCCCCCCATAAACTACACCGAACAGTAAACGTATTTTTTTTTACTGGAATTGGCATCAGAGATTACTCAAGTAAAGTGAAACTAGTTTAATGCATTTACGGTAAAGAAAACTAGCCACCAGTACTCCTCAATAAAGAATAAGACAGCAATAGGAGGAAACAATAAACTTCCTGGTAATCCGCACTGCATCCTGTCTGTCATCCTACTTCCCAAAGCAGCTGAGTCGGAAATGCACTCTCCTTAATGTGAGCAAAAGTGGCAGATTTTCAGAAGACTCTACGAATCAGCAAAGTAATGGAGGGTCCTCCCATCCTGGTTAACCATATGCTCAAGTCTTAAGGATTGTTGTTATTGACTCTGTATACACCTCTACTAAAGTAGCCCTTATACAGTGGTAATGAGGAGGAATACAACTGAATCAACTGTATTCCCGGACTAATTTTAGGAATTGTTGGCCTATAGTAATTCATGGTGCTGTGACTGCTCCTGGTGTACGTCTGTATAGTCTTTGGTAGTAGTCCACAGGGGGGAGGGGGGGGAGACCTTGGTTTACAGGTCCCAGGCAGCAGACAGTGAGGGAATATGCCTGCATATGGTCTATATTCCATAGACTGTATATGCTCATGGCAGTGGACTAGAAGACTTGTCCAGGACATGATAGTTTTGAATAATGGCTGGTTCAGCCAAACATAACATTGCTCTATGGCAGCTCAAGTACTTGGACTGCTGCAATAAGATGTATAACTTTTTTGTCTGGATCTACAGTTTAAAAATACACTTTCGACTTGCATACAAATTCTACTTGAGTACAACCCAAGGAACCTATCTTGTAGGTAACCCGGGGAGGCCTGTATACAGTTACTAGAGATGAGAAATGCATATATTCTGTGTTGTGGTACAGCTTCTCCTTTACGTGCTGTGGTCTGTAACATCGCTGCAGAAAGAGCGCCTAAATAGGAAGCTGTGACCTTTAGTGGTTACCAAAGTGTTTGCTGTTCTTTCCCAAAAGTGTGAATTCTCAACAAGTTTTCTTTATAAGAAAAAATGCAGGTGCCAGCCTTTGTCTAGTGTATCTACATATTTCACACTTTGTACCTTAGGCAGTTTTGATGCTGCTTTAGTCCCTAAATGTACAGCTCCATATAGTGACTTGCAACGTGTAGTCTTACAAAAGAATAAACCGTTTATTTCGTTAACAAATTTTTTTGCAATGGATTTGGACTTGAAAAGGTGTAAGACTTGTGTGTATCCAAGGATTTGCTGTGCAGTTTGAAGGAAACTAAAAAAATGTAGGGTGCAATGCAAAAGTTATCAACGTGGGTGTGTTATCCCCTAAATGCTCAACCTAAGAAAATAGAGGGGAAAACCATATCAAAAACTGAGGAGCGAAGCCTAGTCCCAATGTTCAGGTTTGTGATGTTCGTCACAAGCATGCGGACCTCACACAGTGGAAACGGGATCAAAGGAAAAATGACCACAGATTGAGGGAGCAATCCTGGTGCAGTTCCAATGGCAAAGTGGTATCTTTATTTCATAAAATCTCTTGTGTAACATTTTGGCCACGTATCGCAGCCTTCATCAGGTACAATCGGAGGATAACGACAATCCGTTGTATTGGTATTGTTGTTATCCTCGCATTATGATATGCAGTCAAAAGCGTTGTACACAGGCGATTTTATGGAATAAAGATACCACTTTGCCATTGGAACTGCGCCTTGATTATTCTTGAGGTTCTCCATTGATACAATGTTTTTCCCATTTGCAATTGACCGAATATATAGTAAATGCGACTGAAACACTAAAGGGGGAATTGGAGCGTGGCGTATGGCAGGGAGAGGAGCGTTATTACTGTTCTAACTTTTTGCTATAGTCTCCACCAGAAAACTGATGGGATTATTTCTGAAATGTCAAACAGGTCTGACCTGGTGGAGTGAAATACACCTTCAGATTTCCTAAGGCTGAAGCCAGTTGGTCCATCTGGTTTGCAGGGTGGGGGTGGGGGTGGTAGGGGGGGGGGGATTAGCCTAGGGCTCTCTCAGATGGCTGTGGTGGCCGTGAATCCAGTGCCAGTGGCCAGGTTTCGAAAACCGACCACGCTGCTGCGCAGGATGGAACTCCAAGCTGATGCATGGACGCTGTACAACTAAATATTACCATTTCCTTCTCAATAACTTTGGCTCTAAAACTCTATTTGCTAAAAAACTGGATATTTGCAAGTCTCTTTTTCTGCATATGGTGCCTCCCGGTGTGCACTTACCATGCATTCGTGGTTCAAAGTGTTTGCAAGTATCCGAATGCTCTGGGCTTTTAACTTTTACTTGCTTATAAAATTCCGAAGAAAAGCCACAAAAATGAGGATCACATTTCTAATGCTGTCTATTAATTTGCACATTTCAGTATTCGGCTCGGTGTTGAATCACACTTGTCACCTGTATGAAAAATCTCCTACAAGCATCCTGCTTTGTTTTTTTTTTGTTTTTTTTTTTCTTTATTTTTTTTTGGTAATTCAGTAGTATATTTCTCTAAACTTGTGTACACAAAAAAGGTGCACTATTCCTTTAGAACTTGGCCAAAGGGGCCCTATGGGGGAGGCAAACTCTAGAGATGGATTGCTCTCAAATAGCAGGAAAAGGCAATAAAAAGATTTCAAGCAGCACGTTCCAAGAAACCTGAAGATAAGGGAATTTGGCTCTGTAGTACCGAAAAACGTGATTTGTGTGTCATATTAAAGGAAACCTACCACTTGTAGTGGCAGGTTTCCGATGAAAATACCGGGCACCAGCTCAGGGTGAGCTGGTGCCGGAACTTATTTTAGTTAGTGTTTTAAACCACGGTATCGCGGTTTAAAACACTTTTTAAACGTTATAGCCGGCGCAGGGAGGTACGCGCTCGGCGCTTACCGTGCACGCGGCTCTCATTCACTTCCTATGTAGCCGCGCCATTCTCCACCTCCCCCTCACCTTCCCCGCTCACCTTCCCCGCGTTCCGCGTCTCGGCGTCGCGTCTCGTCCCGTCGGGTCTCCGCCCCCGGACCTCCGCCACACCCCCGACCCTGCGCCTTATAGTCCGATGCGCCTTATATATGGAATTATTACATATATAAGGCTCATCGGACTAATGCGCCTTATATTCTGGTGCGCCTAATGGCCCGGAAAATACGGTAACTTCCTGCAAGTGAGGGAGGACAGAGTATGGAGGTTGTTGGTATATAGGAGTTATTTGTGGATTTATGGACGCAGTAGTTTACTGTGGTGTGTGTTTCCAATCTTTTCTTTGGAAAATAATGTCTCATAAAAAGCAGGCCCTCATACGTTTGCATCAATTGAACATTAAAAATGTATATTTATAGAATGCAACACGTAAAAACATCAGAAATTCAGGTTTTAGGGGGTATGTGAAATGTGACTTTATCAGCTTTCTGATGAACACAGCAGTTGTTGTTCTAGAAACCATCGAGTTCCTCGTTTCCCTTTGTCTGTGCCAGAGTAAAAAAAAAATCCTCACTCACCATTGACCAGACCACATCAACTTCCTTATAATTGCAAAAAAAGATGACTTTTAAAGATTTTACTCTTTTTGTGCAGAGTTGAGTTCTTCTTAGATCTCCTATGCATCTTCTTTTCCTTATACTATATTATGCATTATCCAATTTCTGTTACTATGGGGAGTCTTCTGCTGATCTCTCAGGTTAGTAATGGTAGGTTTTTATTATAATTCAATCTTTTTATTAATCTTTATTAATGACACAGGCTTTTATTGACCAGGTTCTCTTTGATATGTTGCTTATAAAGGCTTGCCTGACCCATCTTCTTCCTCCTAACGTCGTAGAGAATGATCAATCTGGAGCACTGTATAAATTGCCCACTAAATGGCTAGTAGGTAGAATATACATTTTGGTAACTTTGATTCATTTAGCTAGTGTTTGCTTGTAGTTTCTGTATAACAAATGGTTTGTGCTGGTATTGCAGTTCTGTTGTATAGACGTGAATGGGGCACAGATGCAATACCACACACTACCCATGGTCAGAAGGATAACTATTTTTGGAAGAAAACTGACATGTTTTTCAAGGTTTCTTTGGCTCTCCACGTTAATGGACAATAACTGAAGATTGCTAGGGGTCCAACACCATGGTCCCACACCAAGAATTTGATATTGGCAGGTGTATGAAGCCAGAAGATGGCTTCTTAAGTTGTCATGTTGTGCTTTTGCAACTCTCCACCCATATTTTTTTATTTTTTTTTGTTTCTCCAACAGAGTTTACAATAAGGAGCAAAAAACACTTTATATCTAAAGCCCTGGCTCTGTTCTCTGTTGATGCATTTGACAGGGCCAGTATCTAAGTGATCGGTGAAGGTCCTGACTGTTGGACATCGTCATTGTTAGTTTGTTAGTAACTTGAGCTACAGTAGGTAATTTTAGGATCTGATCAAATGGGCTCTCTAACACTGCCCACATCATTAATAATGATTAGGTGCCAAATTCTGTTCACTTTTTTCTTTTCTTGGACCCTTTTGGGGAGGTAGTAAGTGCTGCATATTCAGGTATACCTCCTACATTTGCAACAAACTGATTGGGCCCTTTGCCAAAAGATCAATTTTTTAAATTGGATAGATGGGGTCAATTATACCATTTGCACATCCATGTGCTTTAGCAATATCTGTTTTCAAATGCTATGGCTAATGCAAGCCTTTGATTTCTGAGAATCACATTGTGGCTCCAGAAGCCTTCATTGGGACTGGATTCCTATTCTAAAGATCTGTTTCTAGATTATATGGGGTAGGACAGGTGTATGAATGAATTCCCTTCAGCTCTGTAGTAAAATCACATTTCAAGGTCTATGAACTCGCTGCGGCCCCTGGATCATGTGGGTTGATGTCATCTGTTCCTGATGAAGAACAAAGCGAATAGATTTATCAGAAGCTGACTGCATGGTTTTCTGGATTTTTTTGTGCTCAAATAGAGGAACATAATTTTACTGTTTATTTTCGTCCTTGGACATTAAGTAATTTAATTATTATAGAGATAGAACAAGCACATGGACAAAATTGTGAATGAACAAAGTGTTTTTGTATGGGAGAAGAACAGAGCATGTATTGTATATAGAGGTACCTTACTGAATATATGATGTACCATATTACATCCCCCGTTACTTGTATAGCACCAACATATTCCACAGTGATGGATAACAATTTTGCTTATATACTCTCTCAAACAAATCTAAAGAAGAACTCCTGGGGAATTTAGTTTTCAGTGCCAAGACTAGCGTATCTTGTGTGTAAAAATGTGGCATTGGTAAATGGCATCATGAGCGAAATAGAAATACATTTTTGTAAAAATTACACAGGTACAAAGTTAAAGGGTCATTCTGAGTTTTAACAATTTATCACGTATCATTGGGCTCCACATTATGATAATGTCATATGTCTGTTTCACAAGGCCTGCTTGCTGGTTAGTGTTCATTATAGGAGGTAAAAATCCCAGTGGTCTGGTGAGGTCTATGGTCTCTTCCCTCAGCAGATCCCAGGTTTAACAAACTTTATTGTAGCGATCACAAAACGTGCTAAAAGAAAGGCTCGTACAGGTTGGTCACACAGGACCAAAAGGTACTGATGAATGAGCTTGGCCCAAATGTGAGTGGTGTCCACTCCACAGAGCCATATTGCATAAGTACAGTATCTTACAAGAACATTTTGTGGCAGTAGGATTCTAAGATAATATTAGCAGCAATTAAAAAAAAAAGGCAAGACAGACCTAAAACAAAGGAACCTTTGCCTTGCGACCCCCATCTTTCCTGGGGTCAACAACTACAAGAAGGAAAACTGATGTAACCAGGGGCAATGGAGTCATAAAGAAGGTCATATAATAAAGTAGGATGTTGAGGCACAGCAGTAAACTGTTACTCGAGTCACCTGTCCCATACTTTTGTGAAACCTTTTTGATAAATTGCATCCATGTGTCTAGTTTTAATGAAGCCAGTTTTTCCCTTCTAACTCTTTATTTCTTCCTATAATCCCGATGAAGCTGCAGATTTATAATTGTGTCTATTTATCTCTACAATTCTTATCCTAGTATATGATTGATTTCTGTTTGTGTATATTTCCAGGCAACAAACCTTGTAAATTCCCAGCCATGTCTGTACACACCTTGACGATGACCAGCTACAATGCAAGGAGAGGTCATAATGGTGCGAGAGCGACACAGGTATGAGAGACTGTATCTATGGGCAATTTCTAACACCTGCTTGTTTGAAGGAAGTTGCTGACAAAGAATAAATCTTTTTGTTACTTTTGTGTGTGTTGTTTGCGGTGTTGCTTGGAATGTGCTTTAGTTCTTGCTTGCATCTCAGTAAATAATGGTGCTTGTAGATGGCTAAGGTAACTTAATATCACACAGTGACTGGGTATTGTGAGACTGGCATTTGCTGGACAGTTTTATTCACACATTTATATTTCCAATTTATTAGGTGGTAAAGTATAATAAGCTACATCGGGACTATAGGCCTTCATACTCTCCCAGATCTCCGATGACAATGACGCCAAGGTTCCCTACCATTCTATATCCAGAAGGTATTGTCCTGCCATGGGGTTGTGTAAACTTTTTTGTTGCTGCCTTCTTCCGAGTATAAGCAATGTCTTCCTCCCAAAGATATTAAAAATGTTTTAAAAATATTTATTTGGTCCATAATGTGAAATTTAACTGTTGAACAACTATTGTCTTATATATTTTGTTTTATCAAAATTGTTCCAAAGTCTTGTGTTGATTTATTGTGTATAACCTTCTATAGGATTGAGCTCCTAATCCCTTTAATACAACACAATGTTAAAGGGGCTGTCAAATATAATATTTGACAATATTATTTTATTGGCAAATATTGACTAATATTTAGGTGCCGGGCTGGGTAGGGCTTTTTAAATAATGTTGCCACGGTTTGTCGGAGCTGTGTCCCTATATGTTTACAACTTCTGTGCAGCCTGGAACCTGATACAGCCCACCCCAGCATGGATCCGAATTTTTATAAGATTTGGACAACCCCTTTAAAGGATTAATTAATGTTGGCACTAAACAAGAGTATACTGTTCCCCACTGTCTAGATAAGTCTGCTCCAGCCGCTTGTCTTGGAGCCTATAATACATCATAAGTGGCTTTTCAGACAACTGTGTTTAGTCCGTGAATCACATACCTGCCGTGGTCAGATTTCATAGACCATCCACGGTGCCAGGCATGAGATCCGGTACATTATAGTGATACATGGAATGCCTTCTTCCCTTGTTATTATGTGTCGCCACTGCTGTTTTGTGGGGAAGTAGGGACTTCATATCATATATCACTATGATACATGGAGGCCCAACCACGGTTGTTTGTTTTAGCTCTAATAAGATGGGAACATAAATTGTATTAAATATGCAGAACACTTCAGCTTGGTGTCTTCCATTGACTAACATGCCTGCACATTTCTTTTATTGTAACTTTTTCTTCTCTTGTAGTTGAATCACCTCGACCTGCGGTTATTGGAATTGGGAGCAACTATGCGTCTTATACAGAAAGTGCTAAGGCAATTAAAGAAATCCTTTCTTCTGTGTTAAACTTACCAAGCAGTATTAAAACACATTCGCCTACAAATACCCAGTTGCAGGACAGTGATTTGGAGAAGTGTGAGGGCAGCAACACAGGGGACAAAAATGTGAATTCAGACAGCCCAGACAGTGTTTCTGATGGTATTCTTTCAACGCCAAGCTCACAAAATGACATCCGATTTTCTAGACACAAAGCAGCTTGGGATAATTCCCAGCTGGATGCTGCCATTACTCCTCCCTCAAACTTGTTTGCATTTGCACCCCCTGCACCCATCACAAACCGGCCAAGTGTACCTGAACTGGAGATGACACCTTTCGTGAAATGCATCAAATGTGATGAAGTATTTTTACCTGAACCTGAAGATGTCTCCACTAAGGACTGGAATGTGAACCCACGGAAGGAGAAGCGACGCTTTTCTTCACCCAGTATTGCACCTGGTAAATTAAAGCTACATGATCCCTCTTTAGAGCAATTTGCTTTGCTTATGGATGAGACTTCAATAGATGATGAGATTTCCACTGCAGAAGACAAGAAGTCCTTCAAGAAGAGATCATGGTCTGACACAAATCTTTTTAAAGGTAATGTGCAATTATTATTAACTTGTGAACATCTTCTGAACTTTTTAAATTTTTTTTTTACCATGATATTGGTTATAGCGGATGTATCTGCTTTCTGGAATGTAATGATTGACTAACATTGTGGTGCTTGAGCATTGGTGAGACAGTGGAGAACGTGGTAGGTTAACAAGCAGGTTTCACGTGAGGAATGTTTTTCCCCTTGTCGGTTACTGTTTACATGCATGGACTTGGGACATCATGAGGTCTCTGACTTTTCTATCTTAGTAGCTGGTTGGATACAACATTTTGTTGCTGTGTTCCATTAACTCTTGTGAACACCTTGCACCATCTTGCTCTCCTTCATGGTGGTAGGCATTTAATTTTTCCTTTTGGCTGTATGGGAAAGTGTAGTAGACCATGCTGTGCTGAAAAGTGGATCACCTCAAATAACAATGAACAGAGGTCTATTTAGGTTGTCATGTTAATCCTACAACATCTGAATTCATGTAAACAAATTGAGACTCCAAAGTTGCTATGACTGTGACCTAAACAGTGATCAATTGTATCTTTTATGACTTAACCTCAAGGTTTCACTTTAACACCGTTCACTAAAATTACATAACCTGCTCATTACAGTCGGGTGCTGCAAGAGAACAAACTTTTCTCTGTTGGTGGCCAAAGTCATTGTGCCATTTGGTGAAGCAACAATCTTCTCTTCACCTTTAAAGTGAAAGTTGACAATATGGAGAAGACTGGTTTGTGCAGGAACACACAACCCATTACAGTTAGAAACCATGTGTTTGCTTGGTTATAAAATGAGTTTTAATTTTGATATTGGAACTTCAAAACAAAGCCTTCTGTTGGTTATGTAAAGAGTAATTGTTTGACCTTAAGCTGTTGTACAGGGTTGTAAATTCCCGAAGAACCGGTGCAGTCACATTAGTTTCACGTTACTGGACTCCACTTACACCATGTGTAAATCAGTGTGCAAGTCAGCTGTCAGTTTGGATTAGTATTACAAGGTTTAATAATTGATGGCAGTTTTTTATGCATATTAGTGGCTGGGTGTGTTGCCTATACTCATTGTTTGTTTGTTTAATGTTGTTGTTTATGCATGCTTGGATAATAGGAGCTTTTATAGCCAACTGGTTTCTCAAGCTTCTTTCCTGTACAGAAACTTCTGTAGCCTAGTATATGAGCTTCCAACATTTTAGGTTTTGAATATCTCCAGCCTGCAAATAAAGCGTAATTCAGGGTAATAATTATTATTATTATTATTATTATTATTATTATTATTATTAATTTTTTTTTATTGATCAGCCAGGTCTTGACATAAGCCCCCAGGTCAGTCACCTGGTCATGTCCCCCACTAAGTCTCCCTTGGATCCATAGGCTAATGATATTGCTTCCATTTGTCACATGTCAGGGTGACCTCTATTTTGGATAATCTGTCACAAGCATACAAAGTGTCACATACACTGTCTATAATCTGTGTATGTCTCCTGTAATTTTTAAGAAATGTTACTTTATTAGTGTGTTCATGATAAGGAAGAAGTCCCCGATTATTCACGAGCAGCCAGATAACCGAACCCTGCAGTAGCTGATTCTCTGACTGCCTCTTATATGGAGGCTTTAATCAGAGGGAGGGGGGGTACTTATAATAGGAGGACTCCTGGCTCACCCAGTATGGTGTGTGGTTCATGGTTAGCATCGTTCAGTGTAGCCACACTGTCTATATACCATACAATGGGCTGCAGACTGGGACTATGCATTGCCAGAAAAGCCAATAATGGATGTACAGACGGTCCCCTACTTAAGGACACCCGACTTAGACAACCCATAGTTACAGACAGACCCCTCTGACCTCTTGTGAAGCTTTCTGAATGCTTTCTATAGTTCCAGACTGCAATGATCAGCTGTAAAGTGTCTGTAATGAAGCTTTATTGATAATCCTTGGTCCGATTACAGCAAAAAATGTTTAAACTCCAATTGTCACTGGAGTTTTTTATCTGGATCTACAATTCTAAAATATACAGTTTTGACTTACATACAAATTCAACTTAAGAACAAACCTCCGGACCCTATCTTGTACGTAACCCGGGGACTGCCTGTATATAATCCTCATAAGAGGTACAGTGTTAGGCCATCTGAATAAGATCTTTAATTCAATGGATAGCACATTGACACATTCATTTCTATGGCCTCATATACACAGCAGTGGTTTCCACGGTCCAGTGTCTGAGGCTACTGCCTGAGCTGCAAGCTAGGAGCAGGTCCTATTTGTACCCGTGTTTGCTGCTTGGGCAACGTTTTCTACATGGGCATGCGAGTGGACACATTGGACTATGGGTCCTTTGTTTGTGGCCAGAGAAAGCACATGTTTCTGTGCATGTAGGGTAAGACTTAGAATTGACTGTAATTGTTTTCTGTTGTAGCATCTGAGAATTCTCCGAACTCCAGCACAGACCCAGTGTACAGCACCGAGGAAAACCTCCATGAACCAAGTGCAAGCGTGGAGAAAGTAAGAGCTCTGTTAATAATTATCCTCCTTATATGCCTTGACATTCTGTGCTCTGACCTTTATTACATTTCTCTGAAGCTAAAATTACTGCAGGATAAAATGGAAATGGTGGTTTTTATTAAAATTGTGAAATAATGCATGGGCAGCCAGGTGAGCAGATTAGTGGAGAAATTATGAATGGACATCTACCACTAGGATGAAGCACACTGAAGTAAACCCAGCACACTGACATACTGGTGTATGCCCCCTCTAGCAGGATTTGCTCTTCTTTAAGCTAATTATGCCCTTGTTTTTGAGAGAAAAAAAAATTGTAGAAACTAGTTCAGTTAGAAGCTTAAAGAATTGCAGATCCTGCCAGACGGTCCTTTGTCCTTTTAAGTCCAAAATCAATGTGCTCCTGCATAAGATGTGCTGACTTTATTTCGAGTAAAGATTTTAGCTGCTGTTTGGGACCATTTAAACAGCCCACCTTTCCTGTTAACCCACGCCCCTCTCCATAGCTTAACATAGAGCCCCGCGCCATATTCCGTCGAAAGATAGGAAATGTCCTTCCTTTCTAAAGACTACAGAGCGGTACAGTGCCGCTCCCGTATGGCGCCATGAGGCCATAGCGATGTATGGGGGGGCGTATATACACCGTTTATATGTTTCCACCCCCCCTCCCATACGTTTGCTTGAATGTGCCCTTACATTGTTACATTGTCATCCACTGATGACAATGAAAAAAAAAACGCTTTTCCACTTCTCCTGTGCAGGATCTGTAGAAGGGGGATCACCCCCTGTAATGTTGGTATCAGGGGTTTATCATGGGGTCGGGGACTGAGCATTAGAGCCACAGATCCCCATGTACAACTGATGCTAAAATCATGGAAACTATCTCTTCTAATGACATACACAAGGAGTAACTTTTAAACCTGCAGGTTGTTGGGGAATATGGATGATGTGGATCCCCCTGTGTCCGTGCTTGGTTATTCTGATGACTGGGTTGTGTTCACACACAGCTGATCTGTAACAAATATGTCTCCTTCATTTGAATGGAATTGCTGGTAACCATTATCAGCTGCCAAACATTCACATGAAGGGAAGCGATTTCCTTCTGCTGTGTGTGAATATCCCATTTATTTTAATATATCTGGAGCCGAAATCTTGTGCCTGGCACATCTTCATCCAGACGTGAAGTATTGATATGCCAGCTTGTCCATCCCCCCTCCTGACCCATCTGACCGGGCTCACATCAAGGATTTAGCATCGTCTTCTACATATAAGAACTTGTTCATTTGGGCCCCCTCCCCCTCTGCTGGCTGGGGTGGTAGGGGGCTCCTGGCAGTCCTGCAGGCAGCTGCTGACCCATGTGTTGCTGCTTTACATTCTTCCTCTGTCATCTGGGAGGGATGCATTCATATGCTAATGAACTTTACTTTTGCCCTTTAACCTTACCTCCCTCATTTTTCAGTTTAAGCTATATGAGGCCCGTTTACTGCCTACCTATTGATTTGTGCTCATAAACCTAATATGAAAATTTTACCACGTGAGAGTCAATCAAAAACATGAACATGTTCTCCCCTATATACTGTACCTTGGTATAGTGTTGGTGTGAGATATATTATGAATCTGCACAAAGTAAAGCACAGACTGTAATTTCCATGGTTTACTCTAATAAATTGTAATAAGACACACATAGAAATATATGCCTGTTCTGGAACCTTTCAATCTTATGATTTCAGAAAAAGGCAAGTTGTTTTTTTTTTTTGTCTTCCATACAGATTCTGTTGATAATGGTAGTTTTTAAAATCTTATTATTTACTGAGGGCTTGGTACACAAAATATGAATCCCTCGTCCACAAGCCTCTAACCAGGCAGAATCCAACCAAAATAGACTAGACAACACTGCGAATCAAAACTGGGCAGCATAAGCTGCCTCTGTTGCAACATTTGGTTGCATTTTTAAAAGTGACGCAAAGGCTTCGAGGGGGCCAAAAACACAAAGCCATCAAAACACTTGCTAATAAGGATTTGCATGTAAATATGGAAAAACACAGGAGCTTGATCCAGATCACAACATTTCAGTGGAAACGTATTATGCGACCAGGGTAAGTCCCTCGCTCATTGCCTTATGCATTACTCTTCAAAATGCCAACACAAATGCTTGCATGTGTAGTATAGATGAGTATTGGTATATTATTTTGTTTAATCTTGCCACAATTGTATTGAACATGTAAATGAAACAACATTGCTACTACAGCAGTGTAACGGTCTTCTACCCCACTTGAATTAATATGGGAGATGGTATTGATTTATCAGTTGTGCTCTCTCTTAGGGGATGCCAATCTCATGATCCCAGGCCTGATTTCTGTTCAAGAGATATCACAATGAGAGGTGCTCCTAGATATGGCTTATTATATTCTACCTCTATTGGTTATTATTATAGGCCTTTCTCAAATTCTCACTTCACCAATTCTCTTTTTTGTTGAGGAAAGAGAGAGTGGCTGATTTAGAATCAAATGTCCCAACACATTATTATTTTCTCAATTGGAATTGCACAGAAGCACTAGACTAGTAGTGTTGATAAAAACAAGCAGACAACATTTCACTGACTTTTCATGGATGTGCAAAAAAATTGTACAGATGTCCCTAAACCCGCAGATTTTGATAAATAACACTAGCTTAATGATTAATGCCCCCCATAAAACTACACCGAACATAAACGTTATTTTTATTTTTACTGGAATTGGCATCAGAGATTACTCAAGTAAATGTGAACTAGTTTAATGCATTACGGTAAAGAAAACTAGCCACCAGTACTCCTCAATAAAGAATAAGACAGCAATAAGGAGGAAACATAAACTTCCTGGTAATCCGCACTGCACTCTGTCTGTCATCCTACTTCCCAAAGCAGCTGAGTCGGAAATCACTCTCTTAATGTGAGCAAAAGTGGCAGATTTTCAGAAGACTTACAGAATCAGCAAGTCAATGGAGGGTCCTCCCATCCATGGTTAACCATATGCTCAAGTCCTTAAGGATTTGTCTGTTATTAGACTCTGTATACACCTCTACTAAAGTAGCCCTTATACAGTGGTAATGAGGAGGAATACAACTGGAATCAACTGTATTCCGCGGACTTAATTTAGGAATTGTGTGGCCTCATAGTAATTCATGGTGCTGTGACTGCCTCCTGGTGTACGTCTGTATAGTCTTTGTCAGTAGTCCACACGGGGGGAGGGGGGGTGGAGACCTTGGTTTACAGGTCCCAGGCGCGCAGACAGTGAGGGAATATGCCTGACATGGGTCTATATTCCATAGACTGTATATGCTCATGGCAGTGGACTAGGAGACTTGTCCAGGACATGATAGTTTTGAATAATGGCTGGTTCAGCCAACATACATTGCTCTATGGCCAGCTCAAAGTACTTGGACTGCTGCAATAAGATGTATAACTTTTTTGTTCTGGATCTACAGTTATAAAATACACTTTCGACTTGCATACAAATTTACTTGAGTCACAAACCCAAGGAAACCTATCTTGTATGTAACCCGGGGAGCGCCTTATACAGTTACTAGAGATGAGAAATAGCATATATTCTGTGTTGTGGTCATGCTTCTCCTTTACGTGCTGTGGTCTGTAACATCGCTGCAGAAAGAGCGCCTAAAATAGGAAGCTGTGACTTTAGTGGTTACCAAAGTGTTTGCTGTTCTTTCCAAAAAGTGTGAATCTCAACAAGTTTCTTTATAAGAAAAGCAGGTGCCAGCCTTGTCTAGTGTATCTCTACATAATTTCACCACTTTGTACCTTTAGGCAGTTTTGATGCTGCTTTAGTCCCTAAATGTCAGCTCCATATAGTGACTTGCAACGTGTAGTCTTACAAAGAATAAACCGTTTATATTCGTTAAACAAAATTTTTTTGCAATGGATTTGGACTTGAAAAGGTGTAGACTTGTGTGTCATCCAAGGATTTGCTGTGCAGTTTGAAAGGAAACTAAAAAAATGTAGGGTGCAATGCAAAGTTATCAACGTGGGTGTGTTATCCCCTAAATGCTCACTAAGAATAATAGAGGGGAAAACCATATCAAAACTGAGGAGCGAAGCCTAGTCCCCAATTTTTCAGGTTTGTGATGTCGTCCTACAGCAGGCGGACCTCCACAGTGAAACGGGATCAAAGGGAAAAATGACCACAGATTGAGGGAGCAATCCTGGTGCAGTTCCAATGGCAAAGTGTATCTTTATTTCATAAAATCTCTTGTGTACAACATGTTTTGGCCACGTATCGCAGCCTTCATCAGGTACAATCGGAGGATAACGGACAATTCCGTTGTATTGGTATTGTTGTTATCCTCGCATTATGATATGCAGTCAAAACGCGTTGTACACAGGCGATTTTATGGAATAAAGATACCACTTTGCCATTGGAACTGCGCCTTGATATTCCTTGAGTGTGTCTCTCCATTTGATACAATGTTTTCACCATATTGCAATTGACCGAATATATAGAAATGCGACTGAAACACTAAAGGGGGAATTGGAGCGTGCGTATGGCAGGGAGAGGAGCTGTATTTACTGTTCTAACTTTTTGCTATAGTTCCTCCACCAGAAAACTGATGGAGATTATTTCTGAAATGTCAAACAGGTCTGACTGGTGGAGTGAAAATACACCTTCGATTTCCTAAAGGCTGAAGCCAGTTGGTCAATTGGTTGCAGGGTGGGGGTGGGGGTGGTAGGAGGGGGGGGGAATGTAGCCTAGGGGCTCTCTCAGATGGCTTGGTTGGCCTGTGAATCCAGTGCCAGTGGCCAGGTTTCGAAAACCGACCACGCTGGTGCGCAGGATGGAACTCCAAGTCTGATGCATGGAGCTGATTGTACAACTAAATATTACCATTTCCTTCTCAATACCCTTTGGCTCTAAAACTCTATTTGCTAAAAAACATGGATATTTGCAAGTCTCTTTTTCTGCAATATGCTGCCTCCCGGTGTGCACTTCCATGCATTTGTTCAAAGCTGTTTGCAAGTATCCGAATGCTCTGGGCTTTTAACTTTTACTTGCTTTATAAGAATTCCGAAGAAAAGCCACAAAAATGAGGATCACATTTTCTAATGCTGTCTATTAATTTGCACATTCAGTATTCGGCTCGGTGTGAAATCACACTTTGTCACCTGTATGAAAAATCTCCTACAAGCATCATGCTTTGTTTTTTTTTGTTTTTTTTTTTCTTATTTTTTTTTGGTAATTCAGTAGTATATTCTCTAAACTTGTGTACACAAAAAAGGTGCATATTCCTTTAGAACTTGGCCAAAGGGGCCCCATATGGGGGAGGCAAACTCTAGAGATGGATTGCTCTCAAATAGCAGGAAAAGGCAATAAAAAGATTTCAAGCAGCACGTTCCAAGAAAACTGAAGATAAGGGGAAACTTAAAGGAAACCTACCACTTGAAGTGGCAGGTTTCGATGGCAATACCGGGCACCAGCTCAGGGTGAAGCTGGTGCCGGAGCTTATTTTAGTTAGTGTTTAAACCGCGGTATCACGGTTTAAAACCTTTTAAACTTTATAGCCGGCGCAGGCAGGTACGCGCTCGGCGCTTACCGTGCGCGCGGCTACTAGGAAGTGAATGAGAGCCGCTGCACGGTAAGCGCCGAGCGCGTACCTCCTGCGCCGGCTATAAAGTTTAAAAAGTGTTTTAAACCGCGATACCGCGGTTTTAAAAACACCTATAAAATAAGCTCGGGCCCTGCTCACCCTGAGTGGTGCCCGGTATTGCCATCGGAAAACCTGCCCTTCAAGTGGTAGGTTTCCTTTAAAAGACGAACACGTTCTAACAGAGCAATTTTGATGTAAAAAAAGGAAATGCTAAATACTTATTTGCTAACATAATGATCAGATGATCAAACAAGTGAGTCAAACCATATTTTGACTGTACTGTATGTCCAGTCACTATATAACGGTTGTCAGAAAAATACAGATGCTCACATGAATCCATGACTAAAAGAACTTCAGGACATTGTTCCTTGTGCTCTTCAAAAATTGATGTGACACTGAATACTCAAATCCTGTAATTATTCCTAAGTTACAGTGCCCGGATTCCAGTAAAACTTGTTTAAGGCGAGTTCTACTTATTGTCGTCTAACCGGTTAGAATGAAGGATGATACTCAAAGATGGAGATTGCAAAAGACAAGTACCTCTTGATTTGTGTTATTTTCTGACAGAATTCTTTCATGTCCACATGTGAAGACTACAAAAGAAATAATTGTAAGTTATGATACATTGTGGATCGTGTATCACACAGAGCTGTAATGTTCTCTGGATGCTTATAACATAGGGCAGTGATGGTGAAACTTTCTAGAGACCTAGTCCCAAACTTTTAACCAAAACCCAGTTATTATCGTAAGGTGAGAGCTTGGAAATTTAAGCATTAACAGTCCCTGCTCTGTCACAACTTTTAATCACATCGCTGTCCTGAGGACCAATAAAGTAGAAAGGGGTGCAAGAAATGTGAATCTCAGCACCTCCTAACCAAACCTCCTGAACAAGAAGAATCACAGGGCCTGGAGAGGAGCTCGCAGGATAACCCAGGTCAGCCCAGACTTCTTGCTTCTTTTGTAGTGCCAGATAGCTCAGGATGACTGCAGCATTTCCTGGGCTGTTGAGGACTGCAGTAGGAGGCCTTGAGCTATGTCTGGCAGTCTCTTGGGTATGGCCTGGCTGCCCACCGAGACGGCCCTATTGTCATCTCTCGCATCTGTGTTAGAGTTATGATGGCTGAGGATGGAAGTTTTTGGTTCTTTGGTGATATGTTCTTTGGAAGATCAAATCTCTAGACACAGTAAGAGGAGATGAGTGTAACTTCCTTCAAGTGAGGGAGGACCGAGTATGGAGGTTGTTGGTATATAGGAGTTTATGTGTGGATTTATGGACGCAGTAGTTTACTGTGGTGTGTGGTTTCCAATCTTTTCTTTGGAAATAAACCGTCCCATAAAAACAGACCCTCATACGTTTGCATCAATTGAACATTAAAATGTATATTTTAGAATGCAACACGTAAAACATCAGAAATGTCAGGTTTTGGTGACTTTATCAGCTTTCTGATGAACACAGCAGTTTGTTGTTCTAGAAACCATTCGAGTTTCCGTTTCACTTTGTCTGGTGCCGAGCAAAAAAACCTCACTCACCATTGACCGAGACCACATCAACTTCCTTATTATTGCAAAAAAGATGACTTTTAAGATTTACTTTTTTGTACAGATTGAGTTCTTCTTAGATCTCTATGCATCTTCTTTCCTTATAACTGTATTATGCATTATCCAATTTCTGTTACTATGGGAGTTTTCTGCTGATCTCTCAGGTTAGTATGGTAGGTTTTTATTATATGCAATCTTTATATTAATCTTTATTAATGACACAGGCTTTTTGACCAGGTTCTCTTTGATATGTTGCTTATAAAGCTGCCTGACCCATCTTCTTCCTCTAAGTCGTAGAGATGATCAGTCTGGAGCACTGTATAAATTGCCCACTAAATGGCTAGTAGGTAGAATATACATTTTTGGTAACTTTGATTATTTGCTATTGTTTTTGCTGTAGTTTCTTGTAAACAAATGGTTTGTGCTGGATTGCAGTTTCTGTTGTGTAGACGTGAATGGGGCACAGATGCAATACCACACACTAGCATGGTCAGAAGAGTACTATTTTTGGAAGAAAACTGACATGTTTTTCAAGGTTTCTTTGGCTCTCAACGTTAATGGACAATAACTGAAGATTGCAGAGGTCCAACACCACGGTCCCACACCAAGCATTGATATTGGCAGGTGTATGAAGCCAGAAGATGGCTTCTTAAGTTGTCTGTTGTGCTTTTGCAACTCTCCACCCATATTTTTTTTATTTTTTTTTTGTTTCTCCAACAGAGTTTACAATAGGAGCAAAAAAACACTTTATATCTAAAGCCCTGGCTCTGCTCTCTGTTGATGCATTTGACAGGCCAGTATCTAAGTGATCGGTGAAGGTCCTGACTGTTGGACATCATCATTGTTAGTTTGTTAGTAACTTGAGCTACAGTAGGTCATTTTAGGATCTGATCAATGGGCTCTCTAACACTCCCACATCATTAATAATGATTAGGTGCCAATTCTGTTCACTTTTTTTCTTTTCTTGGACCCTTTTGGGGAGGTAGTAATGCTGCATATTCAGGTATCCTCCTACTTTGCAACAAAGTGATTGGGCCCTTTGCCAAAAGATCACATTTTTAATTGGATAGATGGGGTCATTAACCATTTGCACATCCATGTGCTTAGCTATATCGTTTCAAATGCTATGGCTAATGCAAGCCTTTGATTTCTGAGAATCACATTGTGGCTCCAGAAGTCTCATTTTGACTGGATTCCTATTCTAAAGATCTGTTTCTGATGTATGGGGTAGGACAGGTGTATGAATGGATTCCCTTCAGCTCTGTAGTAAATCACATTTCAAGGTTCTATGAACTCGCTGCGGCCCCTGGATCATGTGGGTTGATGTCATCTTTTCCTGATGAAGAACAAAGCGAATAGATTATCAGAAGCGACTGCATGGTTTTTCTCGGATTTTTTTTGTGCTCAAATAGAGGAACATAATTTTACTGTTTATTTTCGTCCTGGACATTAAGTTAATTTAATTATTATAGAGATAGAACCAAGCACATGGACAAAATTGTGATGAACAAAGTTTTTTGTATGGGAGAAGAAACAGAGCATGTATTGTATGCAGAGGTACCTTACTGAATATATGATGTACCATATTATTCCCCCGTTACTTGTATAGCACCAACATATTCTACAGTGGTGGATAACAATTTTGCTTTTATACTCTCTCAAACAAATCTAAAGAAGAACTTAGTTTTCAGTGCCAAGACTAGTGATCTTGTGTGTAAAAATGTGGCATGGTAAATGGCGTCATGAGCAAAATAGAAATACATTTTGTAAAAATTACACAGGTACAAAGTTAAAGGGTCATTCTGAGTTTTAACAATTTATCACGTATCATGGGCTCCACATTATGATAATGTCATAGTCTGTTTCACAAGGCCTGCTTGCTGGTTAGTGTTCATTATAGGAGCTAAAAATCCCGTGGTCGGTGAGGTCTATGGTCTCTTCCCTCAGCAGATCCCAGGGTACCCCTATTTAACAACTTTATTGTCGCGATCACAAAACGTGCTAAAAGAAAAGCTCGTACAGGTTGGTCACACAGGACCAAAAGGTACTGATGAATGAGCTTGGCCCAAATGTGAGTGGTGTCCACTCCACAGAGCCATATTGCATAAGTACCCGTATCTTACAAGAACATTTTGTGGCAGTAGGATTCTAAGATAATATTAGCAGCAATTAAAAAAAGGCAAGACAGACCTAAACAAAGGAACCTTTGCCTTGCGACCCCCATCTTTCATGGGGTCAACAACTACAAGAAGGAAAACTGATGTAACCAGGGGCAATGGAGTCATAAAGGGTCATATATAAGTAGGATGTTGAGGCAACAGCAGTAAACTGTTACTCTGAGTCTCTGTCCCATACTTTTGTGAAACCTTTTGATAAATTGCATCCATGTGTCTATTTTAATGAAGCCAGTTTTCCCTTCTAACTCTTTATTCTGCCTGTAATTCCCGATGAAGCTGCAGATTTATAATTGTGTCTGTTATCTCTACAATCTTATCCTAGTATTGATTTTTCTGTTTGTGTATATTTCCAGGCAACAAACCTTGTAATCCAGCCATGTCTGTACACACCTTACGATGACCAGCTACAATAAAGAGAGGTCATAATGGTGCGAGAGCGACACAGGTATGAGAGACTGTATCTATGGGCAATTTCTAACACCTGCTGTTTGAAGGAAGTTGCTGACAAAGAAAACATCTTTTTGTTACTTTTGTCTGTGTTGTTTGCGGTGTTGCTTGGAATGTGCTTTAGTTCTTGCTTGCATCTCAGTAAATAATGGTGCTTGTAGATGTCTAAGGTAACTTAGTATCACACAGTGACTGGGTATTGGAGTGGCATTTGCTGGACATTTTATCACACATTTGTATTTTCAATTATTAGGTGGTAAGTATAATAAGCTACATCAGGGACTATAGGCCTTCATACTCTCCCAGATCCCCGATGACAATGACGCCAAGGTTCCTACCATTCATTATCCAGAAGGTATTTGTCCTGCCATGGGGTTGTGTAAACTTACTTGTTGCTGCCTTCTTCCGAGTATAAGCAATGTCTTCCTCCCAAAGATATTAAAATATTTATTTGGTCCATAATGGGAAATTTAACTTTGAACAAACTATTGTCTTTTTATTTTTTTTTTGTTTTATCAAAATTGTTCCAAAGTCTTGTGTTGATTTATGTGTATAACCTTCTATAGGATTGAGCTCCTAATCCCTTCAATACAACACAATGTTAAGGGGCTGTCAAATATAATATTTGACAATATTTTTTATTGCCAAATATTGACTAATATTTAGGTGCCGGGCTGGGTAGGGCTTTTTAAATAATGTTTCCACGGTTTGTCGGAGATGTGTCCCCATATGTTTACAACTTCTGTGCAGCCTGGAACGCCCAACAGTCTCCTATGCCAGCACCTGATACAGCCCACCCCAGCATGGCTCCTCATTTTTAAGATTTGGACAACCCCTTTAAAGGATTAATTAATGTTGGCACTAAACAAGAGTATACTGTTCCCCACTGTCTAGATAAGTCTGCTCCAGCCATTTGTCTTGGAGCCTATAATACATCATAAGTGCCTTTCAACAACTGTGTTCAGTCGTGAATCACATACCTGCCATGATCAGATTTCATAGACCATACACGGTGCCAGGCATGAGATCCGTACATTATAGTGATACATGGAATGTCCTTCTTCCCTTGTTATTATGTGTCGCCACTGCTGTTTTGTGGGAAGTAGGGACTTCATTATCACTATGATACATGGAGGCCACAACCACGGTTTTTGTTTTGCTCTAATAAATGGGAACATAAATTGTATTAATATCAGAACACTTGAGCTTGGTCTTCCATTGACTAACATGCCTGCACATTTCTTTTCTTTTATTGTAACTTTTTCTTCTCTTGTAGTTGAATCACCTCGACCTGCGGTTATTGGAATTGGGAGCAACTATGCGTCTTATACAGAAAGTGCTAAGGCAATTAAGAAATCCTTTCTTCTGTGTTAAACTACCAAGCAGTATTAAAACACAATCGCCTACAAATACCCGGTTGCAGGACAGTGATTTGGAGAAGTGTGAGGGCAGCAACACAGGGGACAAAAACGTGAATTCAGACAGCAGCCCAGACAGTGTTTCTGATGGTACTTCTTTCAACGCCAAGCTCACAAAATGACATCCGATTTTCTAGACACAAAGCAGCTTGGGAATATTCCAGCTGGATGCTGCCATTACTCCTCCCTCAAACTTGTTTGCATTTGCACCCCCTGCACCCATCACAAACCGGCCAAGTGTACCTGAACTGGAGATGACACCTTTGTGAAATGCATCAAAGTGATGAAGTATTTTTACCTGAACCTGAAGATGTCTCCACTATGGACGGAATGTGAACCCCACGGAAGGAGAAGCGACGCTTTTCTTCACCCATATTGCACCCGGTAAATTAAAGCTACACGATCCTCCTTTAGAACATTTGCTTTGCTTATGGATGAGACTTCAATAGATGATGAGATTTCCACTGCAGAAGACAAGAGTCCTTCAAGAAGAGATCATGGTCTGACACAAATCTTTTTAAAGGTATGTGCAATTATTATTAACTTGTGAACATCTTCTGAACTTTTTAAATTTTTTTTTTTTTACCATGATATTGTTATAGCGGATGTATCTGCTTTCTGGAATGTAATGATTGACTAACATTGTGGTGCTTGAGCATTGGTGAGACAGTGGAGAACGTGGTAGGTTAACAAGCAGGTTTCACGTAGGAATGTTTTTCCCTTGTCGGTTACTGTTTACATGCATGGACTTGGGACATCATTCCTTTACATGCTCAGAATCTGTGTAAATATGTAATTGCAGATTCGGGTGTTACAAAGGGTCTCTGACTTTTCTAGCTTAGTAGCTGGTTGGATAACAACATTTTGTTGCTGTGTGTTCATTAACTCTTGTGAACACTTGCTCCATCTTGCTCTCCTCATGGTGGTAGGCATTTAATTTTTTCTTTTGGCTGTATGGGAAAGTGTAGGAGACCTGCTGTGCTGAAAAGGGATCACCTCAAATAACAATGAGCAGAGGTCTATTTAGGTTGTCATGTTAATCCTACAACATCTGAATCATGAACAAATTGAGACTCCAAAGTTGCTATGACTGTGACCTAAACAGTGATAAATGGTATCTTTTATGACCTAACCTCAGGTTTCACTTTAACAACCATTCACTAAAATTACATAACCTGCTCATTACAGTCGGGTGCTGCAAGAGAACAAACTTTTCTCTGTTGGTGGCCAAAGTCATTGTGCCATTTGGTGAAGCAACAATCTTCTCTTCACCTATAAAGTGAAAGTTGACAATATGGAGAAGACTGGTTTGTGCAGGAACACACAACCCATTACAGTTGGAAACATGTGTTGCTTGGTTATAAAATGAGTTTTAATTTTGATATTGGAACTTCAAACAAGCCTTCTGTTGGTTATGTAAAGAGTAATTGTTTGACCTTAAGCTGTTGTACAGGGTTGTAAATTCCCGAAGAACCGGTGCAGTCACATTAGTTTCACGTTACTGGACTCCACTTACACCATGTGTAAATCAGTGTGCAAGTCAGCTGTCAGTCTGGATTAGTATTACAGGTTTTATAATTGATGGGAGTTTTTTTATGCATATTAGTGGCTGGGTGTGTTGCCTATGCTCATGTTTGTTTGTTTAATGTTGTTGTTATGCATGCTTGGACAATAGGAGCTTTTATAGCCAACTGGTTTCTCAAGCTTATTCCTGTACAGAAACTTCTGTAGCCTAGTATATGAGCTTCCAACATTTTAGGTTTTGAATATCTCCAGCCTGCAATAAAGCGTAATTCGGGGTAATTAAAGCGTATTATTATTATAATTTTTTTTATTTTATGATCAGCCAGGTTCTGACATAAGCCCCCAGGTCAGTCACCGTCATGTCCCCCACTAAGTCTCCCTTGGATCCATAGGCTAATGATATGCTTCCATTTGTCACATGTCAGGGTGACCTCTATTTGGATAATCTGTCACAAGCATACAAAGTGTCACATACAATGTCTTAATCTGTGTATGTCTCCTGTAAGTTTAAGAAATGTTACTTATTAGTGTGTTCATGATAAGGAAGAAGTCACCGATTTATTCACGAGCAGCCAGATAACCGAACCCTGCAGTTGCTGATTCTCTGACTGCCCTCTTATGGAGGCTTTAATCAGAGGAAGGGGGGTACTTATAATAGGAGGACTCCTGGCTCACTCAGTATGGTGTGTGGTTCATGGTTAGCATCGTTCAGTGTAGCCACACTCTCTATATACCATACAATGAGCTGCAGACTGGGACTATGCATTGCCAGAAAAGCCAATAATGGATGTATATAATCCTCATAAGAGGTACAGTGTTAGGCCATCTGAATAAGATCTTTAATTCAATGGATAGCACATTCATTTCTATGGCCTCCTATAAACCGCATTGGTTTGCACGGTCCAGTGTCTGAGGCTACTGCCTGAGCTGCAAGCTAGGAGCAGGTCCTATTTGTGCCCGTGTTTGCTGCTTGGACAACCTTTTCTAAATTCATGGGCATGCGAGTGGACACATTGGACTATGGGTCCTTTGTGGCCTGAGAAAGCACATGTTGGTGTGCATGTAGGGTAAGACTTAGAATGACTGTAATTGTTTTCTGTTGTAGCATCTGAGAATTCTCCAAACTCCAGCACAGCCCAGTGTACAGCACACGAGGAAAACCTCCATGAACCAAGTGCAAACGTGGAGAAAGTAAGAGCTCTGTTAATTATCCTCCTTATATGCCTTGACATTCTGTGCCTGACCTTTATTACATTTCTCTGAAGCTAAAATTGCTGCAGGATAAAATGGAAATGGTGGGTTTTTTATTAAAATTGTGAAATAATGCATGGGCAGCCAGGTGAGCAGATTAGTGGAGAAATTATGAATGGACATCTACCACTAGGATGAACACACTGAAGTAACCCAGCACAACTGACATACTGGTGTATGCCCCCTCTAGCAGGATTTGCTCTTCTTTAGGCTAATTATGCCCTTGTTTTTGAGAGAAAAAAAAATTGTAAAAACTAGTAAAGTTAGAAGCTTAAAGAATTGCAGATCCTGCCAGAGGGTCCTTTGTCCTTTAAGTCCAAAATCAATTTGCTCCTGGATAAGATGTGCTGACTTTATTTCGAGGAAAGATTTTAGCTACAGAACCGTACAGTGCCACTCCCGTATGGCGCCATGAGGCCATAGCGATGTATGGGGGCCGTATATACACCGTTTATATGTTTCCACCCTCCCCCATACGTTCGCTTGAATGTGCCCTTACATTGTTACATTGTCATCCACTGATGACAATGAAAAAAAAAATGTTGCTTTCTTATGTTAAGCTTCTCTTTCCATTGTTACTGGTTGCTGTCAATAAATCTTTTAGTTATGTATAGTTATTTGTTAGCTACTATGATGCCTTCACTATTGTCGTCTTTAACCTTCTAAGCTACTTGTCAGCTACCTTGTATACCTAATCGTAATAATATTCCTTACTACTTAACTACTTCTCCTTACTAAAGGGTTGTCTGGAGGCTGAAAAACATGGCTTATTTCCAAAAAAACTCCTCGCCTGACCATGGGTATGTGTGGTATTACAGCTAAGCTCCATTCACTGCTATACATCTGAGCTGCACTACCAGCAGTAGCCATAGTCAGGTGGGGCGCTGTTTTCAGAAGATGGCAGCCATGTTGTTCAGCCTCCATACAAACCTTTTAAATTTTATATAAAATTTAAGTTGAGTGATCTTTGTGCTGCATGTGTTAAGTGACACTTTATTTTCCTATGTGCAGGAAAATGAACACTTTCTGGCAGCGGACCTATATATATCCCTGGTTGAGATGATGAAGAGCAGTATGCAGTATGAGCAGTGGAAAACAGAACCAGGGTTGCAATGGATCCAAAAAGATCCAGTGAACATCGGCTGCCGGAGACGCAAAACAAAATCTGAATCTGCCACTTCTGTTGATAGTGGTTATGAAGGTACATACCTCTCCTATATATATGGTATTCATGTGTGTAATAAATGGGAAGAGCTAATATAGGCAATGTGAATGTCTATTATATTGCACATGGCAAAGAATAGGTTAATCTTTGTCCTATAGAGTACTTGGATAAGGGAATTCAAGGTATTTGGAAATTTGGTATCCAGCAATGTGATGACCCAGATTGTTGCTCTAGGGCTGTTACCTACATGCTGCTGCTACTAGCTTGATTAAGAACGATTATTTTTCCACCCCGCCCCACAACCACCAAACTTCCCTTTTGTGTGCCCGGTTTTGTTTAGCTTGCATATGATTGACTTGTATTGTAAGTTTTCTTACATTAATGGACAAAACAACCTGTTTTAGGATGTATGTACACAGTACGTAAAACCTGTTATGGTGTTTTTGGTCTCCAAATGACTAGTACTGAATATAGGCACGTTCTAATGTCCAAATATGTAATATATTTTGATAGAGTGGACTAGGAAAGGAATTTAATAAAAATGTTATATGGCTGGGGTGGGACTATAAAACAATAAACCACTTGCACACCCCTCTACAGGTGCGACCACTCACCCGTGGCATCGCCTGTCACTGTTGGGTCTCTTTTTGCTCACAGAAGGCGTTGGTCCATCCTCTCCACAGCTGCACGCCTTCTACAACAGCCCTGTAGAAGCACATTAAATGCATCTAGCCTTAGGGTGCGTCTTGTCTGCAGATCAAAGACTGTCTTAGTTATAGCACCCATGCCCCAGCAGTCCATGCGCTTTCTCAAGCATCCTTAATCCCTCTACTCCGAGACTCATACCTCCCAGCCTGATCCGGTCCCTCTTAGTGTTTGAGAAGCCAGACCTTGTGTATCCAACAACAAACCTTACAATTTCTCAAATTTGTCAGAATTTCCCCTTTTCCGGATCACTGCTTGTTCGTTCAGCAACAACACATTCCTTTTAGCAAGGAACTCCGCTACTGACTTATTTGGTGACACCACCGCTGGGAGCAAGTGAGCTGCAATAGTCTTTCTCACCACTATTAGAAGACCACTCATAGCCAATTTTTATTATTCAGCTGCACCTCTTTCACAACCCATCACACGGATTAGTATCTTTCTAGGCAGTTGCATAGAGAAAACCTTTTCCAGAAGGTTAAGTGCCCCAGACCAAAAGGTTGACAAGTGAGGGCAGGACCGCAGCATATGAGCCATACATGCAGGAGATGACGCGCACTTTGGACATGTATCATCAGGCCGAACACCTATATCATGAATGAATTTGGGTGTACGATAAACTCAATGTAGAATATACAATTGTGACCTCCAACAGACTCCCTAATAGACACTTACAAATTCTCCTCTAGTAAAGCCCCCACCCTTGTTTGTCTGTAATGGGCCCTCCATCTCTCTCCCATTTCTGCCTAACCCTAAGAGGGAAACGGTCCAGAAATTTGTCTAATAGAAGACGATACAGCAAAGTTACCATTTCAGGTAAATTGGTAGTGGTAGCTATTCAACAAATAAGTGGGTCTGGTTTGGTGTGTAATTGTGCCTCAAACTAATGGTGCATTTGAAAATACCTGTAGAAGCACCAATCTAGCATTGAAAAATCCTCCTGCAACGTCTGTCACTCATTTGTGAAAGCTTAAACAGGCCCACAGAACATCAGTACAAGCTATCCTCAAGCTTCAAAAACACCAAGGCAGCATTGTTCCATAAAGGGGCAAATTCTGTGAAACCTACAATCCTACAAAGTTTCTTAGCTGAAGCCCACATTGTATGAATAAGTTTCATCATTGGGAGCCAATAGGAGTCCTGGCAAAAGTCCCTCCCCCCCCCAATCCAAGGTCGATAGTAGATGTGTGGTGCCTTGGTAATAACTCAACAGAAGCATTAGGAAGTAGAACGCTTGTGCCTGTGGTTGGGACCGCACCATCAGCCTTTGTGTACAAACTGAGACCTAGTGACCCTTCTAAGTTCTCAGTATAAAACCTATAATGATAATTGGCCATAATTTGAGTTTCACTGTTTTTATAGGTCATTCTGGTCAGAGGTGGACTATGTGTACCTTTGGTATATTATATGACAGCGATGGCGAACCTTTTAGAGACCGAGTGCCCAAGCTACAACCAAAATCCACCTATTTACCAGGAAGTGTCAACATGGCATTTTAAGCAGTAATTTATTGTTACCTGTTCTTCCAAATCTTTCAATCGTATCAGCCCCTGAGGCCACCAATACAGTTGAAAGAAGAAGGGCAAATTCAGACTCTCATTGTAGCTACTCTCCAAGGTCTCTCTGCAAAGGAAGAATGGTTTTGTCCAGCAGGAGGACCTCCAAAGATAATGCAGCCCAGTCCACACCTTCTAATTTTACCTGCAGTTCCAAACAGCCAATAAAGTGTCGCTTTAGTGAGCAGCATCTCTTAAGTTGCCTGGGACTGCAGGAAGATTTGGTGAATTTATCCTGGTGAACTCTGTCCTGGGTTGATAACCTGAGTGCCCACAGAAATGGCTCTGAGTGCCACCTCTGGCACCCGTGCCATAGGTTCGCCACCACTGTTATATGACATTTGGATTACAGGCAGTCCCCGGGTTACATGCAAGATAGGGACTGTAGGTTTGTTCTTAAGTTGAATTTGTATGCAAGTCGGAACTGTATATTTTATCATTGTAATCCCAGCCAGAACTTTTTTGGTCTCTGTGACAATTGGATTTTAAAAATGTTGGGTTGTCATAAGAATCAATATTAACATTAAAGCTTCATTACAGACACATTTGATAACTGTTATAGATGATTATTGTAGCCTAGGACTAAAGTACAATAAATTACCAACATCCAGAGGTCCGTTTGTAACTAGGGGTCGTATGTAAGTCGAGTGTTCTTAAGTAGGGGACCGCCTGTATCCGCTTTATGCACTGGGCAGTGGGTGTAAGCTCTACACATGAAGACTTGATTTAAAAAAAACCTGTTTGCCCAGTTGTTGTATAAGCCACCATGGCCGTCTTTGTAAGATCTTCAGAATGCCATTCAAACAGGCCAGAATGTCGTACAAAAATTTGAGATTTATTGTTACTGTAAATAATGAGAAGATTTAATTACTTATTCTTTCAATTACATTTTTAGCCCCACTGCAGAATTCCCCTGTTGAAACCATATTAGAAGAGGACGAAAATAAATGCTCCAGTAGTGATGAATCCGATGAGGACTCCGATGATGATTTTGTAATAATAGGTAAAATGAGTTCTTATGCAGAATATTGAAAAACTGACTGAATTAGAATCTGTGTATTAATACAACAGTAGAATATGGGAGAAATGACTGTGTTTCCTGTTTGGAGAGGAATTGGGTTATTTATACAGCATATAAAAGGGAGTTTGTTGGCTACCAAATCTTGTTACAAGTAATCACAGTGGTATGTAATCCGGATTAGTTTGAGTATAAAAATATGTTTTACGGTTTTTGAAGCATCTTTAATTTTGCAGAAAAGGTATTTGTTTTTCAAAAAATTTTTGAAATGAAATTTAAAATTAAAGCTAAGCAGTAAATAAAAAATACTCCACATACATACATATACCTATGTATATAAAATTGTGGCATGCACAGTACTATTCCACTACTCTATGGTGTACTACAGATACAGATATGTTTCTACTGATACAAAAGAGCCCCACAAGCCGCTGTGATTACTTGTAATAGGATTTGTGAGCTCAAAGAGTTAAGGAATCCAAAATTGAAATGGGCAGCGAAGCAGTAACCAAAATATTTCCCAACAGAAATGGAAGACTATGAGAAACTGATCGCAAAAAAGGAGCCTGAAAGGTATGATCAGATTCTAGTTTGATCTATCTGTGGGTGTATTAGCATGGGATGAATAACTTACCATGCTGTATTTTTTTAAGATCCAATCTTCCAGTATCAAACTCTGCTGAAGACACGGCCAGAAATCTGTACAGAGCTTTCCGACAGCAGTGGACTCAGGTTGATGGAGAGGTGCTACCCCCAGCAAGACCTTCTATAGAGCCGGTATGTTCACAAAACATGTATCAGGTGTTCCCACACAGAAGAATTTTTACCTTGTAGACTGGACCCATCAGTGCCTCAGGCTCTGTATTGCTGCTATATATACTGTGGGTGTAACACATTGCTTTTGTCAGTGGATTAATGGTTATACACCATATATTAGTTCACGACACTGAGCACCTGGTTAGAAGAAGGCATTTCATGAATGAATTGTCATCTGTAGAAGTCCTTTATGATATGGTGAAGCCATTAAGTCCTCTCCTTTCACAGTCCTTGGTGACCAGACCCCCTTTACACAAATTCTAGTCTCTTATGCTTGAGCAAGGGGCATTTATATAGGGACTAAGAATATATATTCCTAAGAGATCTCCATTCTTTGCTCGTAGTAAAGGTGTCAATTGTAGAGTATAATGTTGTCTTCTCTTCTAGCTCGCTCGTAAAAACGCCATCCCAGAAGAACTCGAGTCCAGTGTGAGTCTGGTCGAGGAGTTTAAACGCTTTAGAATGATGGATTTTGAAGAGTGGTCTCCTCCTCGCTTCCAGATTATTACTACTTTGCATCCCTACATGACGTATGTACTCTCCATCCCTATTCTCTTTATATATTGCCTTGATGAGATAGACCTTGTATGTGTTATGAATGAATTTGACTGATTTGGTAAGTTGTGTAGCGCTGTGTAATCTGTGTGCGCTATATAAATAAAGGAATTATTGCTAATTCAATGTTAACCTTATTGCCGACCTTAGTGTGGCAGATTAATCACAATGACTTATGATGGATGATCTGTGGCATTATAAGATTATCTTGTCTAATTGTCTTTCCTATAAGTTGACTTTGTTTACGCTTTAAAATGAACCAAAGTTGGTGCTTCATTGGCTTATGCAACTTTGGCCATAGCAATTACTCATACCTATTCCTGCACTGGTAAAAGGTAATGAACATGGTACACTAGACGCTTTCATACACCCCTTTTTATTGTCAGGCCCTTTAACGAGTTGAGCCACATAGTGTTAAATTGGCAAAGTCGTGATGAAAGCTACAATAAGCAAGTTCATTGCAACGTTTATGGTACTGTACAAATACTGTTAGACCAATCTCTACACCCTTTAAGGCAGCGGTCTCATCCATGAAATGGCGATAGATACAGTGCTATATGATCTAACGTCCTTGAGCTCTGTGCTTGAGCTACTGCACTTTACCGATATTACAGCAAAACACTGTAATATAATTTATATTTGTGCACCCCAGACAATTTTTAATCTTTTTTATACATTTTGTGTAAATTATAAAGAAAATTGGGCAGACTAGGTAAAAACAAGTTTTCACAAACCATAGGCCAGCATATTACTATGGGATCTCAAGCAGTCCAAATACAGATGAAAGGAGTAATAATGCAATAAAGTGACGTAGGGCTCCATTCTTAAAGGACATCTACCACCAGGATGAAGTATTGTAAACCAAGTACACTGACCTACTGGAGTGTGCCTCCTCTAGCAGGTTATGCTCTTCTTTAAGCTTCTTATTCCCTGTTTTTATTTTTTGTTTTATTTAAAAAAGGATTTTAATTTAAATATGCAAATGAGCCTGAGGGGCTCCAGGCTCCACAGTTTTAACGGAGCCCCTGAGGCTAATTTGCATATTTTTTATTTTATTTTATTCTAAAAACAAGGGAATTAGAATTTTAAAGAAAAGTGGGTCCTTCCAGAGGGGATACACACCAGCATCTAAGTGAGCTTGGCTTACAATCCTTCATCCTGATGGTAATTTCTTTTTAAGGGATGGGTCTGACCTCCATGAATCTGCAGGTTAATAATATGTTTACTTTATTCGACACCCTATTATCTTGGTTTTCTACCGAAGAGACATTGCTTTACAACGTTGCATACGGGGCTGTATGCAGTAAAGAGAAACTTCTCTACCTTGTGCTGTGTTGTTCTTGGAACTATAACTTTTATGAGAAACAAACTTTCCCAAATAGCGGCTGTGCACTTTGCACTTATTGAATTTGTGATATGGGACGCTTTATGGCATTGTTTTGACATGGTGAGAAACAAGTCAGAGGATTCATGTACACGTACTGCAAAATTGGCACATTTTTGTCTCCTGCGGTCATGTGTTATATTGACTTTTCTAGGGACAAGTTTTCTTAGAAAAGTGAATGCTGAGTGAGATAAGATATGTAGATTATATAGGGGAGTGGGTGCTGCAAATGAATGACCGAGTCGCTGTGTGAACAGTGTCCCTTATCAATGATGTCTGCTGATATTGTCCATGTAGTCATACCTAGTCACATAACAGAGCTATACTCTAATTCTGTTATCTAGAATGTGTGGGAATTTTCATTAGGTGACACAAACCTCCTTTCCCTATTCAGCATTTATCCAGTGTGACCTCTGTATGAAGGATACTGTCCATATAACTCTAATATGATTTGGTATTCTAAATTACTGTAGTATTTTTCTTTTAAAAAGTTGTAATTTTGTCTTCCAGGAGGGATAAAATTATGGCATCACAAAATTATTTATGTGTTGGCTGTGGAACGAAAGTAGAGTCAAGTAAGTAAATGAGTTATTTTTGTTTATTTTCACATACAAGTGTTGAAAATTTGAGAAAACTGTTTTGACTCTTTTTACAGTAATTTTTTCTTTAACCTGGTATTCAATAATCCAAAATTGCAGATGGACAGATTTGAAAATTTCTCAGTAGTACTTCTTCTCTTCATTTAAATATGCACTCATATAACTATGGGTTTCGTTACTTGGTTTTATGATGCTTTGGATTATAGTATAGGTTATTGCCTCCCATGCATCGTTAAAGTAAATCGATCATAATGATCATACCTGATAAAGCATTGTCACTTGTGTGTCCCTCTGAGCACCAAGTATCTGTCTTTATATAACTTTCTCATGCATTTGTCCAAAAATCAACTTTTACAAATATGTAAATGAAGCTGATGGGCTATGGGGTGTCACCAGGGCCCCTCCAATCTCACAGGCTAAAACCTGGCCACCGGTGCACTTCATACCTGCCCCCTGTCTTCCTCTGGAATCTCCTAAGAACCTGTGACGTCAGGCTCAGCTATTCAAATCTTGGGCATGCGCGATACTATCTTCATTTTGTAGGCTGTCTGCTCTTTGTCTGAAGCCACTTCCGGCTGCAAATTGAAGATGGCATTGCAGACGTCCGAAATTTGAATTGCTGACATCTCGTGCTGTGAGAATGTTCCAGAGGATGAAGGTGGGTAAGAAATGCTCCAAGGCGCCATTCAGCCTCATTTTATATCATTTTAAAAGTTGACTTTTGTACAAAAGAAAGGAATATAAAGACAGACACAGAGAAAACATAAGTGCATATGTATGATTTTGAGATTTCCTTTTAACCTCATATGCTATTGACTAGAAATGCTAAATCCCTGTATTCTGTATGATAAAATCAATGGCGCATAGCTATGACAGGCAAATGAATCGCTTTTATACATTCCTGTGTTCATTCTTGAGCTGCTTTGGTGGAACATGGTCTATTTTATGAATGAAACCACATGCATTGTTCTGTATACAGGGTACTCCAGCAGACTGCGCTACTGTGATTACCTCGGCAAGTACTTCTGCGATTGCTGTCACCATTACTCGGAGAGCTCCATTCCTGGCCGCATTCTCTTGAAATGGAACTTCAGTAAATATTACGTCAGTAACTTCTCTAAAAACATTCTGGATAAAATATGGGACAGCCATACGTTCAACATAGAGAGTGAAAACCCAGATCTGTACAAAAAAGTGAAGGATCTGAACAGAGTCAAGGTTAGTAATGTCCTCATACCTTATTGTCCTTAGAATTAGTGAACTAACCCTCTGAAAGTAAACTCTTGAATAAAGCTTATCCAAATCCACAGAAATATGCCATGTTCCATTGGATTTAGACCTTGTATCTGGAAAAACATGGCTGTTAATACAAGTACTTGTATTTCTGGGGAGAAGAGGCAAACTGCATAAAGAGAGAATTGTAGTAATGGTCAAAATAGTTGATCAAAATAGTTGTAATCTTTTAACTGAATACTTGTTGTTGTGGTGATCTGGTTCCCAAAGCAGTGTATTAGGCAGAAGGGAACACGCACCTTTTTCTGTTCTTCTTAAAAAAAAAAAAAATAAAAAAAAAAGCCTGCAAAGTCTCACACAGAACACCCTTGCTTATGGTTCCTGAAAGTAATGTTATATGACTGCAGCATCACAATTATCTGTAACCCTGGCCTTTACAAGATAAGATAGAAGAGTCTTTGTAAGAAAATCTTTATTATTATTATTTTTTATTTTTCTTCTAGGAAGTGCAGCAGCAGCTAATTCACATCAGGACGCTGGTGACCACTTGTCGTTTTGCTGACGGGTAAGGATCACTTCTTGGTTTGTAGCATGTAGAGTGATGAGATGGTTTCCTCTTTATTGCAAATCTGTGACGTGTGAGTCCAGTGTGTATTATAAGCACAGGAAAAATATCTGAATAATTGACTAGGTATATAGAAAAAATACAGTCTTCTAATGGTCAGACCAGTAGAATATCAGCCTGGTGGCAACTCCCCTTGTGCACAGATTACTTTTCTCATTAGCCACATGTTATGCTTTAGGGTGTGTGCACCACTGACCACTTCCTTCGGTAATCGACGCACTAACAAAGAACAAAGATCATCCTTTAAAATCAGTTGATGGAACATAGTGTTGATGTTCCACAATAAAATGATCTAATGCTATGAGCACAAACGTTCAGTGTATTTATCATTTGCAGTGAAAGGATTGTTCCCTTTTTGTGTTTCACTTCCACTTTTTATTTAAATCATATTCTAATTGCAAAAAGGGGAACTTAAATTTAAGCATTTTCTTACTCGTCTAGAAACCAGAACCCTGACCAGTGTAGACGTGGGTCTGTTTGTCACTTAATCTGTGGTTAAAAATATATATCCTTCGTTTGTTCCATTATGCTCTTTTTGTGGCCATACCCCTAACGCTCCTTGTTGGCTGCACTCTTTGTTTCTAGTGAGTCTTGGTGTCATTTATGCATATGACTCCTGATTCTAGGTGGGTAGAGGAGGGCCTGTTCCAAAGTAAACTTATCTTAAATGGACAATCATCACATGGATAATTCTGCTACTGATGAGGTTGGCCATAGCTTTAGCTAACCAACTGGAAAGTAGAGAAGCCATCTTGTCTTTAGATTCAAGACACAAGCCCTTCATTCACAACACATTCCTATTCTGCTCAGCAGATTCCTCATGTTGACTACTTATTTTCTAAGCTAAGTTTTCATCTAATTTTGTATGCCCTTAAACCAGAAACACGTGTACAGGCAAATGTACTCCTTTAAAAAAGACCTATGCGTATAAATACGCTTTGGGCTTTTCTCCTCCCTCCCTCGGTCCTGGCCGCGCTACAGACAATTCATTACAGCAGCTTCTGGCTCTGGTCACATGACCAAACATAAAGTCAGCCGGTAAGGAGCCTCACAAGCTGCTGGAGCTGTGTCTCACCCTCTCCTGCAGCTGCCGACTGTGTGAGGATAGGGGAGGGGCTCTATCTCATGTCTGCCTGGATACAGCACAGAGAGCAGTACTGTGTATGTGTGTTTTTCTGTCTGCAGTATCCGTGTCTCATATGTATTCCATGTGTTTATGAGCGGCATTCACCTTGCCGATGTCCGTGTGTGTGCCTCATTGTAAGCCTCTGTAAACCAAATATCCTAGAAACACCTGTGTGGTGTCATGGGCAGGATCAGGCTGTCACACTGATCACAGTACAGGATCAACTGTGTCACAGCGCTATGCACACTAATTCCAGGGGATTCATTGATTATATCATCCGGACCGGATATATAACATCATGTTCTCCCTGCTAACTTCTGCCTCAGGTAAAAGTAATTAACTAAAGTAAATTAGTGAAAAAAAATCTTTATATTAAAACAAGGCTTTGAAACCTAATGTGTACAAGAAGTGATGTGATCTAAGCAGAATCTCCTTTTTCAATTACAGAATAATAAAAGCCTTTGAAGATGTTCCTGACCACCTGACCCAGGAGCTGCATCTTTTCACATGTGATGATTTGTATAAAGTCAAGCAGAAGACCCTTTTGCCCTGTCTCCGGGAGCTCCTGGTGCAGGCTGTGGACCATGTGGAACAATGTGAGGTATGAAGACTTTTCATCTTGTCTTTTAGTAGGGATGTATGGGGCCATGTGTATGACTGGAACCAACTATGGCCACAGAGGGATGAGAATGATACATAGATATTATTTAGTCTATATTATATTTGGTCTATCATGCGTTGCATCTGTAGGATCAATGTCCACTTTAAAGCAATGTGGTTTTGTGGGTGTTGTAGGGACTTTTTAGATTAATGACTATAATCCATGTCTATCCAAATGAGGCAGTTGTATTGGACAGGGTAATGTTGGTCAATAGCTCTCTGAACATTTTTTTCATCAATAGCTCTGCATTGATCTGCTTTCTATGTGATACTATTTGTTCATGTACTACGGTGAAGGTGCGTAATTTTTCACATTCATGGAAATATTTATGCAAATAAAAGAAAATTTATCCAATGGTGTGTGCCATGAATCCTACACAAGCACCACCTGCAACTGACTGTACGACAATTTTGCTCCACAAAAATGTTTATTTGATAGAAACTCCAGTGCATTATTCACCATGGAGTATCCGTCCGTCTGTCTAATAATTAGTTATTTATTTTGACCAACAGCACTAAAATTAGGAACTAGCCTCAGTAGGGTAAAGGTTAAACCTCTAACAGGGGGATTGAGGGGGAGGGTAAAGGAGAGAGTGCCGTGACTCGGACATGTTGGTCATATGACTTCAGCCCCAAAAATAGATTTGTTATTTTTAGATTTTCAAACTTGAAGATTTTTTTTTTTTTTTTGTCAGCTTTGCATCCAAATATAAGCACAAGAAAATAGTGTGTGGAGGTTTCCTTATTCTGCTGTCTCCCTGTTTATTAATATCTCATGACTGCAGTAATACATGACACTTTCCTTCACTTCCCTTATACAGTGGCCTCAGGTTTCAGCTAACTGTATATTTTCCTAAAACCATCGGAGCCTGAGGCAGCTTGTAACTTAGTGTCTCAGAGACTGACTGTATTCATGCACCAGTGGGATGTCTAGTAGCGTTTTCATTTTCTGGTATTGTGTGCATATTTATGGTGCAAAATGACATCTCTAGTTTCAACCAAATTTTCCAACTAGCTCAACAAAGGAGTCTTGGATGAAAAGGGATGTGGATTAAGATGGTACATATTACAGTAAAAATACAAAGATAGAGAGAAATTGGTATTTTTATCTTATGAACTAGCACCAGTTTGGACTGATTTTGGCAAACTTTGTGCAGCGCTGCAGAATCTGTGTGCACTATATAAATAATTTCTTATTTATTAAGTATGGGTTTAAATAACATACTTTTTTTTTTTTGTATAATTTTTGCATTTCTTTTTGGAAGATGGTATTAGCTGCTAACTTATTTTTTTCAGTGCTAGAAATCTGATTATTTATAGTGATTGCTATACAGACAGCCCCCTACTTAAGGACACCTGACTTAGATGACTCCTAGTTTCAAACGGTCCTCTGGATTTTCATTTACTATACTTTAGCCCAAGGCTACAATAAACAGCTATAACCGTTATCAAATGTCTAATGAAGCTTTATTGTTAATCCTGGTTCTTATGACAACTCAACATTTTTAAAATCCAATTGTCACAGAGACCAAAAATATTGGGGACTGGGGTTACAATGATAAAGTATATGGTTCAAACTTGCATGCAAATTCAACTTAAGAACAAACTTGTAGAACCTTTTTTGTATGTAACCCGAGGACTGCCTGTGTATGGTAAGGTATATATTCATCTATTGTACTGTCCTTTACCGTTGTAAATGAACAGTTAGGCTAGTAAGGAATTGTGCCCCCAGGCGGTGGCTGTAACAAATGACTCTCTAAAATAATATATATACATTTAGATATTATCAAAACACTATGAAATTAAAGAAAAACCTTTATAATTTTGCTTTTTTTTCCTTTAGTTGTGCATAGCCAAAGGTTTTATCTGTGAATTTTGCCAGATTTCCAGTGTGATCTTTCCGTTCCAGACTGACCTGTGTAGAAGATGTGAAGGTATGTATAGTAAATAATGCTCAGGTCTTATTTCTGATACCATTGGATTGAGAAGTGCTGAAGGTTTATTTTGACGTTGTGTAGCTCTAGGGATGTATTCAGACTTTCCCTATTAAATGCCTACGATGTTATGTAATGCATTGGGCTGGGGTTCAGTTTTATCTAAGCATGCATTGTAGAATAGGGTAAAGTGGGGTACAAATATTCTGCTCTTGTTCTGGTCACTGGGTAATATATCCTACTGTTTCCTCTACGTCCTAGCCTGTAAAGCCTGCTATCACAAGGAATGCTTCAAGACTGACTGTCCCAAATGCTTGAGGATCAAGGCGAGGGAAGCCCTGTACAATGACCTTGAATTCACATCCAGTTGTGAAGAGGATTCGAGCTCAACATCCCAAGTGCAAGAATGAGCGATCTGTAAATTTTACCTTGTACATTTTTGTATTGCAGTGTTCTATTTATTAGCATGTAGATTTGCTTTGATCTTGTAAAGTTTTATTGAATGTAAAATTACCAGGAAGCATTTTATTAAATGCTTTAGTTTTTTTAAGGTTTACTTAGTTTGTCAATAGATTTTGTGCCTTGACTTAAAGCAATGTCCTGATGGCCTGGGGGAACAGCATGACGCAGCTCTTAAAGGTTTGCGTCATTGTTTTAGTGACTGATATTAAAAATATGGAGCGACGTGCAATCATCTGATTTTTAACTTTTCACCAAAAGTGTTATAACAGAGTTTAAAGAAAACCCTGTTTTTTATTGTAATTATGTAATTGTTTTTTAATATTTCGTGTGTGTGTGTTTTTTTTTTTCTTTTTACAACTTGAATTTTACTGTGAACGAACAGAAACCTTAACAGGGAATGTTCATACAACTGTTTACATAAGTTTCCAGTATTATAAAGGAGTTAAATCTTTAATAAAATGTTCAAAATATGGATGTTCTCTTTTATTAATCAAATGTATCTAGAATATGCTTTGTCTGTCTGTGATATGTAAAATTTTTAATTTCTAAGAATCTCTATATGATTGGTATTTTTTTCGGAGTGGAGGTCATGTTCAGGATTACTAAGTCTCTTATTATTACTGCAAGATCGATACAGATAGTAGAAGCCATCAATGTTGTAAAAGGGTATTAAAAACGGCTTACATAGTAATCACCACTACATTACTTGAACTGTCATTGTAAGATCAGTTAGGCAGACGGTCAAATATACACTCTAGCACATGGGGGGGGGCGGGGGGGGAGGGTGGGTGCGCGCGTGGGGGGACGGGTCTGGGGTCCGAAGCTGTCTGCGTTTAACCTACGGCACGGCATTAGCCTAGGCGCCTGGCGGCTATCTTGACTTCAAGATTTCCTCATGTAAGTGCCGTAAGTGCGGTACTGTCTTATTCTGCGCCCTCGACGAGTGCAGCATAGAGGCAGGGACACAAGCCAGGCCGAATAACACAAGGCCTTGCGCTGGATTTCCCCCGACACACCTGAGGAAGCGTTATCTTGGGTCCCACCACAAGGGAGCCAGGTCATCAGATTTAGGAGAAAGAGGATTTGAGGGATTTAGAAGCGGAAGCTGTTTTTATAGGGTAGCTACTTGTCACTCTGATTTGGAATAAAGTGGGTGCTCATTTAGGGTAATAACACGTAGCAACAGTCATTCTGGCACTTGAGAATGATGCAAAAGTTGTGATCTTTTTATTTTTTTTGGAAAGTTATGGCAATCTAGATAAATCTGGATTATTCTCTTTTGCCTCATTTATAATTGGGCTCTTTTAAGGGTTTCACACACACTTTTGTCAGACAGTGCCCCTTTTTCGAGGCTAAACGGCTTGCACAGGTATTTAAAGGAACCTGTCACCAGGGAGACCCATTTTTTAGCACGTCCCCCAAAGCAGTGAAATTTAAATGGTTAAAAACACATTTGCGACGTTTCTTGTGGGCTTGGATTTTACAAGCTTTCACTCGCACCAAATGACATGTCACTTTTAATCTCTTGCGGTCGTTATGCTCCACGTGGGGAAATACAAAGTTTGTAGTAAGGGTAGTAAGGGTTTTCAACATTAAAAACAATAGCAAAACCGTCAGGTACAAAATATTTTTTTTTTTAATTTTGCCCATCTTCCTGGCGCCAATAACTTTTCATCTGGTAAGGAGTGCGAGTACTGTGGGGTGGCAATGGGGACGGGACATTGGACGGAGTGAGGAAGTAGATGTGACGGTCGAAACGTTTGTAGATTGGAGGTGGCAACGGTCGGGATATTGAGGCAAGTTCTAATTGGAAAAATGAATTTGGTACGTAAAGTAACGCTTTGGCGACTATTGATGGTTTTTACTGTAATATTGGCAGGAGATGTGCAGTAATGGCCATTGTTATTGGCTATTTCCGTTACGGAAAGCCACAGGGAAAAAAACGTATTTAGTATATATGTTGATGGATCGTACGGGCATTTTTTTCAGAGCGCGGGCGATAATCTAATGGTGTTTATGATCTTTTATGGTTTATATTTTATAATCAGCCTTTACATGGAAATGGGGGTGTGGGGTGAATTGAATGATTTTAGGTGTTTTTATTATCACTTTTTTTATTTTTACTTTTACTCATCTTTTGCATCATCCCCTAGGGTACTCTAACATAGGGTATTCTGATTGCATCCTATCATATGATACTGCCATACTGATGGTGGCAGTATATGTGGATTTAACTCCCCATCATTACAAGGTGTTCAATTAGACATTGTAATGATGGGTTAAACATGAAGGGTAGCTCGTGTAGTTCGGACACCGAGGCTCATGGCGAACGAGATCGCCGCCGGACGTCAGGGGAGGGCGATCCACGAACATCGAGGCGGGGCGCCATGGGCGGGCCATCTCCTGAAGCGCCGGCAAGCATTGCCGGCGCCGATCAAGGTGAATGAAACACCCGCGACGGTTTGCTTGCACCAACGCGGGTGTTTACCGGTGAAGGCGTGCTGCATATGCAGCAAAGATTACCGGACTATGGAGGGGGGGGAATCGGCGCACCGAGCCTCTCTCCATGCACCGGGACCCGCAACCGGAGCCGCGGTGAAGGGGTTAAAGATGGGCCCCCACAAAAAGAGATGGGTGAGCATCTGTAGACACTGCGGAGAGTGAGGAAGTGACACATCATGATTTCAGGTTGCCCAATTTAGTGATCGTCTTGATCGCCTGACATTATGGCTGGACATGACAGCTGTTCAGGAACTCTGTGTGACCCATGTAAGAAAGTGACCCATTGTGTTCTATATTAAGTATTCCAGGCCGTAGGACCCCCGGATAAACTCTAAACAAAAATAGAATTCAAAAAAAACATCTTTCTCTACGTTTCACCTTCACTATAACCCCTTAGACAGACTTAGGCCTTTTGTAGTTTTTTTTCACTTCCATTTTTCACTCCCCCCTTCAATAAAATCTATAACTTTTTTATTTTTCCACAGTGAAGGAGCTACTAAAGGCTTGTGAGGAAAACATATGGCTCTTTCTGACGTAAATGCATGTCGTAGTATTTAATATTCCATGGCGCGTAACGGGAGAGAGCGGAGAAGGGGAAAGAAAAAATTCGCAAAAATGCAGTGAGAAAAGCTGGTGAAGAAAACAAAAAAAACATTTTGCAGAACGTTTTCTTGTGTGGCTGGATTGTCACAGCTTCACTCACTCTGGGTCACCAAATACAGTCTATTTATTCTTTGTGGTCGGTCCATCATGGGGCATACCACATTTGTTTACAGTTTTGATAATGTATTTCATACATTAAAAAAATCTACGAACGCTCCTGATACAAAATGTTTTTTTTTTGATTTTGCCATCTGTCAAAGAACTCTGGGGCAGCTAATAACTTTTATGACTTTGAGTGTACGAAGTTCTGGGGTAAGGTGTCATTTTTTGCGACTTTTGATGGCTTTTTTCATTGCTATCATTGTTAGGACTGTGCTAAACCTTTTGATACACTTTTTATTAATTTTTTTATAGTTTTCCAAAAGGCAAAAAAAATGTCATTTTGACTTTGACGCCCTATTTTCCGTTACGGGGTTAAACGCAGTGAAAAACGTTTATATTTGATAGATCGGACATTTTCGGACCGGTGATACCTAAGTGTAGTTTATATTTTAATGTTTTATTAATATTAATATCAGTTTCTAGGAGAAGGGGGTGTGAGGGTAGTATTGAATTTTAGGTTTTTTAATATAAATTTTTTTTTTAACTTTTTTTACTTACTTTACACCTATTTTTCAATAGACTCCCCCCTCCCATCCCCTCGACCCTAGTACTTTAACATAGGTTTTCGATCGATCCTCCATATACCTGCCCATAACTTGGCAATATGGCAGTATAGTGGGGATTTTACTCCTCATTCATACAATTGTCTGATAGCACATGTAATGAATAGGTTAAACGAGACAGCTTCGGTTCGGCCTTCGTGGGCCCAATGCTGTCATGGCACCGGTCACCGTCTCCCCGCGACGTCCTCGGGTAGCGGATCCGCAGCCAGATGGCGGCGCCCATGCGGCGCCATCTTTTTGAAGCCTCCGCGCATTGTCCTGAGCGACTCGCGGTGAAACCATCCCTCGATTTCGGTGCTTTAGCACCGATGCGCGGGTTGTTACCCGGTAAGCCTTGTGCTGCAATATGCAGCAAAGACTTACCGGCTATGGAGAGGCTCGGCCCGCGAGCCCTCTCCATGCCACCGGGACCCCTGCGCCGCCTTACTAGTACAGGCGCCGTCGGGAAGGGGTTAAAAAGGGTTTTGTTAAAGATTCAAGTACTTGCAGATATCATAAATGCAGCTCTGATGTGACTGGAGTGTCAGTATGATCTAATGGCAATTGATACCTCCGTCACATCCAAGCTAACAGTCTCTAGACTATATAACAATAGATGATTGCAACTCTGGATCGCACTAAGTATCAAGTATGATCTAGGCCGATATAATACTGCTGCTCTGTATGTTACTTGAGAATCGGATGTTATAATGGAAATGATAAGACTGCAGTTCTGAATGTGTACAGCACCCAAAAAATTGAACCTCCATAGCTGCAGTCATCTTGAGATCCTATAATACATAATAGATATTTTGCATCTCAGAATGGACTGTGGCATCAGAGATGCTCATAATGCCTCTAAAACAATTATGGCGAAGTGTAAGGAATAAGAACTGCAGCTGTGGATGGAATATCTTTTGTTGCCTATAGCAACCAATCAGGCTTTAATGACCTGTGCAAATATAAGCTGAGCTGTGATTGGTTGCTTCCAGGCTAACTGCCACAACAGGCAATGACTCCGTATTTTATCAACAGGTTACGAGTGTATTTTGGAAAGGGCAGAGTGACATTTTCCACTCAAAACAAAGTCAAAGGCGTCGAACTGGGAGACCAGGACCCACCAGGTGAACTTGATTTTGGGGGGCCTACCTACTGCTACATGGAATATTAAGTGTACCGTAAATACTAGAGTATTTAAGCCAAGTGTTTAAGCACCAAATGTGCTGAAAAACCTAACTCTGCTTATACTCAAGTCTAAAAAAAACAATATTCTACTCCGCCTTCCAACGCCCCGCTCATGACATCACTGCTTGCTGATGTCATGGCGTTTGGCAGAACCTTTGGGGACCCAGAGCTGAGGGATTCAGTTCCTGATCATGATTGTTTGCCCCACCAATTGGGGGCTGTTGGGGAGCCGAGCCGCTGGGCACTCAAGTTGTGCTGGACTGGGAGCTGGGGAGGTCTCTTCTACACTGCACTCTAACCCTCTATGCTTTTATGAGCAAAGCTCTGCTCGGACCCGGCGGCCGCGTCAATGCCCCACTTCCGGCAGAAACCGGCAAATTTGAAATCTTTTAAGCTTAGCTCAACGTTTTTGTGGGCTGTCACGTACCTAGCAGATCTGGATTGCTACTCCGCTTTCCCGTTGAGAGACTTTTATTAGGGTCGCTGATTTATTTCCACTTTTCTGCAAGATAGTTCAAAGGACGGATAAGAGAAATCCGGTGGATTCGGCGATGAACATTGGAGAGGGGCTACTAGTAGAAACTTACTAAAAGTCTAAAATAAGTCTGAGTAATTACTCTACCACTCTCTGATGAGAAATCTTGCTTGTGAATAGTGTTCAGGGTTTAATTGCACACGGAATCTTAGCTATGTTTGAATCCATGCATACCTTTATGGAGATGAGGTCCTTATTTCTATGACAATGTCAAGGAATCATCTAGTTTTTCCTCTCCTGGAACTTCTAAAGTGATTTGAATGTCTCTACTGGTAGTTCTTTTTGTCAGATTCAGAACAAGAGGATGCAGAAAGACCTTGTTACCTGTGGAACACAGAACCATCTGGTAAAACTGGTTAGATCCATTGAGATTGAAGAACAAAAACCACCATCATCCAGAGTGATATTTCAGGGTCTGGGTAGAAACAAAGTTGTGTTATTCCCTTCTTAAAACTCTCAATTAAGCGGAGTGGAAAAGCCTGAAAAAGGGGTTTATATTCTGAGCGCTGTCAAAAGGAAATACCCATTTGATCAAAAAGAGAGACAATTCTGGGACAATCACTAAAATTAATGTAATCATATATACCGATATAAGCCAAGTTTTTCAAGCTCAAAAAATGTGTTATGTACTCCCTAAAGTTTCTTGTGAGCAGGACCCTCACTCAAATGTTGTATTTTTTTGTATATGTCTCCTATGAATTTAAACTGCTACGCAAAATGATGACTCTATATAAATTATTGTTATAAGTACTATCCTGTAGGTTTTTTTATATTTCCGAAGCAAACTCTATGAATTAAAACTGAGCTGGATTGTTACATAGTTACATATCCATCATGGGGTTGATACAGACAACAAGCCAAGTTTTTTCTCTGGGACAGCTTTCATAATGTGTTTCTATGCATTATTTATTCAATAAAATTAAATATATTATTTTTGGTTCCTTGCAATGGTAAACCTTCACAAAAATAAAGATTGGTGCAATGCAAATGATTAATATTAGACACAACAGGAATAAATCTCCATGGACAGAGGGGAACTTTTGTTCATTTATGGCCAAGTGTACATAGGAAATGAAAAATATACTCTGAATGCTTGTCCTTTATCATAAACCTATATTTACAGCTATAGAGAAATGTAGTTATTAGATCATCCAGATGCCTTGTCCAGTTGCCTGTAGCTGTCTGGCAGGTGGAACCACAAAAGGAGAGAGAGGCTGAAAGAATCGAATGTTCTCTTCCCTCAGGCAACCCCAATGTAATGTAGGGATCCCTGGTGGGTGGGTGATGGGGCCCAATGGTGGTAACAGCCGACACGGATCATCATTGGAGCAGGAATGTAAAGCATCAACTTATAGTTTGTTTATTTTGGACTCGGCATTGGCCAACAGCAGTAACATAACCTTTGGGAGTGTCCACCCAGGTGGACACTCGAACAGCACCGCTGTACAATTCACAATAACATACATCTCATTGCTGAAAAATTACACTTCCTTCTTAGGCATATATTTACCACTGCAATACCATTTCCAGACACTGAGGTCTCCCTAAGTTGATTTTGCAATACTATAGTTTGCACTGCGTTGGAGGGTGTTGCATATACATCTGCTCGGGGGTGCCTCTAAAATATTATCATATGGTTTGAGCACTGTATTTTTAGTCTGCATAGGGTGTATTAGTTTTTCTTACATATGCAGTATTTTGGGTATCTAGGATGACATTATATGTGTTTTTGGGTGCACCTGGTTTGCTGGTGCGGCCCTAGAAGTTGAGCGGTAGACAATTTGGCCCTTAACTGATAAAGGTTGTGCGCCCCTGATGTAGACAGTGTTGATTTAATAAGAAACTAATCTATATTATATAAATATTTTGTAGTTTTTTGTCATAAAACAAACTGGGATAATCTAGGCTTCCATATGCAAAAATAATCTAATAATACATAACTTTATTTATATTAGGGCCATCAATTACGTATACAATAAATAAGACATTCCCATAGCAAGAGGCGGTTTTTGGTAGAGAATTCAAGTACTTGCAGATATCAGACTGCAGCTCTGGATGTGACTGGAGTGTCAGATATGATCTAATGGCAGATTGATACTCCAGTCACACTGGAGTGTCAGATATGATCTAATGGCAGATTGATACTCCAGTCACATCCAGAGCTACAGTCATCTTAGACTATATAACAATAGATGATTGCAACTCTGGATGCGACCAGAGTATCAGAGATGATCTAATGGCCGATTATAATACTGCTGCTCTGTATGTTACTGGAGAATCGGATGTTATAATGGAAAGACTGCAGTTCTGAATGTGACAGCACCTGGAAAAATTGACCTCCATAGCTGCAGTCATCTTGAGATCCTATAATACTAGATAGATTATTGCATCTCAGAATGGGACTGGGGCATCAGAGATGCTCTAATGCCTCTAAAACAATTATGGCGAAGTGTAAGGATAAGACTGCAGCTGTGGATTAGGAATATCCTTTTGTTGCCTATAGCAACCAATCAGAGCTTTTAATGACCTGTAGCAAATATAAGCTGAGCTGTGGTTGCTCGGCTATCCAGGCTAACTGCCACAACAGGCAATGACTCCTGTATTTTGTCAACAGGTTACGAAGTGTATTTTGGAAAGTGCAGAGTGACATTTTCCACTCAAAACAAAGTCAAAGGCAGGGTCGGACTGGGGGACCAAGGACCCACCAGTGAACTTGATTTTGGGGGGCCTACCTACTGCTACATGGGAATATTAAGTGTACCGTAAATACTAGAGTATGAGCCAAGTGTTTAAGCACACAAAATGTGCTGAAAAACCTAACTCTGCTTATACTCAAGTCTAAAAAAACAAAATGTCTACTCGCCTTCCAACGCCCCCTGCTCATGACATCAGCTGCTTGCTGACGTCATGGTGCGTGTGGCAGAACCATTTAGGGGACCCAGAGCTGAGGGATTCAGTTCCCTGATCATGGTTGTGTGCCCCACCAATTGGGGGGCTGTTGGGGAGCCGAGCCGGATGGGCACTCAAATTGTGCTGGACTGGGAGCTGGGGAGGTCCTCTTCTACACTGCGCTCTACCTCTATGCTTTTATGAGCAAAGCTCTGCTCGGACCCGGCGGCCGCGTCAATGCCCCACTTCCGGCAGAAACTGGCAAATTTGAAATCTTTTAAGGCTTAGCTCACAGTTTTGTGGGCTGTCCACGTTCCTAGCAGATATAGGGATTGCTACTCCGGCTTTCTCCGTTGAGAGACGTTATTGGGTCGCTGATTTATTCCACTTTTCTGCAAGATGAGTTCAGAAGGAGCGCATAAGAGAAATCCGGTGGATTCTGGCGATGAACATTTGAGAGAGGGGCTTCTAGTAGAAAACTTACTAGAAAGTCTAAAAATAAGGCCTGAGAATTACTCTCGTGATGAGATGAGAAATCTACTTGTGAATCATGTGTTCAGGGTTTAATTGCACAGGAATCTTCAGCTATGTTTGAATCCATGCGTACCTTTATGAGAAATGAGGTCCGTAGTTCTATGACAATGTCAAGGAAGTCATCTAGTTTTTCCTCTCCTGGAACTTCTAAAGCTTGTGTGTCTGATTCAGAGAATGATTTTAATGTCTCTACTAGTAGTTCTTTATCAGATTCAGAACAAGAGGATGCAGAAAGACCCTTGTTACCTGTGGAAGACACAGACCATCTGGTAAAACTGGTTAGGTCCACATTGGAGATTGAAGAACAAAAAGAACACCATTCAGTCCAGGATGTGATATTTCAGGGTCTGGGTGAGAAACAAAGTTGTGTATTTCCCTTGCATTAAAACATCTCAATTTAAGTGGAGTGGAAAAGCCTGAGAAAAGGGGGTTTATTCTGAGCGCTGTCAAAAGGAAATACCCATTTGATTAAAAAGAGACACAATTCTGGGACAAATCACGTAAAATTAATGTACCGTATATACTCGGATATAAGCCAAGTTTTTCAGCTCAAAAAATGTGTTATGTTAGCTCCATATAAGCTCTTGTGAGTCATATTGTTCCATATGACTGTTTGTACTCTGAAATGTTGTATTTTATTTGTATATGTCCCCTATGAATTTTAAAGTGCTACGCAAAATGATGACTCTATATAAAGATTATTGTTATAGTTAACTAATCACTGTAGGATTTTTTATTTTTCCGAAGCAACTACTGAAATTAAAACTGAGCTGGGATTGGTTACATAGTTACATATCCATCATGGGGTTGATACGGACAACAAGCCCAGTTTTTCTCTTAGGACAGTTTTCATAAATGTGTTTCTATGCATTATTTATTCAATAAAATATTAAATATATTATTTTTTGGTTCCTTGCAAATGGTAAACCTTACAAAAATAAAGTTGGTGCAATGCAAATTATTAATATTAGACACAACAGGAATAAATCTCCATGGATAGAGGGGAACTTTTGTTCATTTATGCCAAGTGTACATAGGAAATGAAAAATATACTCTGAATGTTTGTCCTTTCATAACCATATATTTACAGCTATAGAGAAATGTAGTTATTATGATCATCCAGATGCCTTGTCCACAGCCTGGAAGGTCTCTGGCAGGTGGAAGCACACAAAAGGAGTGAGAGGCTGAAAGAATCGAATGTTTCTCCCACAGGCAACCCTAATGTAGATGTAGGGATCCCTGGTGGTGGTGAATGGGGCACCAATGGTGGTAACAGCCTTACACAGGGATCACTTGGAGGCAGGGAATGTAAAGCATTCAACTTATAGTTTGTTTATTTGGAGCTCGGCATTGGCCACAACAGCAGTAACATAACCTTTGGGAGTGTCCACCTCAGGTGGACCATCGAACAGCACCTCTGTACAATTTAACAATAACAGTACATCTCATTGCTGGAAAGAATTACAGCTTCCTTCTTAGGCATATATTTACCATCTGCATTACCATTTCCAGACACTGGAGGTCTCCCTAAGTTGATTTTGCAATACTAGGTTTGCACTGCGTTGGAGGGTGTTGCATATACATCTGCTCAGGGGTAGCCTCTAGAAATATTATCATATGGTTTGAGCACGGCATTTTTAGTCTGCTATAGGGTGTATTAGTTTTTCTTACATATGCAGTATTTGGTATCTAGGATGACATTAGTACTGTGTTTTTGGTGCATCTGGGTTGCTGGTGCGGCCCGTAGAAGTTAAGTGGTAAGACAATGTGGCCCTTGAACTAATAAAGGTTGTGCACCCCTGATGTAGACAGATGTTGATTTATAAGAAACTAATCTATATTATATAAATATTTTTGTAGTTTTTTTGTCTAATAATAATAATCTTTATTTATATAGCACCATCAAATTACGTATCACTTTACATATTCTGGGGAACATATACAAATAAAATAAGACATTTTAGAGCAATAACAGTCATATGAAACAATAGCAGGGAGGACAAGAGTATAAGAAGTATAAGAGTTTTTATAATGGTCCAGCCATTTTATAAGGGAACCGTATAAAATAATTTAATAAATAAAAATGATGCTGCTTGAGCCAGTCATCAGCCTTCATCGTATATATATACCAAGACCAAAGTCAGTAGGAATGCAGAGAGAAGCCTGGAGCTTGGTACCTGGTATTTTCCTGGAAAGTTGCATGCAGTGAGTGTGAAAGGCCTGCCTAAATAAATAGGTTTTAAGAGTATGTATGAAGCATTGGGGTTGAGTATTAGTCGGATAGATCGGGGTAGGGCATTCCAGAGTCTTGAGTCCTGGAGATGTGAATGGGAGGTTTGAATTAAAGACAGAATAATCTAACATCGCTGGTGGATCGAAGAGCACTGGACTGAGATAAGAAAGGAGAGGTAAGGAGGTGCAGCATTATGCAGAGCTTTGTGGATGAGGGTTATTATTTGAAACTGTATTCGGACAGAGACAGGCGACCAGTGCAGTGACTGGCACAGACTGGAGGTGACTGTGCAGCGTTTGGTCTGAAAGACAAGCCTGGCTGCTGCATTGAGAATGGATTTTTACCCCTTGTTTCGGTAAATAGCCATGCGCCACCATCTTGGCTTAGATCGTTGCTCCCCGTGACATCATCAGGCCCAAGTTGCGATTTGTGATGGAATATAATAAATAAATAAATTTACAAAAATTAAAATCACCCCCATTTCCCTAGAATTGATATAAAAATATGAAGTAAAAATCATAAACATGTGAAGTATCGCTGCGTCGCAAAATGTCTAGTCTAACAAAATATAATAACAATTATTCCTGGTGTTTAACCCCATAACAGAAAATTGTGACCAAATATCTGAACACATTAATATAAATGTAGTATCTCTGTGATTGTACAAACCCATAAAGAATAAAGGAGACATGTCATTTGGGTTGCACAGTGAATGCTGTAAAAACCAAGCCCAAAAGAAAATGGTGCAAATGCGTTTTTCACCAATTTCACTGCATTTGGAATATTAAATACCGTCACTACTTAGTGCAATTTGTTATTCAGAAAACAAGTTCTCTTACAGCTCTTTATATGGAAAAAGGACCTCAGCGGGAAGGGAGTAATCACATCCTCATTTCCAGTTGGGTAGAACAAACCTAAAGCTGATCACAATTACAAATTTTTGCAAAAGTGGCTAATGTGGAATACACATGAGGACATACTTCTCTAGTATGTGTTTCGCTTCATAAGGAATAGTAACAAAATAGCAAAACATCTTGCTTTTAGTAAAGTACATGGCTGCAAAGTCCAGTAGACACTGAGGTTAAATGTGGGAGTTTTCTATAGAGAATTGAGGGACACCTGATCAGGTGCCTAACTAGAAGAGGCTGGACCCCAAAGCATTTTCACAAGGTGTTTTGCTTTTGTTCTTGGGTTGATATGCAAGAATATATAATTTTTGTGCAGGAGGTTTTAATTTTTTTTAAATGTATGAAAACATTATAAAACCTATATAAATGTGTTGTCCCTGTAATCTTACTGACCCAAAGAATAAAGTAGACATGTCATTTGGGGCGTATAGTGAAATCCGTAAAATCCAAGCCGACAAGAATACGGCACAAATGCGTTTTTTTTTACCAATTTCACTGCATTTGGAATTATTTTCCCGCTTCCCAGTAGACGGCATGGAATATTAAATACCAACATTTTGAAGTGTTATTTGTTCAGCAGAAAATAACCTGTCACACAGCTCTGTACATGGAAAAATAAAAAAGTTACAGATTTTTGAAGGAAGGTGGGGAATGAAAAATGAAAGCGCAAAAACGAAAAAGGGCTGCGACGTTAAGGGGTCAATGGAGCAAAAGGGTCATGCATGGCTGTCTGAGACCCCCATTGATCAGCAAGTTAGGCCCTATCTTGTGGATAGGGCCTAACTTTTGTTTGTGGGAAAACCCCTTTAACATCAGGTTCAGCTATTACTGATGTGGGTGAGCATCAGCTCAGGGCTATGAAGCCAAACCAGAACAAGTTTGTAATTGGCTGATCTACACATAAAATCCTTGCCATCACATTAAGTACTTTCAAATGCTGCAGGACAGCTTATTTTTAATTGGACAACTTGAAGCATGTGATTAGTCACATGCTTCTACAGCTTTTATCAACAAGCCTCTAGCTATACCATACCCATGGCAACCAGAAAACATGGCAAATGGAGATTATCCTGGGGGGCAAGGTTAAAACTCAGCTGGCTGCTAAACACCTGAAGATAGTTCATTATAGTACATTACACAATTGCTTATTTTTGCTTAGTGCAGAGATAGGCAAAAGTTTTTACTTTAATTTGTGCAATAGCCCACTCTTTTTTTGCTCTAAACCTTTTATATTTATATATGAGATGCTGCTCATTTAGCTATCAGACATCAAGTGGTTTCTATATTCTTGTTTTTTGCTTGTGTTTCTGTTTAACTAATGTTATATTGCCATCTTGTGGGCATATGTGCAATATCCCCCTTTTTTTTAGTTTGGTGCTGGTTTATACTATGTCCCAGATATTGGGGCACATTTACTTACCCCGTCCCCGGAGTTCCCAGAAAGTGCATTGTCTGACTCCAATGCACTGTGCCATGATTCACTAAGATTGTACACCCAATATTGTGCATGTTCTGCTTCCCTGCTCAGGTCCAGCAGAGTTCACCTTCTTTTTTGTGGTGCATCTAAGTGCTTGGCCTGCGACACAATTTGAAAATTAAAGCTGCTGACGTGTGACACAATCCCAGCACAGACACCTGTTAAATACCTGTCCAAGACGCACAATACCCGAAAAAGGTGCACAGTCCGACTAAAGTGCGCACCACGAGCCTTAGTAACTGCCTGTGCCAGTTTTTTGTCTAAGCATCATGTATTTTAATTGAGTCTTTGGGGCCCACACTGCTGGAAGCCGCGCCCATTCACACTCTCTCCACACCCACATAGCGTGGAGGTGGCGTAGTCGCGATAATAATCACAAACTCTTGAAGTGCGCAAGAATTTCAGCGCTTCAAGCACTGATAATTCTCCACCAGTGTTTTTCAGGAATGCCTTAAAATAATCCACAGGTGTATCTCTAACTGTTGCCAATAAACATTAGTCTCCAGAGACAATTCATCATCAAATGGGCTGTCCGAAGCTGTTTAAAGCACAACTGTAAAGTATAAAAACTTTTGCTTAACTCTGTTATAAGCTAAAATAAGTAATTTTCAGGTGCTGGCAATAGCCCAGCTGCTTCTGCTTGGGCATATGGTAAAAAATGCATGCGGAGCAATAACTTAATCACTGACTGTGTTATACCACCCTCAGAAGAATGCAAATAAGTTTTCCAAGGTGTTAAATGGAAAACAATACCTCCTTTTGCTACCTTGAAAGGCAGCCCCCTTAACATCAAGTATGACCTACAAGAAGTCTAAAAACATGATGTGGGATTAAGCCAAACCAGTATATCTATTCCATAAGGAACAGACTCCCAACTGTAGACAGCGCTGTTTCGTTTCTTTCATACCACCCTCAGACAAGTAGTACGTTCATCCTTTCTCTTTTGGATGTGCTTTGTCATATGGGTTTCAATGAGGCTGGTGACACCTACATCCAGGGACCTGTGCAGTGTAAATGTCCTTGTTGGAATTAATATTTTTCTTTTCTGTCTTGAAATATGATGCTCAATCATTGTGTCCATGGCAGGGCTATGAGAATCATAGCGATAGTGTAGGGAATTTATATGCCAGCACTCAGGAGGCTTCGACCTTTGGAGGAATAGGATTTGTGCAAAAACCTGCAAACATTCACTAGTGAACTCTTGCCGTGGAGTTGGCGTGATGAACAAAATAATCATAATTACTGGTATTTCGCTAGTAATTTGCGATTATTTCAGGGCTTGTACGCCAAAAAATGTCCCCCCAAAAGTCTATTCTTCCATGTAGTCATTGAACTTGAAAACAGTCATTGGACTGTTCTACTGCTATTCCACGTGAGAATTCTAATTTGGAGTCCTTGCAGCAGATGCTGATCATTCGGTAATACAGTACCTGAATTTCACTTGCATCACTGATGATGTTGATATGATATAGTCTTCTTTCCTGCCTTTTACCTCTTTATAAGCCAGGTACACACTGTTCTTTATCTGCTCTATGACACCACTATTTGCCTTCACACATTTTGCAACACAGCATGTTATGTGCACTGTTCAGCAAATCCATTAACTCTCTGCTAGATGTAATATAGCAAAACTACAGAGATGGGGGCCTAGGCCTGCATTCTGAACTGAATGAATTGAATAGAAGATGACGGTAGAAACATCCTCCAGGGAAAGCAGAAAGCAGGATGGTCTAAAGCCAAGAAATGCGGACACCATACATGTAGTATAGAACAAGAATGATTAGATTTTATTGCAAATTGAGGAAGTATAAAAAAAAAATTCATGTATGCGCTGCTACCAACAAGAAGGATTCATAGGAGTAAATTGAATTCTTTTAATTAGGGTTTTCAAAATAGGACAACGCGCTTTTGGGACGGATCGCCCCCTTCATCAGGTCCAATGGATAGAAACAGGGATGGGGATATACTATGTAATAAACATATGTAAACAATTGAGATGAGGAACCATGATCAGTATTCATACAAATAATACAATTCATTAACATAAATAAATATTTAAGGGGTTAATAATAGCAGTTGCCAGAAGGTCATGATCATAAAATAAATACAACAGTAATGTTTAAAATGGATACATATAAATAGAGATATAAATAGATTGTTCGTCACATAATGTTATCAAAAATCAGGTTAAATACAGTAAAAAGTCTCTCAATAAATTCTTTTTTAAAATGTTGGTATAGGTACATACAGAATTAGGCACAAAAATAAATAAGTGTAAGTATATAATACTGACCCCAAAGAACTCCCACATTCAGCTCTTAGAGTTTGGTGAGAGTTGAAATGAAAAAGGGGGGAGGGGATACGGCTGTCAGTAATGATACTCATCCTTAGTCAGGTTAGTTACTTATGAGTAAAAGAAAGTTATAGCTTACTTTGTAAAATGGACTGTCCAGGAGCCGGCAGGAGCGCTGTATGTGAGAGTCTTACCCTCCAGCGTCCCGGCTTTATGTGGTGATGAACAAGGAAAAAAAATACTTTATGTAGTGATGAAAAAGGAAAAAAATAATTCTAGGTGAGTATAATATAGTGGGGGAGAGGGGGGGGGATTGAGTAGTACTAGTCAAATGGGTAAGGGGAATAGTAACTTGAGGAATCATAATTATAGAGGAGTAGTGAAAGAATAAGTTGTCGAATACTGAACTATATACAGGCAGTCCCCGGGTTACATACAAGATAGGGTCCGTAGGTTTGTACTTAAGTTGAATTTGTATGTAAGTCGAAACTGTATATTTTATAATTGTAGATCCAGACAAAAATTTTTTTTGCCCCAATGACAATTGGAGTTTCAAAATTTTTTTCTGTAATTGGACCAAGGATTATCAATAAAGCTTAATTACAGACACCTTACAGCTGTTCATTGCAGTCTGGGACAATAGTAAAGCTTCCAGAGTGCTTCACTGGAGGTCACAGGGGGCAGAGGGGTCCGTCTTTAACTATGGGTTGTCTGTAAGTCGAGTGTCCTTAAGCAGGGGACCGTCTGTATCTGAAAACGTTTCTTGGATGGGATATATCTATTAGACAGCTGAAGCTTCTTGGAGAGATATGGGAAATTGGGTTTAAACAAAAGAAATAAGGGTATAAGGGGAATGAGAGGTGGGGGAGCTAGTGTGAATGATAAATGCACTCCTGTTTTTAGACTCGTTCTATAGTTTAGTTCAGGCCATAGGTGCTCATGGTGTTTAACTAAAATTTTCAATAGTTCTCGATTTTGATTAACTGTTTAAGTCTATTGGGTTGTGACCTCGAGATCTGTTCTATAGGGACAGATGATACTCTTCCAAAATCACAGTCATGGTGGGAACTGAAGTGCCACTAGATGCTGTGTAGTAGATACCCAGGTTTTGTTTTACTGCAATGGGTATTCTTTCGGTCACGAAGGGTCTATGAAGTGCGGCCCACATATTGTAGAGAGCATGGACACTGGAGAAGGGAGACTACGAAGTCTGATGCACAGTTGATGAAAGTCTTTATTTTGAAGGTTTCTCCTGTTCTTATGACAGGTTCCCTTTAAACCCGATTTCAAATATGCCTTAAGATATCATGTCCCTTTAAGTGTGCACTTGGCTTCCACCCTCCGGCCCCCTTCCCCTCCGGTCAGTTCCAAGAAGCTTCAGTTGTCTAATAAATATAAACCATTCAATACACGTTTTCAGATATTTAGTATTCCACAACTTATTCTTTCACTCACTCCTCAAGTTACTATCCCCCTCTCCCCCACTAGATTATACTCACCTACAATTTTTTCTCTTGTTCTTCACCACATGAAGCCAGGACTTTAGCAGTAAGATGCTAACATACAGAGCTCCTGTAGGCTCCTGGACAGTCTTTTTTGCTCAATAAGCTCTAACTCTCTTTTACTCATCCTACCCGACTGAGGACGAGTATCCCTCTCACTACCTCATATCCCCTCCCCCCTTTTTCATTTCAGCTCTCACCGAACTCTAAGAGATGAAGGTGTGAGCTCTTTGGGGTCACTTACACTCATTTATTTATATGCCTAATTTTGCTTATTGCCAGGGAGGTTGGGGGCTACTGAGGAAAAGAAGGCTCATCGCCAAGGGGGTTGGGAGGCACAAAAGTCTCTTTGCCATTGGGGTTATTGGGAGCAAAGAAGGCTCATTACCATTGGGGTTACCGAGGCACACCGTGCTCGTTGTCAGGGGGTTTGGGTTACTGAAGAACACAATGCTTACTGATGCACACAATGCTCATTGCAGAGGGTTTATTGAGGCACAACTCCCACTCTGCCGGTTTCGGGTTGGAGCACAGCGTGATATCTCAAGATCAGGCTGTATTCCATGTGCCGAGCAGAGCCAAACAGCTACGTGTGCTGGGTAGTGCAGAATGATGATGCTGATGACTATGTTGACTTTGTGATATTTGGGGGTGGTTAAAGTGCAGCTTCCCCCACCAGAGCCTATCCATTTCATGGCAGGAGGAAGCCTGGGCCCTGAATACCTGCGTGGCTGGCTAGCACGGCCTAGTGCTTGTCGGTGGTCATGGTGCTTGGTATCAGGGAGCAGAGGCAATGTCCACAGAAGGTCTCAGGCAGGTGGTATATACAAGAAAACGGAGGGAGAGGCTGAAGGTGTAGGTTTTTTCTTGGGGCCCTCATGGAGATCCCTGATGATGGAGGATGGTGCGCCTCTGGTGGTATGCATTCTGGCTCAGGGATCACTCAGAGGCAACGTTGGTAAAACATTCATCTTACATTCCTTTATAGGAACTGGGCATCAGCCACAACAGCAGCAAAACAGTAGCACTCTCAGCCTGGTAAGGTAGCTTCAGGCTGGAGGGAATCCTTGGCTGCTTCAGCAGCAACGTAAGGCGGTGGTGGAGGTCTGCTTGGGGCCTGGTGCTCTCCTCCTCCTGGACTGACCTCTGTAGCAAAAGATCTTTGCACTGAATTCTTCTCCTCCTAGGGAGGATTCTCCTGGAATTGTCCAGCTACAAAGGGTTTTATAAACCTTTGCGAGGTGGCGAGCTCTCTTATCAAACCAGCTCTCTCCTGGCATAACAAATCTTACAACACATTTTATTGGACTACTTTATTAGTATTCCTTCACATGCAGAGAATTATCAGCTGCATTACCATTACCCAGCACTTGAGACCACTTGTGAGTTGATCAGAAGTTCTATGGCAGGGAGAGGGATTTAGTTTTACAACACTGAAAACTGTGAAAAACAACGCCAATGTGAAAGAGTCCTAAAATTGAACTATTTGGCCGTAATGACTATCATTATGTTAGGAGGAAAAATGGAGAAGTTTGCATGCCTTAGATCACCATGCCAACTGTGAAAAATGGGGGGCAGTATCATGTTGTGGGGTTGTTTTGCAGCTGAAGGGACTGGTGCACTTTACAAAATAGATGCAACATGAGGAGAAAACATTGGGGCACATTTACTTACCCGTCCCGTTGACGGCGCCAATCCGGAATGTCCGACAAGGATTTGGAGCTTCTGCGATTCACTAAGATCGTGCGTCCAATTTCCTGCATGTGTCACTTCCCCGCTGAGGTCCACCGGAGTTCACCTTCTTCTTCCCAGTGTATGCGAGTGTTGATCTTGCGACACAATCTGATTTTTAAATTCCGCGGTTTGTCCGAATCAGTCAGGTTGTCCGATGTCCATGCCCCCCGATTTGTGTCGCATGCAAGCTGGCCCTGATGCACTACAATCCGATCACGGCGCCAAAAACACCTGTGCAATTCAGGGCAAATTGGACGAAATCGTGAAATCCAGCGGAAATGCGTCCTTCGGACCCTTAGTAAATGTGCCCCATTGTGTGGCAATACTGAAGCAACATCTCAAGACATCAGCCAGGAATGTCATTGGGGGCATATACAATCAGGGCAGGGTTGGTGTTATGGGGCAGCAAAGTGAGCATTAGCCCAGGGTCCCCTGTCCTAAAGGGGCCCCCTGCATGTGATCTACTTTATATTAATGCATCTATACATTTATCTATAAATCTATATTATCTTTTATATTTATCTTCTATCATCAATCTACCTATCATCTGTCTATCTCCAACAGAATTCTTCTACAGTCCCATATTACAGATACTTGCTGGATATATTTATCACAGTGGGCCGTATATATATTTATTACAGGGGGAAATGTGAATGTATGTATTACTGGGGCGGCTGTATATATTTATTACTAGCAACATTTACTTTAGTGAAAAAAATTGTGGGGAGGGCACCCACCAATTTGCCCCCAGGGACCTCCACCCTTAATCCAGCTCTGCACTTCTGTAGTTATGTCCCTGCAGGCAGGTTAGGAGATCACAATACCAGATTGGAAACCTTGTCTTGTGTTTTTTGCTTTAGACTAGAAATGTTGTATTTCACGATCTTGTAGTGCAGTTTAGATGTTTAGTTAAGTGTTTGCTTCCTTAAGAAATCACTTACTTTGCTTGCATAGTGATGATCTCATTTTGTAATAATGTCATCAAAGGTAAATTCTGGTGGCAGGTGATGGTAGGAAGGACATTTTCTAGTCAGTGCTTATGGTGTCTCTTTGATGGAAAGTCACCAGATCCATTGTACATTAACTCTACATTGTGTGTTTGCTCAGAGATAGCATACTTGTGTGGTCCCTGGTTACAGCTCAACCTGTTCATGTTGTCCCAGTGTAATGGATAATCATCACTGTGTAATCTACTTGCAGCAGGTGTAGGGGCAGGTCAAGGATCCGATCTGTCAAGTAAAAACCCAAATAATTGTTTAATTATTACATATTACTTTATGTAACTATCAATATCATCTTTGTGTTGGAGCTGTCTGACAAGCTCATACATTTCTTTTTTTTCAATTTGTATTCGTACATAATGAGGTTCCAGAGCATTAAACACAAGAGGAATATAATTTTTCTGATCAACACAACAATAATGGTTGTTACTTTGCATATTGAATTAGATAAGGGGTAATGGTTGATTCTAGGTCTGTTTTGAATAACTCAAGGCTGTCTGTACACAATGAGGGGCATTTATCATGGCTTGTATGCAAGTCTTCTGGCATACAAAGTGGAAAAAGTAACAATTCCTGGTGTACAACTAGTAATGGTGACTTTTTCCGGTTTTATACCCCATACGCTACATTTTTGAAAAATGGATGGACAGGTTGGATACGCAATCACAATCACATGCCAGAATTACTAAGAGGCCAACATCTCTTAGTAATTCCAGCTCGTGTGTTACAGTGCTGGGATTATTAACCTCTTAATTACCTGTGCTTTGTTTTTGTGTTTCCATTTTTCATCAAAACGCCATAACTTTTCTTTGTACAAAGCAGTATTAGGGGTTGTTTTCTGTATAACAATGTAATAGAAACACTGGACTCAGGGGCGCAAGACCAGACAGTGAACCCTAAAACTTCTGCCCCCAACAGTTCTGCCTCAATATGGGTCAACCACAATGATAGTCCCTTTCTACACCATCCTAATTGAAGACACAAAATAACACAAACAAACAAATAACACAAAATGAAGGTCAGTAGAACAGTTCAAAACAGAGATAGTTTTCAAGAGACAAAATCGCAGATACAATGAATAGTCAAGGAACAAGAGCCATAAATCAGAAATCAGAAATCAGAAGCACAGATGCACGAACAATTGAGCTTAACCCCTTAGTGCTCTGTGTCCGATATATTGGACGCTGAGCGCAGTGACTTAGCACTCAGCATCCGATATATCAGACACAGAGCTGATGCCGGTTCAGCTCATGATCTGAGCCGAACCGACATTGGGAAACATGGGGTGTCGGCTGTGACTGACAGCCGACACCCCAGTGTTTAACCCATTAAATGCCGCGGTCAGTGCGACCACGGCATTTGACTTGCCTTTGGGGTGTCTTTTCCCCACGTTCGACCCCCCCCCCCTGGACCCCAGAGCTGCCTGTAAGAACTGCCTGAAACATAGGGTCTTTGACGTCATCTTAATGGCACAGTGTCAGCCTATGCATGTGCATAGGCTGACACTGCCAATACCCTGCAATACAATCAGATGATTGCTTGTTCATGTCCCATGGTGGAAACAGTAAAAAAGTTAAAAAAAAGGTTATTCAATAAAAAATAATGTAAGAAATCAATAAAAAGAGACATATGACACAAAAAAAGTCTAAATCATAACACAAACCCCACATGTACAGTATCACCACGTCTGTAACAGCCGTTAGAATAACAGTAAATAATTATTGAACCTGTACGATGAATTTGGTAAAAAAAATTGCTATAAACCCTCCAAAATATTTTTACCTATTCAATCCCACAAAAAATGCTATAAAAAGTGATCAAAAAAACATTGTACTCCAGAATGATACTAGTGCAAAGTACAACATGTCCCACAAAAAACAAGCCATCAACAAGCTCCGTAGCCAAAAAAGTAACAATGTTATGCCACTTGGAAGACAGCAATGCAAAAATGATAGATTTTTCCCACATTTTTATTTGACAAATTTAGTAAAAATTCAAGTATCCCCGTAATGGTATCAACCCACGGAATAAAGATAACATGATTATTAGGCTATACGGTGAACACCAAAAATAAAAAGTTAAAAAATCCAGTACAGAATTAATGCTTTTCTACTCCTGCACTCAAAAAATAGTTCCTAAATTTTCAACAATAGGGGATACCAACCCCAAAATGGTAACACTGGAAGAAGCATCTCATCCCGGAAAAAAAAATTCCGTCACATGGCCCCAATAACGAAAAAGCAAAAATTTTATAGCCGACAAAAGGGGCTCCGTCCCTTCTGCACCTTGCTGTGCGCCCATAAAACAAGTGACGGCCACATGTGGGGGGGTCTCTGTTACTTGTGAGAAATTGCAGAACAAATTGTAAGATGGGTTTTCTCTTTTTATCTTTTGGAAATGTATACATTTTAGGGCTAAATGAACGTATAACCGTCAAAATTTGACCATTCTAAATTTCACCTCCATTTTGATTCAATTACTATGAAGATCTCAAGAGGTTAACAATCTTCCTTAATGCTGTTTCTGATAGTTGGGTTGGTTATATAGGGGGTTTTGATGTTAAATATGTAAAATTTCCTTCAAAACTATGTATATCCCCAAAATAGTCAATTCTGAAAATCCGGAAAAGCGATATTTGATTTGTAAGCCGCATGACATCAAAATAAATTATCAGGACATTTCAAAAATTATGAAAATGTAAAGTAGACATATGGGAAATGATTTTAAATTTTGAAAATGGCAAATTTTGTGTTCAAATGTTCTAACCATATAAAGCACCGCAAGTCAGAATCCAAAAAACGGGACTGAGCCTTAAAGGGAACCTGTCATCAGGAGACCCATTTTTAGCACTCCCCCTGTCCTCACAGAGCATAGTGTGCAAAACCCAAGGGAGGACAGGAGTATCGGCGCTCAGAAAACCCTCACGGATCCAATGGAGTTAGCTCATTCAGAGCGATGAATTTATTTCTTACAAATTTAAAAAACAAAAAACAGTTAAAATGCTACCCGTTTCTGCTTCGTACCGGAGCCTTCGTCAGGCATGACCTGCATTAGTGAGAAACTTCTTTATATAGTGACTACTTAACAGATACGCCCTGTATGACCCGTAACACAAATAGATGTCATTCGTTGCTAAAAGACACTATTTCATATCAAATACATCCCATTTATAAAAACCTTGGAGAAATATATAAATAAGTAAAAACAGATAAAATAGAGAATAATCCATACGCTAAAAAACGGAAAACCCGGAAGTATATACATGTCTTGTGACGGGGAAATTTATGAATGACCGGCGGCAGACCGGTTCACGGTGTGTGAGGTTGCATAACAGGGTTGTGAGTGTGTGGTTCCTAGGAGATGGACTCACGTTGATCGCTCAAGAATAAAACTACGGAAGCCTAAGAGGGACAAAATAGTAGCTTGATAAACCTCGTTGTTTGAGTTGCTTGCAAGAGATGTAGGCGGAGGGTTGCGAGGAGATGAGAGAAGCTGACCGCTATGGCTAAAAACTACAGGGACCTGGACGAGAACAAACCTCAGCTTTGTGTGTAATTATATGCCGGGCATCGGAGGGTAATGCATATCGACGTGAACAAACCTCGGTTATGTGAGTAATTATATGCTGGGCATCGGGGGATAATGATACATATCAAGAGATACCACAGTAGGCACGATAAGCACACAGAGTCAGCGAAATTCACTTACCTGTAACTTATCACATTTCGTGGATTTATACCTTCAGCCATTAGTCACTGAGTTACCATCCTATCTACGTGACTCTACGGCCCTTATTAAGGATTTACAATGCTTCCAATGGAAAGAAAGTTTTTGGTTTCTCACCTTGGATATCACATCGTTATATTCAAATATCCAGCACTGCCTTGGCCTTGAAGCGATACACAGGTATTTAACAAACCAAACCACTTTCCCAAACTTCATTTCTAGTTGAAAGTATGAAATTCATTTTAGAACATAATTTGTTCACTTTTAATGAAGAGCTTTACCTCCAAACAAGGGGTACGGCTATGGGGACTCGGGCCGCCCCAAGTTACGCAAACTTGTTTATGGGGAGGTTCGAGTCCCTATACATTTCATCTCAACATAACTGGTCTTCTAATATTAAATACTATTAAAGGTACATAGACAACCTGTTCCTTATATGGGACGGAGAAGAACAGGAAGCCCTTAAATTTGTTGACTATCTTAATAGTAATGACTGGGGAATTACATTTACGATGAATCTAGAAAAAACAAGCATCGTGTTTCTGGATCTGTTGCTCTCTCATAATAATGACAACCAAATCATCACTAAAACTCACTTCAAACTGGTCGACAGCAACAGTTTTTTGGATTACCGTAGTGCACACTATCAAAAATGGCTGAGAAACATCCCATTTAGCCAATATCACAGAATTAGAAAGAACTGCACTACCTCTCAAGATTGTATAGAACAATCTACCATCCTAAAGAAACGATTCCTAGACAAAAAGTATCCCAAGACTTTAATTGAAGAAGCCTTTAAGAGAAACTTGGGACGGGAACAGAATGATTGTTTGAGAAATAGAGACGAAAGAACCGAGAAAACAAGTGGAAATAACAAATTGCCAACGCCAAGAAAAGATTACACACTTAGCTTTATCCCCACATTTGATAAAGGCAACAAGGAGATTCGGGAAGCTCTGAATAAGCATTGGGGTATCCTTCTAAAGGACCCTCATCTTAAAGGAATTATCCCAAAAAAAACGAAAATAACTTTTCGGAGATCGACAACTCTTAAAAACATCCTTGCTCCGAGCAAATTGAAAACTATTGACCCCCCAAATAAAAACACTATTCAGAAAAAAGGAATTAGGAGATGTGCCCACAAGAAATGCCTTTGTTGCAAAATGCTGAATCCTGGCTGCTCATCTTTTAAATCCTCTAGTACAGGGGAAACATTTCAAATAAAGCAAGAACTATCGTGCTCCTCCAATTTTGTTGTATGTATATCTAATTAATTTTTCTTGTGGACTACAATATGTGGGACGTACGATCCAAACACTTAGAGTCAGAATGAATGGCCATAAACATAAGGCAAAAAACCGGGTTTTTGAAGCAGAGCCTTTCAAAGCACCTTACCATCGAGAAAAACTGTACCTTTGAAAACCTAGAAGAAAACATAGAACAAATCCCTGAAAATAGTAATAATAGGGTAAAAACCCTCAATAGACGTGAATCCTATTGGATTTTCAAGCTGGGAACATTGCACCCAAACGGTCTCAATGCTGTTCTAGAATCCATCTAACTAAAACCCTTCACATTTATTTCTCATTTCGCTGACTCTGTGTGCTTATCGTGCCTACTGTGGTATCTCTCGATATGTATCATTATCCTCCGATGCCCAGCATATAATTACTCACATAACCGAGGTTTGTTCTCGTCGATATGCATTACCCTCCGATGCCCGGCATATAATTACCCACAAAGCCCAGGTTTGTTCTCGTCCAGGTCCCTGTAGTTTTTAGCCATAGCGGTCAGCTTCTCTCATCTCCTCGCAACCCTCCGCCTACATCTCTTGCAAGCAACTCAAACAATGAGGTTGATCAAGCTACTATTTTGTCCCTCTTAGGCTTCCATAGTTTTCTTCTTGAGCGATCAGCGTGAGTCCATCTCCTAGCAACCACACACTCACAACCCTGTTATGCAACCTCACACACCGTGAGCCGATCTGCCGCCGGTCATTCATAAATTTCCCCGTCACAAGACATGTATATACTTCCGGGTTTTCCGGTTTTTAGCGTATGGATTATTCTCTATTTTATCTGTTTTTACTTATTTATATATTCCTCCAAGGTTTTTATAAATTGGATGTATTTGATATGAAATAGTGTTATATTAATCATTCTTTAATTTAATTGTCTTTTAGCAACGAATGACATCTATTTGTGTTCCGGGTCATACCGGGCGTATCTGTTAAGTAGTCACTATATAAAGAAGTTTCTCACTAATGCAGGTCATGCCTGACGAATGCTCCGGTACGGAGCAGAAACGCGTAGCATTTTAACAGTTTTTTTGTTTTTTAAATTTGTAAGAAATAAATTCATCGCTCTGAATGAGCTAACTCCATTGGATCCGTGAGGATTTTCTGAGCGCCGATACTCCTGTCCTCCCTTGGGTTTTGCACACAGATTCTCTTCAGCCCCGGGATCTGGCCTGGGCACTGTCCATCCACTGGAGACCACTGGCTGCTGGAATTGCATCCTACATGTGCTAATTGCATATGTGAATAGGTGAGTGACCTATCCACCCATACCCTTTCCCCCGTGGCATTACTTTCTTCACGAGGTAGCGCTGTTTCTTCTCTTCTCTCCCACCACCACGCACTAATCGGACATTCTCCGACAACGAGTGTGAAACCCCTACATCTCCAAGCACCCACAGAGCATAGTACATACACTGCCAAAGTGTTTTTGTATAAAAAAATAGGTTTTACAGAAAAAAAGATATGTTATATTGTACCTTTCATTAGCATCTGCTGTGTGACTAGGCAGTTGCCAATTAGGAGGGGCTGGAAAGGAGCAGTTCCCCCCCACCCTTGGGAAACATGTGACCTTTTCAAATATATGAATAACTCCCAACACTCGGGATTGGCTGTAGAGGAGCAGGGGGCGTTGCTAAGCCCAGTGATGGGTGTTTTCATATATTTGAAAAGGTCACATGGAGAAGCAATTTCCCAAGGGTGGGGGGAAACTGCTCCTTTCCAGCCCAACTGCCTAGTCACACAGCAGATGCCACGCTGCCAATTATTAATACAAAAACACTTTGGCAGCGTATGTACTATGCTCTGTGGGGACTGGGGGAGTGCTAAAAATGGGTCTCCTGGTGACAGGTTCCCTTTAAGCCACAAAATAGCTGTCCTCTTAATGGGTTAAAATTAGACTTTTGAAAGTATTGGGTGTAACAAACACAGAAAATTTATCTGAGTAGGAACTCTTTTCTCATTTGAATATAGATGTCACGGGTGCTCCCGCGATCCATGTCGCGGATCGCGGGTACACCCGTGCTCCGCTTTATGCCTGTCCCCGTCCCCCTGCCCGGACTTACCTCTCCTGGCTCCTGGCTGTGCTCCGGGTCCCGGCATGTAGGCCGCACGCCTCCTTCCCTCCAGGCCGCGCGTTCCCGCTGATAGGGCACGCAAGCCCCGACTTCTCGGGACTTAAAGGGCCAGCGTCCTCCTGATTGGCGCTGGCTAATCCGGCACCTCCCTTCTTTCCTGGCTGGATCTTCAGCATTCTATTGGAACTTCCAAGGTTTGCACACCTCGCTTCCCACAGTGGTTCCTGTTGAAGTGGTTGCCCACCAGCCTTCCCAGATGCTCCTGTCTTCCAGCGTTTCCAGACGCCGCCGTGTTCTTCCAGCGTTTCCAGACACCTCCATGTCTCCTGTCTCCAGGGTTCCCATACGCTACTAATGTATCCTGTCTTCCAGCGTTTCCAGACGCATCCGTGTCTCCTGTCTCCAGCATTCCCATACGCTCCTGGTGTGTTCTGTCTTCCAGCATTTCCAGACGCCTCCTTGTCTCCTGTCTCCAGCGTTCCCATACGCTTCCTTCTGTGCCTTCCAGGGCTCCAGTCTAGCGGTGTCTTCAGTCCGTGCCAGCGTTACCAGTGTTCCTCCGTGTTCCTGCTGTCATCCTAGGCTTGGACTGTTTCCTGCATACCCTCTACCTTGGCTGCTACCGAAGGCCTCATACCATCTCCCAGGGTGGTCCAAAGGGTCCACTGGTCCACAGACTCCTCCCTCTGGACTCTTCCCATAGAGACTTTTCTCCCGGCTACTCCCAGGTACCTTCCAGTTGTCTGTGTGACCATTACATTAGATAAATAGATGTGACATAAAAGATGTCAGAAACAGGTAGCAGTGTCCCTTAGTAAATTTTAAAGGTTTAATTGTGCGTCTCACTGGCCAGAAAAGGTATGTAACAGCTTGTTGGTTGGAACACGGAGGTTCTATAACTAAGGAGAAAAAATACAATCTGATTTAATACTTTAATTTTTATCACAAGTTTATAGCATTCACACATCTCCAAAAACCCATGTTGACATTATTAGTATAGGGATTTACCTATGTTCATGAGAGCAGGTCCGGTTTTAGACAAAGTGAGGGACTGGGCATATTATAAACAGGAACTCCAAAAAAAAATCAAAATCAAAAAAATGATTTTGTCACATATAAAAATTTAAGAAAATGTTATCAAAAGATCATATCGTTGTCAAAATTGTACCAATGAAAACACCATACCCAGGTCTATATATATAAAAAAGATACTGTTGTCAGAATATGGAAAGGTAAGGCTTTTTTGTGTAATGCTTTTGTATTTTTATGGTATAATCACTGTCAGGCTTTTGGGGTAGTGTAAACCCCTGGACCAACGCGGACGATGACACAAGCCGACACCTGGGACCATACTCTAAATGGCACCCGGTTTTCACCAGAGCCTACCGCAAAGCGGGTTAGACTTGCTGCGGCGTGGTGCCACCAGGTCGTTTCACAGGCGTGACTTGTCCGCGGTGGCAGCCAAGGTTGAGGTACAGAATCAGCAGGCAATCTCATGGTCGGGGACAGGCGATAGGTCAATACAGGCAGCAATGGTTCAGGGTCTGGGACGGAGCAGGTGCGCTTGCCCTTTAAATATAACAGAACTGGCACTGCCTTGCAGCCCCGAGAGACGAACCCGGGGAGATGAGTAGCGCAGCGGGCCACACAGATGTACATGGGTGCGCCTGTGACCCGAGACAGGGATCACAGTGGCACCCGTTACAATAACATAACTGAATTGTATTGACCCAAAAATTCCTTTATTTTTTCCCTTTATTTTTACATACAATCAGGTTAAAAGTAGAGTGGTGTGGGGTGATTGACTGGCCTGCGACTATATTTAATAGGGAGCTGTTCAGGAGCCAGAAGAGCCATTTCCTCTTAGTGAGCGGAGCCTATTGAGCCAGCTCACTAAGAAGAGCCGTAATTCCCATCACTATAATGTATGGACTCCTCCTCTGTGCACAGCAGCTCTTTCTCTCCCATAAAGCCATTCGGGGAAACTTATAGTAAAGAAACTACGGACTCATAGGGCTTATTGGCACATGGAAAGGAGGCAGCCATTGCAGCACTGAGGTAATCTGATGGGGATAGCAAAGAAACTGCTGCATTTAGGTAACAACGATAATAGGAAAACTTGTTTTACATCCCAAGAGCTATTGATTTGTGAAAAAAACCCTTTACAGTTACTCTTCAAACCCAGGACCCCAGCTCTACAAAGCTGTAGTGCTAACCATTGAGCCACCATGCTGCCCTATAAAATAGAGAGACATTGGGTGAGACATTTTTTTTTATACCAGTAACTAGATTTCCTTGTATCCATAATAGCAGCAGGTGCTAGTGCTGTGTTGTATGAGTGATAAAACAGCTATAAAGGGGTGAAGAGAAGGCCCGATTTTTTTTAACACTAGTACCGTCTATAATACCATCTTTATTGTACAATAGATATACTGATACTCTGGCTATAGTATATGATACTATACAGCAGGGGCGTCTTTAGATCAAATGATCTGGGGTCCATGCTCCTAATCTTTTGCCTAAGCCCTGAATGTCAAGTGACAGGGGGGTCACTCATCCTGCTGCACCGCATCATCCTAATGGGATGCTTACAGTAGGGCAGCATGAAGATGAAAGCTCTGTGCTTCACTAGGCAGCTATATACAGCGTGGACGTAAGATCAACAGGAGGCGATGACATCCCAACATCACGTCTCCTGCTTTAAGCTGCCGAGAGCAGGAGGCACAATGTTATAACATCACTGCGCCTCGTCCTGCAGACAGAAGAAGAGGATGATGTTGAGTGAAGAGAGGAGAGTATTAGAGTTAATTTTTTTAATTATACAGTGTATGTATGGGGGTCTTGGGACATTCCTAAGGCTATGAATGAGTGTGTGTGGGCTGTACCTAAGTGTGTGGGAGGGGGTTTTATTATGAGTTTGTGGGAACCTTACTAGTGTGTGTGGGCTATTACTATAAGTATGTGGGGGCTATTACTATAAATATGTGTGGTCTATTATTATAAGTGTGTGGGGGCTACTAATATAAGTGTGGGGGATAATTACTAAGTCTGTGTGGGGTCTTTTACTTAGTGTGTGGGGGCTATTAATACGTCTGTGGGGGCTATTACCAAGTGTGTGGGGGGGCTATTACCAAGTGTGTAAGGGGACTATTAAAAGTGTGTGAGGGGGTATAACTAAGTGTGCAGGGGCAATTACCGTGTGTGGGGGCTATTACAAAATGTGTACATGGCGGGTAACTTTCAGTCAATAGGTAGGGATTTTGCCTGTGTTTTTCTTATAGCTGTGTATGATAAGTACTGTTTCTATTGCAGCAAGTACATGTGGGTGGGGGTTGTACAGAAGTAGACATTACTGAGAATTTGGTACCTATTGAATGTATAAGGGCCCATGCCCTGGACTTTTTATGAACCTAGCAACACCCCTGCTTTACCGGTAACTTCCTCAAGTCCATGACAATGCTGTCATATGTTTGCGGAAGAAGGTGTGAGATGGCCGGCTACTAAGGAGTGGAAGGGGCTAGATTTTTTAAAAATAACTTTGTCATCTAATGGTAAGTAGTAAGCTCCAGAAGACCTGCGCCTAACCTAAATTTTAGACATGGGCGAGACATATTTTTAAACCAGTAACTAGATTTCCTTGTACCCATGATAGCACCAGCTGCTAGTGCTGTGTTAGGTGAGGGAAAAATCAGAAGGTGAGCGTTGGCCAGCTATTAAGGGGTGAAGAGGAATTTTTTTTCTACACCTAGCACATGTCTAAAATACTATCTTTATTGTACCATAGATAAATGCCAAGATTGTAAAAAATGAGGGAAATAGGCCTAAAGAAACCCCCTGCCCACCATAAAAGTCTATATCTATTTTGGAAATATAATATCAATAATACATCTTTTCTAACAAGGCAGCTAAGTTACAGAAGCTCAGTTCAGACATAACTGTTATAGTGTAAAGATACACAGATAAACGATTACACTCCAGTAATATCTAGTCTTGTCTGAATGGAATAACCCTAAATATATAGCCTCAGTTACTTAACTATATACTGACATATTGGGACACATTTACTTACCCGGTCCTGTCGCGATCCCAGATCCGGTCTGTCTGACGAGGATGAAGTCCAGCGCGATCCACTAAGATCATGAGCTCGATATCCTGCATGTGTCGATTCCCCGCTGAGGTCCGCCGGATTTCACCATCTTCTTCCCGGTGTACAGTATGTTAGTGCATGTCTTGCGACACAATTTGAATTATAAGTTCCGTGCTTAGTCCGAATCAGTCGGGTGGTCCGATAGCTATGCCCCCCGATTTGTGTTGCATGAAGTTCACCGCAATTGCGCCAAAATCTGATCGCGTGTGCCAAAAACCCTGTTAATTGCGGAGCAAATCGGAAATAGTCAGGACACCCGACGGAAATGTGGTCCGTGGACCCTTAATAAAGTGTGCCCCATTGACATTAAAAGGTATTGATCTCCAGAGTGGAAGGGGGGCACATTTTGCCGCTTGTAAAGAAAAGCTGAGGATGCCCAAGCATAGTATGTATAATGAAAATTAGCAGTGTAATAGAGTAGCAGTGATTTTGGCTGGTTTCTATTGCATGCTGCAGAATTACCACTGGATAAATTACATAATGAGTGTTTGCAATCTAAAAAGTCAAAAAAATCACCTACCTACTATTAACTCGTTCACAGGCTGAGCCCTCTCCATAGCCATTAAGTCTTTTCTGCATATTGCGGGAGTTATTACAGCAATCGCTGCCGGCAAAGCTGCTGGCAGCCTCAAAAAGATGGCAGCGCCCGTGCGCCGCCAGCTTTTTGATGATCGTTGCCTAGACGATCCTAGGCAATCAAGTCCCATGGTAGCCTCGGGTCTTCATGGAGCAAATGCGTTTTTTTCACCATTTTCACTGCATTTGGAATTTTTTTCCTGCTTCTCAGTACATGGCAGGGAATATTTAATACCATCAATATGAAGTGCAATTTGTTACGCAGAAAACAAGCCATCACACAGCTCTTTACGTGTAAAAATAAAAAAGTTATAGATTTTTGAAGGTGGGGAGTGAAAAATGGACATGAAAAAACAGGAAAGGGCCCGGTCCTTAACCGGTTAAACATAACTGGTAGAGTGGAAGTCTAGTCTTTCTACAGATCCTGAAATACTGGTGTTAAAGGGGTTGTTTTTAAAATTCTGCAGGCGGGCTGGGGAGGGATTTAAAAAACAAAGACGTACTGGTGTCCCACATCACCGTCATGCCGTTCCGTGCCCCTGTCCACGGAAACTGTTCAGCTTTCAGCCGAGGTGGGCGGAAACACCCATCTTTCCCTATATCTAGCGCTGTATCGGGAGCAGAGATATGGGGACAGGGGGGCGTGGCACAGCGCCACTTCTGTGCCCGCGTAAACAAACAGACGGGACACCGGAAGTGACAGAGGAGGTGACTACAGCTTTGGGGTTTTTTTTTTAAATCCCTCTCCAGCCCCCTGCATAATTTTAAAAACAACCCCTTTAACACCAGTATTTCAGGATCTGTAGAAAGACTAGACTTCCACTCTACCAGTTATGTTTAATAGTATAGGTGTTATTAAAGGTAACCCCTTTAATAACTCTGCATTCTACAATACACCAAGGAAACTATTGTCTATTAACTATTTCCTATGGCACACATGAAATAGCTGCTAAGAACACTGTGCCCTAGCATATCTTGTTAAAACATTATTACAATGTGCCATAGAATATTTAGAATTTCCCCTGTTTAACTGTGTAAAAAAAAAAAATAAGAAAAAACTAACTTTGCTCATAGATTTGTACATACATGATTTTGCCGACTTCCTGTTATTTTTTTTACATTAACCAGGATGTTTTTATTGCAACATACTAGGAGGCCAGAGATATTTTAGAAACATCAGCTTTATAATATTGCTGATATACAATTCACTGTCAGCAATTGTACAAACAGTCATAACCGAGATGTATCATCCTGATTTTTAATATATATCATACATGGAAAAGTCTTTGCAACACATAGGGGCACATTTACTTATCCGTCTGGAGGAGCTCACCGAAAGTGCATTGTCCGACAACAATGCACTGTGCCGCGATTCACTAACATCGTGCATCCTGCATCTGTCGCTTCCCCGCTCAGGTCCGCCGGAGTTCACCATCTTCTTCCCGGTGTATGTAAGTGCATGTCTTGCAGCACAATTTTAATCTTAAATCCTGTGCTCAGTCCGAATCAGTCTGAATGTCCGACGGCACTTCCCCCGATTTCTGTTGCATGAAAGCCGAAGCCGATGCGCCAAAATCTGATCGCGTGCGACACAATGCCCTTCTACATACCTGTCAAAGCGGCAAAAACCCCGAAAACGCTGGGAAGTCTGTCAGAAATGCAATCCTCGGACCCTTAGTAAATAATCCCCATAGTGTTCTTCTGGATTATTTTTAGATCCTGTACCAGAACTACTGTAGTGATGCAGGAGTTAGAGCAAGGTAATTAGAATTTCTATTATATTATATCTCTGGTCTGGCCCACAATGGAATTTTAAAAATTTCTGCTGCAAAGACTGTCTATGGGGGTCATTTACTGTATATTTATCCAACGGAAAAGAAGAACGGTAGAGGGGACTATACCTGTGTAACTTGAACAGATTATATCCATCAATCCGAAACACACGCTCAAAAAAGTCCAATAAATGGGCTCCTGCTACATGTTTTCCCTCCTGCAGCGCTGTTTTTATGGAAATAGTGGAATAAAGATTTGAATTTTAACAGTGAGTGCCAGCTCTACTTCTTCCTTTCTCCTCACAGTACTGTATATTTATTTTTCTTCCTGTTTTTTTCTGTCTTTTTTGATACATTTTTTGGCGAATTGCTCCTTTTTGGGGATATTTTGAAATGCCCACCGGACATTTGTTTTTCGTCTATTCCAGATGTGCTGAATGTCGCAAATGACATTAATCATTTCAAATTGTCTAAAATTTGCAACTTTTTTTGGCGCAAAAAACGCCAGACGAAACCATACTTAAGGAAAACGTAGAAAATGGAAAGAAGTTACTTGCGACATTTGTGCGACATTTTTATGACATTTGTCATAGATTTTGACAAATAGATCAAATAGATCAATCATTCCACAGGCACAGACAAGTACATTGATAAATTACCAAAGAAGCAGACAGAAAAACTAGCCAAAACAGACAGAGATAAGATAAATGACCCCCTCTTAGGGGTCCTTTATCCTTATTTTTCTTCCTGTTTTGAGGTTTTAAGATAAAAAAATTTAACACAAGTAAAGAGTAACATTGATAAATTAACCAAGAAGGGAATAATATAAGTGTGGGGGATAATTACTAAGTCTGTGTGGGGTCTTTTATTAGTGTGTGGGGGCTATTAATACGTCTGTGGAGGCTATTACCAAGTGTGTGGGGGGGCTATTACCAAGTGTGTAAGGGGACTATTAAAAGTGTGTTAGGGGGTATAACTAAGTGTGCAGGGGCAATTACTTTCAGTCAATAGGTAGGGATTTTGCCTGTGTTTTTCTTATAGCTGTGTATGATAAGTACTGTTTCTATTGCAGCAAGTACATGTGGGTGGGGGTTGTACAGAAGTAGACATTACTGAGAATTTGGTACCTATTGGATGTATAAGGGCCCATGCCCTGGACTTTTTATGAACCTAGCAACACCCCTGCTTTACCGGTAACTTCCTCAAGTCCATGACAATGCTGTCATATGTTTGCGGAAGAAGGTGTGAGATGGCCGGCTACTAAGGAGTGGAAGGGGCTAGATTTTTTAAAAATAACTTTATTATTGACATTAGCCAATAGTGATATGATAGGACACTAATGACATCTACATGTCATCTAATGGTAAGTAGTAAGCTCCAGAAGACCTGCGCCTAACCTAAATTTTAGACATGGGCGAGACATATTTTTAAACCAGTAACTAGATTTCCTTGTACCCATGATAGCACCAGCTGCTAGTGCTGTGTTAGGTGAGAGAAAAATCAGAAGGTGAGCGTTGGCCAGCTATTAAGGGGTGAAGAGGAATTTTTTTTCTACACCTAGCACATGTCTAAAATACTATCTTTATTGTACCATAGATAAATGCCAAGATTGTAAAAAATGAGGGAAATAGGCCTAAAGAAACCCCCTGCCCACCATAAAAGTCTATATCTATTTTGGAAATAGAATATCAATAATACATCTTTTCTAACAAGGCAGCTAAGATACAGAAGCTCAGTTCAGACATAACTGTTATAGTGTAAAGATACACAGATAAACGATTACACTCCAGTAATATCTAGTCTTGTCTGAATGGAGTAACCCTAAATATATAGCCTCAGTTACTTGACTATATACTGACATATTGGGACACATTTACTTACCCGGTCCTGTCGCGATCCCAGATCCGGTCTGTCTGACGAGGATGAAGTCCAGCGCGATTCACTAAGATCATGAGCCCGATATCCTGCATGTGTCGATTCCCCGCTGAGGTCCGCCGGATTTCACCATCTTCTTCCCGGTGTACAGTATGTGAGTGCATGTCTTGCGACACAATTTGAATTATAAATTCCGTGCTTAGTCCGAATCAGTCGGGTGGTCCGATAGCTATGCCCCCCGATTTGTGTTGCATAAAGTTCACCGCAATTGCGCCAAAATCTGATCGCGTGTGGCAAAAACCCTGTTAATTGCGGAGCAAATCGGAAATAGTCAGGACACCCTACGGAAATGTGGTCCGTGGACCCTTAATAAAGTGTGCCCCATTGACATTAAAAGGTATTGATCTCCAGAGTGGAAGGGGGGCACATTTTGCCGCTTGTAAAAAAAAGCTGAGGATGCCCAAGCATAGTATGTATAATGAAAATTAGCAGTGTAATAGAGTAGCAGTGATTTTGGCTGGTTTCTATTGCATGCTGCAGAATTACCACTGGATAAATTACATAATGAGTGTTTGCAATCTAAAAAGTCAAAAAAATCACCTACCTACTATTAACTCGTTCACAGGCTGAGCCCTCTCCATAGCCATTAAGTCTTTTCTGCATATTGCGGGAGTTATTACAGCAATCGCTGCCGGCAAAGCTGCTGGCAGCCTCAAAAAGATGGCGGCTTTAACACAAGTAAAGAGTAACATTGATAAATTAACCAAGAAGGGAAAAAAGAAAGGCATTTATTTCACAAAATAAGTATTTTATACCATAGAAAACCTTAAAGTTATATTTTCTACAGAATCAAATTACAGATGTTAAATGTTTCCGTATATTTCATGACCAAATTTGCACACACTGCAGCAGGGATTTTGTCCCAGTCCTCCAAACAAATCTTCTCCACATCTTTCAGGCTTCGAGGTTGGCACTGGGCAACATTGAGTTTGAGCTCCCTCCAAAGATTTCTGATTGGGTTCAGGTCTGGAGAAAACTACTGGACCTTGAAATGCTTCATACTGAGCTGCTACTTAGTTGCCCTGATGTGTGTTTTGAGACATTGTCATACTGGAAGACCCAAGCACAACCCATCTTCAATACTCCTACTTAGAGAGGAAATACGAACACGGTGCACTCGTCCTGTACCCTTTGCAGAAAACCACCCCCAAAGTATGATATTTCCACCCCCATGCTTCACATTTGGGACAGTGTTCTTAGGGCTGTACTCATCCAACTTCTTCCTCCAAACCCAGCAAGTGGAGTTGATACTAAAAAGTTCTATTATGGTCTCATCTAGCCACATGACCATCTCTCATGCCTCCTCTGTATCATCTAGATCAGTGATGGCAAACCTTTTAGAGACCGAGTGCCCAAACTATAACAAAGTTCACTTATTTAAATGCAAAGTGCCAACATGGCAATTTAAGAAAGAAAGAGGAGATATTGAGATTATCATTGTAGCTTCCTTCCAGGGTCCCCTGAACAGGAAAAACGGTGGGGCCCAGAGCAGGATCTCCAATAATAACGTAGCCTTGTCTGCACCTCCTTACTCCTCCTGTAGTCAGCAGCTTGGGATGCTTTACAATTGCACTTATCACAGCACTTCCTGGGTGGCCAGGGAAGGCAGGAGGAGGTTTTTAGTTCTGTCTGGAAAATCTTTGCTGGGGTGATGGCCTGGGAGCCCACAGAGAGTGCTCCGAGTGCCACCTCTGGCACCCGTGCCATAGGTCCGCCACCACTGATCTAGATGGTCAGTGGGTAACTTCAAATGAACCTGGACAGGTGCAGTCATGAGCAGGGGTCATTGCACGCACTGATTTTTTTTATTAGCCATGGGAAATACATGCTCAAGGAATAACAGATATGTTTTGCATTTCAAGGCATTATACATGAAATAAGATATGATGCAAAAATACTATCTGATAGTAGTGAAAACCGGGGGGCATGGCCGTCAGAAAACCCCACAAATTCGGAAAAACAGCGGAATTTAAAAAAAAATTGTGCCACAAGAATAGCCCTCACATACACCGAGCCGAAGAAGGTGAACTCCCGCGGACTTCAGCGCAGCAGCAACACCTAGTGGATATCGGGTGTCCGACCAACGTCGGACAAAGAGCCGCGGGATCGCAAATGGACCAGGTAGTACCTCTAATGTTTTCTGTGTGATACCAGATCGTATTGTGATATCTCATCATGAAGGTCTGCAGCTCTGTATCAGTTTAATAGTAATGAAGCTCCACCATTTGCGGAAGTATGCTTTTGTGTCTATGTTTCCTCTACTGAAATGTCCACAGCAGAGTCCCTCTTCAATGAAATTTCCAGAGCAGAGCCCACCTTTAATGAAATTTCCCCAGCAGAGCCTCCCTTTAAAGAAATGTCCACAGCAGAGCCCCCTTAAAAAAACTTTCTAGCCTGTCCATTTCTAGATATACTTTAGTTTGCGCCAGCACCTATTGGGTTGTCGACATGAGAGACTCAAGCCAATTATTCAAAAGGCTTCTCTTTGTCAACAGTGAGATGATTTGCACAATAGTTGGAATTGTGCGTTCATCTTCTACTTCAGGTGAGAGAAGTGCAACAAAGGGTGTAGAGGAACTAAAATGGAAAACGTCTGGGTCAACAATGTTTTCACTGATTTCTAAAAAGTTCTGTACCATAGGGCACGTCCAGATCGCAAGGTCCGTTAAAGCAGTGGTCACTAACCTTTTTGTATCAAGGGACCAGCTGCACCCAAAATATTTTTGGGATAGGGTCGGGTCGTTTAACCCCCCTTTCCATGGTCCCTGGGAAATCAAATTGGTCGCCCAGCAAATACCCCATATCTATCCCAACCCATATAATGTGCCATTTCCAGCAGCCCCTGGACAAAAATGCTCTCTTTCCTGCAGTTGCCCCCCTTTCTGTAGGCCCTTAGGCCCTCCTAATAGTTCTCCTTTTTCTGTTGTCTGTTTATATAATAATGGGGCTACAAAAAACAGGACACTATAATACCCCTTTTTATATAGCCCCCCACACACCTATAATGTCCCCTTGTCTTTGGCCTTTTCACTATGAGGAAAAAAAATATTCGTACTGTACATACTTGACTAAAAGTCAAGGCAAGTTATTTCACCACAAAAAAAAAATAGGAAAAAGTTATTGACTCAAGTATAAGCCTAGGGGGGTGCAGCTGCTTCTCTGTAACAAAATGTCTTGCAGCAGATTCCCCTAACTAATACAAATGTCCAGAAGTAGCATCCCCTTACTAATAAAATGTCCAGCAGATGACTATCCTTACTAATAAGATGTCCAGCAGCCTCCCCTCACTAATAAAATGTCCACAGCAGAGCCCCCCTTCACTAATGAAATGATAGCAGCAGAGATTCCCCCATTAATGAAATTTCCACAGCAAAATTTCCCCCATTAATGAAATGTGCATTGCAGAGCTTCCCCCATTAATGAAATGTCCACAGCAGAGTCCCTCTTCAATGAAATTTCCAGAGCAGAGCCCACCTTTAATGAAATTTCCCCAGCAGAGCCTCCCTTTAAAGAAATGTCCACAGCAGAGCCCCCTTAAAAAAACTTTATACTTATTTGCAGCTTCTTCTCCCTGCGACTCTGTCTTCTTCTCTTTCTGCCGGCATGCACACGGAGCCACAACAACGCCACGCCATAGTGTTTGCGTGTCGGCAGGAAGAGAAGAAGACAGAGCAACAAGGAGAAGAAGACGGAGGTAAGTAAAGAGGTTTTTTTTTATTTAAAGCTGTTTGGCTGTGGCCCGGGACCAGGTATTCCACAGGCCCGGGGACAGCTGAGCTGAATGAAGTGATCCAGTCTGGTCCAGAGGCAGATACTGGAATGTTAAAAGCATAAATGTAACTTGAAGAGGGTTTCTTGACACTTCTCACTTATGACATGTTTGTGAACCTTTAGCAAACCTCATATAAGCCTTTCAGAGACCTTAACCATATCTGTAGTGTTGTAAATAACAGTCCTTCACAAAGTTATTCTAATATATGTATAAAGATTGTATATTGTCATTTTTATTAAAGACACATACCCTTTACTTATCAGACCCTTATCTGTTACTTATCAGACCCTTATCTGTTACTTATCAGACCCTTATCTGTTGCATTCTGAAAAAACTAAAACAAGATGAGCTCATTGCACAACTTTGGATAATACTTTGCATAGTTTATAGGGCAACACAAAGACAAGATTTGCCATTTATATTGGGTCAATCTTTGATCCACCAGATAAAGTATTATTATAGCCCATTCTTCTCTACCCCACCATAAAGACACAGGATGTTGCTCATGTTCTCAGAAAGTTATTAATATTTGTCAGTTCCAATTTGAGACTTTACACCACCCCATTAAACGAAAGAGGATTATGGCTTGACCATAATCCAACAGTGGGATTGCCTCTGGAATCACCTAAAAATTGGTTTGTTCTCTGGGCCTTGCATTTGCGCCCATTAGCTTAGTGTTAGATCCCCCATATAACAACATTTATAAGAACAACATTTTTTGTGTCTCCCCTATGACTAGCTCGACAAAATGGCCTAAGAAAACCCGACAGTATTATGTCCTAATTTTCTGGCATAAAGTGAGCCAACTACTAGGAGGTGCAGAGTACGACTTATACTACGAGAGATTTATCATCCAGCATTAGACACTTATATGAATTTGGTGCAGAATAAGACGGTCTAGTCAAACTTTGCACTGTCTAACCTTAGGACACTTTTTATAAATCTGCCCCATTATTTTTGTTAGACACTGGGCACAATCGAGGACTCTCTGACCATTCAAGTCTAACTTTACATTCACTCTGCGAAACATGACTGATTGCATCAGCACCTTGCTAAAGCATACCATACAAAAGGCTAGGAAGTGGGTAATGGTGTTAACATCTTTTGACTAATCAGGTGGTTCTGGAAATAGAGGAAGGGTTAAAACGGTTGACATTTCCTTATAAAGTCAAAATTTCATATGTCAGTCACTTCCTTCTCCTAACCACAAAATAAAGCTTTACTAGTGTTTCTGAGTGCACTACTTTAAAGATATCTCTGTTGCATTGCCGGGACAAGCCCACACATTGAAGAAGGTAAGCTTCTGTTTACTGAATTCTGTGAAATGTGCGTCCAAAAGTGAGGCTTTATGTACTGCATCATTTATTATAAGCAACTATTTGAAGGTGGATTATCATTATTGGCGTCCTAATAGTAATGTCACTGTAGCTGCAAGCAATGAGCCACCAGCTTTACAACTGCACAGGAAGTCTGTGGTCAGATCAAGCAGATCGCCATTTTCAAATGATTTTAGTTTTATTATAAAAAATAGTTTATGGAATTATCATTTCTTTGTAGAAAAACTCTTTGGTCTTTATCAAGGTTTGGAGGGAGAAGCCACATGGTGAATTCTAGTGGAAAAATTGGGTTATTTTATTGAGTAGTTATTGTAGAATTGAAACTAACTATACACTGCAACTTTGTTTTACTGAAAGAAGGACATGTGACTATAATCACTAACTGTGTTGTTGCCAAAATGTATATTTTATTGTAATATTTATCATTATGTGAAAAATCAATAGGATACAGACAATACATATAATTGCTTTTTTATATCTCTATTCAAAAACACATTAAAATGTATGCTTCCGTTTATAAAGACAAATAATAATAATAATACTATTTTAAATAGTTTTCCTATATTCTGACCACCCCCCAAAAAGAATATGACAAGCTTCTTAAATGATCATGGAAATAAAATCTATTCACCATTCTTGAACATTTGGTAATACCATGTGCATATACCCTTGGAGGAAGGATTTCATTTGCCCTGAAGTATTACCTAGAGGGGAAGCTGTCTATTCATTTTACTTTGAGGGTCCTGCATATGCCTATTATTTCCTAGCAGAATGTAATAATGATTTTTTGAAAATAAAAACTAAAGCAAATAGGGTCATAATCATACCATTTATAATAAGCACAGTTGTCTTCTCAGTTGCCCCAAACCACATGTTGAGTACTGATTCAGGATATTCGGGGTACGTTCACACGTGGAGTTAATGTATTTTCAAATGTATCACAACAGCTGAGAAGAGGAGATTTGCCTAATTACATTGATGTGAACATTGCATTTACAAAATGCCTGTGTTAATGTGTTAAATATATTAGGTTATTTATTAATACACATTTATTAGTAGTTCTTCTCCTCTTTCTTGATATGTTAAGTGAAGCATCAAGTCTTTTACCTCATCAGCCAAACATTCCTGATCATAAAATAGCTGCAGAGATGGAGGGCCATGTGATCCCATCTGTCTATAATCAATTAATCTGCTTTATCTGTCTACCTTATGACAATATTCATGATTATAAGATCAAGGTCCTGGTAGGGTGATTGTTCATGGTCAGTTAGAAAGCACATGACCCTCCATCTGCAGCCATTTTATGGACAAGAATATCTGGCTGATGAGTAAAATATATAAATGAAAAAAGCAGTGCAGAATTTTTAATAGATGTATATTCATAAATTACCTAATATTCTGCCCACAACCCTTACACAACCATTACACAGGTGGCCAACCCCTTTAGTATAGAACACTTCTTAGTAATACTCTATATTGTACATGTAGAAAACAACCTTTTAGTGCATACTATACTGGCATATCAATAAGGAGAGGAGTTAAGCACTGAGCCCATGCATCAAATGCTATGCAATGTAGCCCCTTATGATGCATTTATCTCTTCAGCTGGAACATGTGGCTAACATTATCGAATGAATATAATCTTCTTGGCAATGTGATTCTTTCTCTACTGCAAAGATCTCCAAAAGGAAGAGGAAGTTGTGGTAGACCTATTGCTTCCATTGGATTAAGGACAAGAGTGATGTAAATTTGACTCATAAAAGCAATGTGGCAACAGCCAGAAATAACCTCTGGGTCTATATGGATCAGCAATAGATTGCCAGGGATATTTGTTAAACCTTAGTCTATCTTAAGTATTGAGGCAACAATATGCAGAATATGCAATATGAGGAAATTAATAGTACTACTTCTGCATTAAGATTACATGCTCACTATCACATATGATATGCTTTACACAAAGTCCCGTCTACAGCACTGTGGTTGGTCCTTGAAACTGAACACTGCCCAATTTGTGATTCACACACTGACAATTGTCGTCTGAAACAGCCCTAAAGCTCTGCATTATGTTGACATGTTGGGATCATAGATATAAAACATTGAAAAAAAAGAAAGTTCTCAAATCTTAATTTCCTAGTGATCCTAACACGATAAAGATAACTTTTAACTGCTTACTTTGTAATTTTTTCAAAGTAGTTTTTTTTCCAACTTTTTCGCTGATTTTGCTCCTATCTCTGCATCAGCTCGGTGTAAGATTCAGATCGGTGGGCGTGGTCTAAATAAGTAGTCACATGTACCCTCCTGGACAAGTCCCCTCCTGGATATGGCTGGAGAGTCTATGCAGGGCAGGGCCCCGCTCTTCCTATGAAGCTGCAGGTAGATGGATCATCTGGGCTGGATGTGGATGAGCGGATGGGAAGGGGTGGTAACTGCAGGCAGCGGCTTCATGCCCAGCTTCTCCACCGAAAAAGATGAGAACACAGTTCCGCATGGGTCGGCGTCCTCTGACTTGTCACCATTCACTGCCTCAGTGTCCCAGCAGTCTGGATGGTTCAGTTTGTGAGGAGTGCCCACCCAGGTGCTGGAGCCCAAGAACACCTCAACATCAACGGATGTGCTGGTTGCTGCATTAGGGGCTTAGTACCAGCACCTGCAACACCACGGAGGAGTCTCCTACCAGCCTCAACAAGCATGCCACCACCTCAGCAGCAGTGGTGTCCAGAGTGCAGAGCAGTGACCTGAGGCTGAGGGACAAGTGGCGCTCATAGATCTGCAGGCATTCCCTCCACAACTTTCCCTGAGGCTCTCTCCCATCGCTGGCCACTTCTTCTCTCCAAGCAGCAGGATTCAATCTGTGGCCGCCTGCTCCATGGACTGAATCCTGGCAGAATCCTGAGTATTCCACAGGTGCCCTGCAAAGGCTGCTCAAGCCCCTGAGTACACCATCATGAAGATGAGGTTGATTATCGATGAGGTTGAAGTTGTAGATTAGGGAGGTTGATGATGATGATGGCAGGACGACCTGTGCGACCATAGTCAGGATGAGTTTATGGTTGGATCCCTGGACAACCAAATTCCACATAAGGAGAACTGATAGTGACAGCTTATAAATAGATCTGTGATTTTTTTTTAATAACATCAAATTACAAAATATGTTATTTTTGTATTCTGAATGTATTTAAGAATTATGCCTTCATGGGAATACCCCTTTAAGAAGTAAAGTAAGTGAATGACTGCAGAAGGTCAGGATGCCTAGGGTATAATTTCAGATAGGGAAGATGCACATTTTTTAATGTTTATTTTTTTTAAAAAACATGAAAATTTCTGGTTTGCAGATGTAACTCATTAGTCAAGAGAAAATCAAGGGCTTTTTGTAGTGTTTTCTTTCTTACTAACTTGGTGCTGGTTGGACTAAATATCCATAAAGAAAGCCTAAAGGTTATTTTGGATTTTTTTTTCAATTGCATGCAGCCGCAACAGCTTGTTTTTTTTTGGTTAAAAAAAAGTAGAACTACAATAGGGAAGTGGCACTTGCTCTAGTGAGGGAAAGACCAGAGCAGAAGCAAGACTGAGAAGTTACATAGGAAATGACTATATCGTACACCAGTTTAAAAAAATGACTACGGACTTATAATGTTTGGAACAACATATTACTGTATCTTGTGCAGTGGCGTATCAAGACTGCAGTGGGCCCAGTGCAAACTTAGGATTGTGTTGCCCCATACACCTAAATCAGTGGCGTAACTTGAAGCTGGTGGGCCCCAGTGCAAAGTCTGTGCCAGGCGTCCGTGACTATAATGTATAGTTCATAGTACTAGTCTTCTCATATGGGAAAGTGAGACCTTATGGGCCCCCAAAGCCTCTTGGGCCCGTTTGTGACCGCATTCTCTGCACCCCTTCAAGTTATGCCCCTGACCTAAATCCTCAGTCTCTTCCCCATCCTGCACAATATACTTCAGAATACACAAATACTCACACACATATACAGAGAAATATATACACATATAGAGAAATATATACACATACTCTAAATCTCACAAATGCTTTGTAAATACATGTTACACACACATTTACCCATACGAAGGGGGGGGAATTCATTAAGACTGCTGTTTTAATCGCTACTCCACCGGCACTTCGGAGTCCATACCAACTAAGAGACTCGGGCCTCTAAAATCAGTTGCAGCTGTTCCCTTCTTCCTTTGTGCTGGATTCGTCTGTGCTGGTGTTCATCCTGGTGAAACCTTCACAGGGGACGATTCTTCTCCATAAGTTCTAGAAAAAACGATTTCTGCTGATGAATTTGATGCACAGATATCTTAAGATGTTTGTGTAACACATCTTCACACTGCGCCCCTAAAGATAGCACTGTTACTTACATTAAAGTTCCCCTTATTCATTTATGTACAGCACCACACTTTATCATTAATTCTTACTCTAAGCCAGCACCCCCTAAGCATAGAAACCCCCCATTAGTAATACAATGTTCAGCAGTCCCCCGCTCCCCTTATTTATTAATGTAGAGTTCAACACCTCGAGAAAACGAAGGTATTCCAGCACTCGGTACTGTTTTTTGCCTCGATAAGGGAAGGCGGCGCCGCTTTACGGCATAAAGATAGAGTTGAATGGACTGCAGACAGGGTCAGGGATGGCGCATAGGGTATGAAGGGGTATTTGAACGGAATAGAGAGGAGTTCTCTGCACATTTTTTTATGTTTATTTTTTTACAACATGAAAGTTTTCTGGTTCTTGTCAGATTAACTAACCTCATTAGGCAAGAAGAAAATCAAGGGCTTTCTTGTGTAGTGTTTCTGTCTTACGTAACTTGTGCTTGGTTTGCACAAATCTTCCTAAAGAAAGCCTAAAGGTTATTGTTGGATTTTTTTTTTAAATTGTCATGGCAGAGGACCCGAACAGCTTTGGACTTCTTTGTAGTTATAACAAATAGAACTACAATAGGGAAGTGTGCACGTTTCTCTAGTGACAGGGGAAGAGTCTAGAGGTGGCAGAGCAAGACTGTCAGAATTAACATTAGGAATGACAAATTGCTCCACCAGTTTTAAAAACATGACCTCCAGACTTATATGTTTGTGGAACAACATATTACTGTATCGTTCTTACTCGCAGATGGCGTAATTAAAGATACTGCAGGTGGGGCCCAGTGCAAACTTAGTGATTGTGTTGGCCAACCAATACACCTAAATCAGAGGTCTTAACTTGAAGCTGATGGGCCCCAGTGCAAAGTTGTGCTGCTCGAGTGCTCCCCTGATACATAATGTTGTTTCATATAGTACTCTACAGTCTTCTCATATGGGAGTGAACCTTATGGCCCCCAAAGCACGCTTTGGGCCGCGTTTGTGTACCGCATTCTCTGCGCCGCGCCCTCAAGTTAATGTGGCACTTGACCTAACTCCTCATCTCTCCCCATCCTGCACAATATACACTCACCGGCCACTTTAATTAGGTACACCCATTCTAGTAAGGGGTTGGACCTCTTTTTGGCCTTCAACCACTCGCCTCAATTCTTCGTGCAAGATTCAACAAGGTGCTGGAATGCTTCCCTCAGAGAATTTTGGTCCATATTTACATGTGTCATCCCACAAGTTGCCGCAGATTTGTTCGGCTCACAGCCATATCGAATCTACTCCATCCCGTTCCATCGCACCCGACACACATCCCATAACACTGCTCTAATTGGAATTGACAGATCTTTCCTTGACTGGTGGAGGCGATGACCATTTTTTGAGACATTGACTCCATTTGTCAGTGTTCAAGTCAAACCCGTGTCTTAGTGATATCCATGGTCTTTATGAACCTGTGGTGGCAGCATTATCGCTGTCTGAAGTAGCCATTAGCATGTTGGGATACAACTTGGTGCTCATGAGAAGAGATTGGTCGACATACAGTCTGCAACAATACTCAGGTAGGCTGGGGCATTGCAACGATGCTCAATTTGGTAGCGTTCTTCAAGGCGGGCCCAAAGAGTGCCAAGAAATAATTTCCCCACACACAATGACATCCATCCACCACCTCAGCATTGAAGAGCCTGTTGATTGACTCAGGCAGGATTGATCCCATGCTTTCATGTTGTTGAAGGCAAATTCTGACCCTACCATCCGAATGTCGCCCGCAGAAATACGAGACTCATCAGACCAGGCAATGTTTTTTCCAACTCTTCTACTGTCCAATGACAAATCGATGAGCTTGTGCAAATCTGTAGCCTCAGTTTTCCTTGTTTTCTTAGGCTGAAAGGAGTGTGGCATCCGAGGGGGGAAAGGGAGGAAACTGGTGTGTGTCGTTAGGCGGGGGGGGGTGGGAAAGGGGGGGAAGGGGGGAAAAAGACGAGAGGTACATAATAGGCTGGGCTTGGTGTAGGGAGGGGCCCATCTGCCGGTGCCTCACGTTCGACAACTGTGCATTCAGAGTGATGTCTATTCGGCTGCCTACTCTGTTGGTTGTAACGGGGTAGCTGATTTGTGAGCTCACTGGTGCGCCTCTCTATCCACTCGAATCGCAGGCTGCGCCCATTTCTCCTCTGACCGCTGGCATCAACAAGCATTTCGCCCACAGTAACTGCCGCTCACTTGATGCTTTTTTCTTTGGTTTGGAGGGTCACCATTCTCTGGGGGGTCATGTAATACCCTAAGGAGATGGTTGTGTTGGCATGAAAATGCCCAGATATGATCAGCCACTTTTCTGAGAATACTCAGACCACAACAGACCCTTCTGGGCAGCACATCTCTGCCTCATCGGTTCAAAGGCACATCAAATGCCGACCTTTCTTCCCACATACTGATGTTTCGGTTTGAACTGCAGGAGATTGTCTTGACCATGTCTACATTCAGAAATGCACTGAGTTGCCCGCCATGTTAGTTGCTGATCTGATAATGTACGTGCTCTAAACGAGCCTCCTGGAAACATGTGTACCGTAATAAAGCCGAGTGAGTGTACTGCTACATTCACCGAAACACAAATCTCACACCCATATACGAGAAATATAATATACATATAGAGAGAAATATATACAAATACTCTAAATCTCACAAATGCTTTGTAATACATGTTACATTCACACATTTACTTCCTACGAAGGGGGATTCATTAAGACTGCTGTTTTAAAAAAATCGCTACTCCACCGGCACGGTGTTCCGGAGTCCATACGAACCAACTAAGAGACTCGGGCCTCTAAAAGCATTGCAGCTGTTCCATTCTACCTTTGGCTGGATTTTCTGTCCTGGTGTTTCATCCTGGTGAAGACCTTCACAGGGGACGATTCTTCTCGTCATCGTGCTAGAAAAAAAGACTTTGCTGATGAATTTATGCCGATATCTAAGATGTTTTGTGGTAACACATCTTCACACTGCGCGCCCTAAAGATATCACTGTTACGTACATTAAAAGTTCCCCTTATCTCACTTTATCATTACTTCTTACGCTAAAGCAGCACCCCTAAGCATAGCACCCCGCCATTAGTATACAATGTTCAGGTCAATTCGCCTGCTCCCCTGTATTATTAATGTAGTTCAACACCTCGAAGGAACGAGGTATCGCACTTGATTTTCTCCTTTACAACTAAATGTTTTTTATTGTGATAAATGTTAAAAAATGCAAGGTCCATCTTGCATAACATCCAATATAGGATCTACGGCGTTTCGGACTATTGGTGCTTCGTCCTTATTTCAATCCTGTATTGGATGTTATGGCAAGATGTGACCTTGCGTTGTTTAACATTATACAATAAAAATCATTTATTTTTAAAGAAGAAATCGAGTGCTGGAATACCTTCGTTTTCTCAACTTATACATAGCTCAGTCATCCGACAGGACTGCTAATTCCGTGCACCAGGAGCTGGAGTGGAGTCGGACCTTGTCTACATTGAGAATGCAAACGTGAGTGAGCGGTCATTTTCTTTCTTGTTTCATTAGTTCAACACCTCCCCTCCTCCCATATTAATTAATGTACACTTTGGCAGCTCCCCCAATTAATGAATAAAGATGGCAGAGGTTAGGAGAGCACTATCCTTTTTAATTAATGGAGAACCCCCTCCATTGACCAATGCAGAGTTCAGGAGGACCTTCTTAAAAACAATAAATAAACTCAGTACTTACCCTCCACAAACCAGCGCTTTATTGCTTCCTTCTCCTCATGGGCTTCTATCAATGTAGAACGCAGGAGCTCTACATACAGATGGGAATTATTGTGTCAATTTTTTTACGCGGTGCCTTGTGTTACATTCATTCATTCATGACATCTTTGCAGGTCCTCTAGCCTTCTAATAATAGCAAACTGTACACCGTGTATGTGATTACATGAAATCACAGCAGCCTCCATGGAGAATGTAGAGGAATAGAAGTCCATGGAGGCTGCTGTGTCTTCATGTGGTCAGTTGCATACATGGGGTACAGTTTGCTATCGTTAAGAGGCTAAAGGACCTGAGAAGATGTCACTCTGGTCACATAATATGAACTGTGACCAGTAAGGAGGCATAAGACATGGGGAGTATTAGATGGGAGTGGCCGGATGAGCAGGACACACCCCCTCTGATGCCAGGTAATATAAGATAAAAGGTAATTTATGTGGATGTAAGCAAAATCATTTCTAGCTAAAAGAAGGGTATCAGTAAGTGAATAGGGCTCTAGTGAACCTGTCACTGGCTGTATTTGTGCAAATGTGGTGACAGGTTCCCTTTAGGTACCTCACAAGGTAATGAGAGTGTTGGAATAACTTAGCTACAGTACAGCACATGACATGCAATCATGATATTAATATAAACAGGCTATGACATAGTATAAAACCCTCCCTCCATCAAAGTGTAATCATAACTATTCAACATCATCTTCTAATAGACTCGGGTTACCTTTAGGTTATGCATGGTGCCTGCAATATTTGCCTCCAAGTACCAAGAGCTAAGTGGAAATATATAGACTAGATCTTTGATTTCAGTGTCTAGCAATCTGAGTTTTCTTGTGGAGCAGTACATCAACAGTATTTAGCTGAAAACAAAGCTTTACCTGTGTAAGGACATCATCAGTCTATGGGCTCAATGGCTGAAGCCATTTGGCCAAAACGCACAGCTTTGCAGCGAGTAGTAAGGCATGGATAGAACTAGAGAGTATTATCCAGAACGTCACACTGAAACAAATGCAAAAGGGAATCACAAGGTAAATTTATATGTAATCTCTCAGATATATGTACTACAATCCCATCCCATAATTGTTTTATTACAGGGCCAGACCACAGGCCGTGAGACGGTGGGGAGAGTTAGGATGAACAGGAATATTAAAGGGTTTTCCAGTGACAACAAGATGGGACCAAGAGAATGGGGTTCCCATGTGGACCGGGCCTAACTTATTGTCACTGGAGAACCCATTTAAAATACCTAAATAACTATCTCTTCATCTCACATATTCTGTGGTAATATCTTAAGACTGCACTTATTGTTATTTTAATATTAGCGGTACAAGACCTGTCTATGTATATAATGTATTACTCAGCCTCAAATAAAATATATTTTGACGGTAAATGTATCTGCAGTCTTTACAGAACATTTAGTTAGTAGCAGGAAATAAAGCATAAACATGGTCTTAGTGGTTTTCCTGTTAACATATGAACATTATTTGCTTTGGTGAAACAGCAAATGGTGGAAAGTATAGGTTGTATTTTCACTTCTGCCTATGAATTCTGGAAGAGAGCTTGTAATGTGTGTATCATGTCTCTACTGGCAGATGACGGTTAATTAAGTTTTGTATTTTATCCTTACATTAAAGTGAAACCCCTGACACACAGTAGGTTAAAATCAGCTAAATTTTCTATGTTCCACTAACAAAAACACAATAGCCAAAAAATTGTTTTTACTAAGACCAGTAGCCATTTCAAATGATAAGACAAAATAATCTTGGTTGGATCTTACCTATCTCAAATGGCCTAGGAGATGTACCAGAGATAGAGCCAAATGCAGCAAATATCTAGTAGTTGGTCCTATTTTGTGCTGTACTAAACTCAACCCTAACCGGGTACCCACTTTGTTACCATCCTTACAAGAGGTGTACCCAGCCTGTCCATAAAAATCTGGTTAGCCCTAAGCTGTCCATAAAACAGATCCCAGAGTGGTATATATCGACAGCGGTCATCAGGGACTTGAGTGGGAGCAGTATATACTGCTGGTCTACTGGTCTGTACACAGTAGCTAAGTCATAATGTCCCCCATTTTATAGCTTCCCACCCCAATACTAACAATGTCCCCATTCAACAAAAATAAACTTATCTTTTCCCTCTTGGAATGTTCACTCCATTCTCCATTTTCTAAATTGATAAATACTTATACTTGCTTATACTTGACAATTCTCACAATTTGATTCTATAAAATGTTATGATAAATAGAAGACTAACCTCTCTATCTCCCCTATGTCCATACTACACCCCTCTGCCCCCACTCTGATAGACTTTTGGAGCCCCCTCTCCTTTACGTTATGAAACTTTTGATACTGATACCAGTAATATGGCCAATTATACATTTTATAAATTATAATGTGATTATAATAATATATGTAAATAAAGGGAAATAATTGAATTAATTTAATGTAAGAGTTTGCAAGTTTTCTTTGGCTAGAAAATAAAAGTCAAGACTCCAGTGCTAGCGCCTCCATTGTGCTTTCTTATTAATAAAACTGCTAACCGTTCTGTATTATATCTAGGGCAGAGCTGAATAAAAGGAAACCATGGAATCCCGACCAATCACAGATGAGGAAATGGAGGAGCTCAGGGAAGCATTTAGCAAGATTGGTAAGATATACCTTATGACAAACAGAAAAATAATTGTCACGGGTGCTCCAGCGACCCATGCTTTGGGTCACAGGCGCACCCGTGTTCCTCTCTGTGCCCCTCCACGCCAGCAGCAGCAGTGCTTACCTTCCCTAGCTCCAGAGTTGGTCCCCTCGCTCCAGCGCGCATGTCCCCGCCTCCTAGGGAGCCAGCGCCGACTTTCTAAGATTTAAAGGGCCAGCATGCCGATGAATGGCGCTGGTCAGCCACCTCCCCAGTTTAATTCCCCACAACTCCCTGTGTCCCCTGATGGATCTTTGTGCCTCAAGCCCTAGAGAAAGCTTGTTCCTTATGCCCTGCGCTTGTATTGTGAATTCCCCTTGTGACCCCAGTTCGTTTCCTGACTATGCTCCTCTGCTGCCAGCCCTGACCTTCTGCTCTGCCATTGACTTTGATCCTTTGCCGCCTATCCTGACCTCCTGCCTGTCCCAGACCACAATATTGCCTTACGATTCTGTACTTCTTGGCCATCACTGCGGACAAAGTCATGCCTGTAGAGCGACCTGGTGGTATCCCGCTGCAGCAAGACCAACCCGCTTTTTGAGGCGGGCTCTGGTGAAAACCAGGTGTCACTTAGACTTTGTTCCCAGGTGTTGGCTTACGTCATCACTCACGGTGGTACAGCGGGTCCACTACCCCTGAATCCCGACAATAATATTTTTACTTGTAGAAATAGCCACCCACCTCATGCAACCAACAGATGCTAAATACTATGGATCCTACTTATTATATAAAGTGAACCTTATGGAAATATCTTGTTTGTTAACTATCTGTTTTAAAACCAATTAAGACAGAACTGATAAAAAAAAACTATGGAACCATTAGAAAAATATTCTGTCAACTTAGATTCCAAAATGTCACCTTAAAGGTATACGGTTTTTTCTTATTAGACACCGATGGAAATGGTTACATAAGTCCTAATGAATTACATGACTTGTTCAAAGCTGCTAATTTGCCCCTTCCTGGGTATAAACTACGAGAGATCATCCAAAGCCTGATGGAAACAGGAGACAGCAACAGAGATGGAAAGATCAGTTTTGATGAGTTTCTCACAGTAAGTTACTTCTATTTCTAAAAACATTCTAAAAAAATACATTCTACTATTTTATTTGAGATTAATGGTAACAGAATGTAGTATTGTGACATTAAGATTGGCTTCTTCTCAGCAGAATTATGTGTAAACATCACTTACACTTATTAGATAAAGGCACTTATGTACAAAATGACTTATCTGATTTCCTATGCCATGGCATGATGCCATCTTTTCTGAGTACCGCTGCCAAGTCGTTATTACCTAGTGAATGCATGTGATGAACCCTTTCCCTGCAAAGTATTTTTGGAAATTTTGTGGCATTATTGGCCAAAGCAAATATTTGACATGCACAAATAAAACTTACAGCAAAAAAATATACTAAATCCCACAAAAAACACATATTTTCTGAAAGAAAACATTTGCCCCATTTTCAAAATTTCATTAAAGGGGTTTCCCCACAAAGAAAAGTTAGGCCCTATCCACGGAAGATTGTTATAACTTACTGATCAGTGGGTGTCTGTCAGGGTTCTGGGTCTGTGGACCCTCTGGACCTCCGCGGGAGATGGCACTAGCCGACATCTGGGACCAGATGGCTTCACCAGAGCCCGCCGCAAAGCGGGATGGTCTTGCTGTGGCGGGGTAGCCAAGGTAGTAGTGCAGAACACAGTCCGAGTCCGGGGAGGCAGCGGGAGAACAGCACTGAAAGGAACACTGGAACTCATGGCAGTCACATGGAAGCAGAAACACGGCACAGGAACGCAGGAACAGACTGGAACATGGGCACAGGAACACAGGAGCTGGAAACACAGGAACGGACTGGAATGCAGGAACGGATACAGGAACACTGGAGCAAGTACGGGAACGCAGGACCACAGGATATGGCTTGAAGATCCGGTGGGAGCTGCCGGATTATATAGCAGACCCTAGGGAGGGGGGTCGCGCGCAGGGCCTAGGCCAGACGGGAGTGTGGAGAGGTAAGTTCAGAGAGGGCCCCCGGGGCAACACCATGGAGAGGGGCATGGGTGTGCCCGCGATCCTTCACATGGATCGTGGGGGCACCCTTAACAGTGTCTCAGGGATGAGACCCCCACAGAGCACGAAAACGAGGGGTCCGATGGGGTCCCATGTAACTCCGTCTGACCCCTTGTTGCTCCGTCAGACTAATGAAGCAGATGGCCGTGCATGACCATTCTGCTCCATTAATCTCTATGGAGCTGATGGAGATCGGTGTGCAGGGCGTTACGCAATTTCCATCAGCGCCATAGAGATTAATGCAGCAGAACGGTCATGTGTGGCTCCAATAGTCTGCTCCAATAGTCTGATGGAGCGACAAGGGGTCCGACGGACTTACGTCGGACCCCATTGGACCCTTTGGTTCCATGATCTGTGGGGGTGTCATCACTGAGACCGCCACTGATCAGCAAGTTAGGCCCTATCCTGTGGATAAGGCATAACTTTTGTTTGTGGCAAAACCCCTTTAAAGAGTTTATAGACATAGGCACCCTAATGCAATTTTGATTTAAAATGTTGTATATTATAAAACAAAAAGCACAAAAATGGACTTTGACAGCAAATAATGTTAATGAAAAACTCATAAAAATTTGTAGAGTTGTACAAACCTCATAGTCATATGTTCACATGATAAATCATCATAAAATCACTAAAACCGATACCAAATATCTGCTTTTCAGGTAGAAATCTTAAGATGCAAAATATAGCTAAAAAACACAACAAAAGGATAGTCACTAAAACCTATACATCTTTTAAAGCTACCTGTTTTTAAAGCTACCTGTTGCTACCTGTTGATAAAGCTATCCATGCAATATTTGGTTGATGTTAAAAAATATATAAACCCATACACACAAAATTGGTATTGTAGTGGTATTGTTTCATCTGTACCAACTGTAGCTAAACAGATATTGGGGCACATTTACTAAGGGTCCGAACGGCACATTTTCGTCAGGTTTCGCAGGTTTTTTCCGTTTTGCCCTGAATTCCCCCTGGTTTTTGGCGCACGCTATCGGATTGTGTCGCATCGGCGCTCGGTTGCATGTGACACAACGTCGGACAACCAGACTGATTCGGCCAAACCACGGAATTTAAAAAGCAAATTGTGTCGCAAGATCAGCACTCACATGCATCGGGAAGAAGAAGGTGAACTCCGGAGGATCTTAGCGACAGATTTGGTAAATTGGACGCGCGATCTTAGTGAATCGCGGCAGCTCCGAATCCTCGTCCGACAACGCATGGCTGGGAACGCGACGGCACAGGTAAGTAAATGTGCCCCATTATGTTATTATACCCGCACTGTGGAATGGCATAACACATTTTTTAAAAACTATTTTAATAAAATGTAATACAAAGTTGGATGTATATTTGAAGTCCCTCTTTAACACAATAATAGACAATAATCAATTTTATAATAATAATAATATGAAAAAATGAAAACCATACCATCTTACTGGTTATCCTTTTACTTAACACAAAAATAAATAAAATAAAACTATTTGGAACAAAAGAAGATCATGTTAATTGACTGTTTTTCAGGAGTTGCAGCGTAATGGATGGCCTTTGATCAAATCAAAACCACACGCTGAATAGACATTAGGAGCACAAAATGACTTCTACTGCTGATATTAAATCCACAGCATGTCAATTTATGCTGCAGATTTTCAATGCAGATTTCAAACGTAAGCCTACATACAGTCCTTATGCCTTCTCCGCCACTTTTCTGGCAGTAGATCGCCAGTGGGGGAAAGTTTAAGACTGGCATTCAAAACACCAGTCTTGAAGGACATCCACTATCAGATTCCCTGATGGCAGCAGATTATTACTCACCTCCCCGTCTCATCCCCGTTTGCATCCATCTTCTTTTTCTTTTTTGAGCACCTGCATTTTGGAGAAACATAAGTTTATAAAATATTCAAATAATCCTGAGGTGCTCTGCAGAGTGCCTCCAGGCTCTGCCGTAATGTCATTTATAATTTATCCACACCCCCGGACCACCTGGCAGCGCCTAGAGAGCGTTCCGAGAGCAGGTGATGTCTCCGACTCTTGTGCTGGGTAGCAAGCTAACAGGGCAAATGCACAAGATCTGCAATGTTTTTTGTAGCAGGTCTTATTCCTGATTGTATTTGCACCCTGTGCCTTTCCACTGAGGTTTATGGAGCTGTGTAAATTACTGATGCCACACAGGGACAGGATCCGGTCTGTGCGAGCAAAAGACCATGTGAATCTGGCCTTAAAATGTTTTTTTCTATCTTTAGGTTATCCATGACCTCAAAAGCTCAGACGTGGCCAAAACATTCAGAAAAGCTATAAACAAGAAAGAAGGTATTTGTGCCATTGGTGGCACATCTGAGCAGTCCAGTGCGGGCACCCAGCATTCTTATTCAGGTTGGTAGAAGTCACTAATTATTACTTTAAAACATTTACCTAATATAGGATGTTTTGGGCTGAAAATTACACAAATTTGTGTGAAAAGACATCTTTTTCCTATGGCTGCAAACAATGGGTCTCTTGGCTGTTTCGGCGGGCCAAGTGTCAATAAAGCAGAGTCTGAGCCCTCATGTACACAAATGTATTTTTCTCTGGAATTTTTTTCAAGCCAGGTGTGCCGATTCTTCATATACAATGTGGCAATCTTAATAAACTAGCCCCAATGTTTCATTACAACAGTTACAGTATGAATTACTACACATCTCCATTTCTACATTACAGAAGAAGAAAAGTATGCTTTTGTAAACTGGATCAATAAAGCATTAGAGAAGGATCCAGACTGCAAGCATGTCATTCCCATGAACCCAGACACAGATGACCTCTTCAAAGCAGTAGGTGATGGTATTGTCCTCTGGTAAGTGCAATTTGCCATAGTGTGTGGGGCTTAATTTTTTGTAGGCAAATTACATTTTTTTCACATTAGCAAAAATTTCCTTTCAGACTCGAAATGTCAAGAATAATCCTCTTAAAGAACGTCTATCATGAGATGAAGGATTGTAAACCAAGTACACTGATATACTGGTGTGCATCCCCTCTGGAAAGATCTGGTCTTCTCATAGCTTCTTATGCCTTGATTTTTAAGAAAACAAGGTTTTTAAAATTATGCAAATAAGCCTGAGGGGCTCCAGGCTCCATAGGATCCTGCCAGAGGGGGCACATACTAGTATGTCTGTATGTTTGGTTTACAATCCTTGATGGAGATAGATGGCCTTTAACTGGTGTGACTGCCTTGAAATGTACAAAATGTATATAGTAGTATCTTAGTCATAGAAGTCCACTTCCTATTACATCTAACTTATGTAATGCCAATCTTATCAAAATCCCAGATGCATTATTTATTACATTTGTATATAATCTTTCATACATGGAACCATCTAAAAAGTTAAAATATCTCTTTTCCAGCAAAATGATCAACCTCTCAGTTCCCGACACAATTGATGAGCGAGCAATCAACAAAAAGAAATTAACTCCTTTTACTATTCAGGTAAATTGTATTCATGGGGTGGCAAAAGTACAGTAACTTGTCAGTGAACAGTGATCCAAGGGTTCTGATTCTGGGTGGATCTCTTTGCACATTATAGGATGTCTGCCACCATTTTAGTGTATAATGAACCTGAAAACCTAGGATTTTATTGTTTTTGGTGACTAAATTGCAACAGCAGTGGCTAGACTGTGGCCACCAACTGTTACCTACAACATATTATCAGTTCTGTTTACTGCCCTCTGCTGGTGGTATTTATGTTTTCTTTAAGGTTCTTTAAAGGGTTATTCCATGAATAAGCATAATTCATATACAAATGGGTACTCAAAATCAGGGTGGGACTGGGGTACCTGGGGCCCACCAGTAAAATTGATTTTGGGGGCCCACCTACTACTACATAGAAATTTTATGGGATAAGGGAATTTCTAAGCACTAGCGGGGGCAGTGAAGTAAAGGATAAGCTAATCCCTTTCACCCTCCCTCTCTGCTAGTGCTCGGCTCTTGGTTTGTGTACAGGGGCTGCAGGGGTGACGTTATCTCAGGGCATTAATGCTAGGGATAGTATAAGAGTTACCCCTAGTTTACCAGGGCTTTCTGCTGGTGCCTGGGCTGTGGTTAGGGATGTAAATGTTCGCACTGCACCAACCTTCCAATAAAACTGATGACAATAACCCTACTCTGGCGTCCCCGCACTACATAGACAAGTCACACCTGGCTCTCTGACCCTATAGATATAACCGTACATGAGCTGAGAACTGTCTCACACTAGAAGGTTAGTCAGTGACTACAATACTGATCTGACACAGGAAGAAGTAGCATCTAGTACCTCACAGGTGACAAGTTTTCTCCTTCACATCCAGAATCATCGTAAAATCTGGTTGCAGAATTTTCTGGCAGATGTGTTCAGCTCTAGGAAGCAGATCCCCGCACTGCGCCCCTAAAAACACCACAGTCACTTACAGTATAATGTCACCTGAATAAAACAATGGCCCACACTGTACTTCTAATGAATCTACATAAGAAGACCCTCTGTGCCCCCATCATATCAGAAATTACATTGTTACCCCCAAATATATTACTATTCTACAGTCTGTGAATAGATAATACTGTGCCATTAAAAAGTATGTGTGTAGTATATAGCCTGCCAGCCTCCTGTAGTATATAGCCAGGCCGACAGGCTATATATTACAGGGGGCTGGCAGGCTATATACTACAGGGGCTGGCTGACAGGCTATATACTACTGGCTGGCTGGCAGGCTATATACTACAGGGGGCTGGCAGGCTATATACTACAGGGGGCTGGCAGGCTATATACTACTGGCTGGCTGGCAGGCTATATACTACAGGGGGCTGGCAGGCTGTATACTACAGGGGCTGGCAGGCTCTATACTACAGGGGGCTGGCTGTATACTACAGAGGGCTGGCTGTATACTACAGGGGGCAGGCTGGCTGTATACTACAGGGGCTTGGGGCAGCTATATACTACAGGGTCTGGCAGGCTGTAGACTACCAGTGGGCTTGCAGTCTGTAACTACAGGGGTGGGGGGGCTGTATAACTACACGGGGCTGGCTGTGTATACTACTGGGCAGACACAGGCTGTATACGGACAAAGATGGGGCTTGGCTGGCTATATACGACTGGTGGGGCTGGCATACAAGGCTATATATATGAAGTGGAGGATGGATGGGCTATATACCACCTCTCTTTGTATAATGAAATGGGAGTTTGCTCTTAATATATATGATATATATAACACACATAACACCCCCCCAAGGGACTAACAAAATTAAGGGGTTTTCTGTTTCGGTTCTTATAAACAATCCCCCTCATCCCCGCGTAGTTTAGATAAAATGGAAGGTTGTGCCCTCCCTGGGGGGGTATCTCATAGATAGATATTAATAATAATCACCCCTTCCATTTTCTACCACAGGGGTCCCCTGGCGCTTCCTCCTTGTTAATACAACTGCCACACCAGAGGGCCCCCTTTCTTGCCCTCAATTTCTTTGTTATCATGTTGCTCCTAGGGCATTATTTTTATAAATTCTAATCCCCCTTTGCCCCCCATTCCTGTGGTCTGAAGGTGGGGTAGAAAAAAAAAAGCAAAAAAACAAACACGCACTAAGCACAGACGGCGGGCGCTTTCTCCTATCTTCAGCGCAGCTCTTCAGGGCCGGAGTGAAGCGGGGATGACAGAATGTGCGGCGCGTAGCTGACGTCATCCGGAGTCTGGTAGCTGTAAGACTCGCGGTAACTAGCATCAGCGAGTTCTTAGCGCGGCTGCCTTGCGGTTTGGCTGCTTCCTGCGTCAAACTGACCACCATGTCCGCGAGACGTCCCGAACCCAAAAGAAAAAACATCTTAAGATGCAGAGGACATGTCTGGGCCTGCTGCAACCGAAGGAGCATCCGGCGCCAGCACTGCATATTAGTTGGCCGTGGGGCCTCGATGCGCTCCGATGCAAACGGACGCCCGCATAGCACCTTGTGTCGGCACCGGGTGTCGGTGTCTTGGAACTGTGGCCCAACTTTGGAATTCACACCACAACCGCCCCCACAGCTCCGGGCGACCCAGTCCGACCTGCTGGATTAGTGTGACAAAACATACAGGCCTAAATTACACATCATTACTATGGCAACAGAGCAGAAAAGTATGTTACATCATCACTGGAAGCAGAGCATAAGAGGCAGGATGAGTTACTGAGAACTTAAGGATCATGGAACTTGTAGTTCCCAGTGGCAGCCATCTTAGTGATAACTCCACCTACTTTAGAGAGGCCATACATTTTGTAAATCATAAAATCAAACTATTTAAGCTCCGTTTTTTGACAATTGACATTGAGCATTGTTGTACTCATTTATTTATATCATCATGGGTTTTTGTGTCAGACGTTCATATTCCCGGAATACCCCATTACATTTTCTTTATTCCTCTTATTCAAACTCTTAGACTGTTTTCACAAACCTTTACTTTTACTCCATATACTCTATAACATATAATACAAATCTATATGTGTAATGTAGGACCGACTTGGACAGTGAGCCCTAAAGGCAGCTGTCCCTACCTTATTGTCCAGCCTACCCTAAATGGTTGGCAACTGGTTGACATTCCCTTTCTGTGCCAAATAAAGACAAACACAGAGACAAGACAAACATATGCTTGTACAAATACAGGTAAAAACGACAAAAGACAAACAGATAGTCAAAAGACAGGCAAGGGTCAAAGAATCCAAAATACAGAAGTCCAGAAAAGGTTTACATGCTTCAAGGAACATCACAACTAGCATAATCATTTGCAGCCAAGAACAAAGTCAACAGGAGACAGATTGGTGTGGTGGAAATGAATTAGGACAGTGAGGAGTGAAATAAGGCAGTGTTCAGACTAATGCAGGGCAGAATGAAAACTATGTGCAAATCACAGCAGAGGAGGTGCTGAAGCACAGATGTTACAATATGCAAATTTATACTATGTTCTAGACAATCTGTACCTTTCTGAGATACACTTTCATATAGTATACACTATGTAGATATTCTGTTACAATAAACATAAGTAACATTATGGATTTTTGTTTAACAATTTTGTGCATCACTAAGTTCAATATAATATTTTGATTTTGTATTTAGGAAAATCTGAATTTAGCTCTAAACTCAGCATCAGCAATTGGTTGTCATGTAGTCAACATTGGCGCGGAAGACTTAAAGGAAGGGAAGCCATACTTGGTGCTGGGACTTCTGTGGCAGGTTATCAAGATTGGACTGTTTGCAGACATTGAGCTAAGCAGGAATGAAGGTACTAGTTACAGTTTGGAAAAATAATGTGCTGTGTATGGTTTGCAGTTTTTGATTTGGTCTTATTTGTCATAACCCAAATTTCTAAACCATCGGTGGCTTTTTCATTGCCAAAAAAAAGGTTAAATCATCATTAACACCTAGTGCAAACGCTGCACCAATACCACATGTGTTTATTGGACATTTTTTTTAATTTAGCAAACCATATAAGAATGACAATTGTAATATTGGCATTATAAATGCTTTTCTTTATGTTTTAAATTTGTATTTGTTTCTTAAATATGTTGTTTATATTGAATATATGGAATATATTACAAAAGAGGAAAGTTTAGTTGGTCATTGGCTTTTATCTTCGGGCTTTCTTATACTCTTCTTGTAGTAATAAGTCTTCAAAAGCCAACTGGAATTAAATATTCCCATCTCGGCTATTAATGACATATCCACAGGATATATCATAAATGGACAATAAATACAACAGCTACATCTGGGTCCCACTGCTATTTCAGGAATGGTGGCTACACTCCATTCAACTGCATATAGTTTGGGCTATTTTTGTCACTCCGATAGAGTTGAATGGAAAGTGGCTCAGTCAACCCCATTCCCAAGATAGATGCGGGTCCCAGAGGTGGGACTTGAATCTATCATCTATTTATGATATATTCTTTGGATATGTCATACAAAGTCTAGATGGGAAAGCCTTTTTTTAAATCCTGCTTTTCTTTAAATGTCAATAGACACCTCTATTGTATTGGTGGCTGATCCTGGCAGTATCAGTGGTGTCAGCCTATTTTTGTCTCTTGTGTATGCACACCTTAAAGAGATTTTCCTGCTTATTGATAATAATGACTTTTCATCAGATCAGTGCGGCCCTGGCACCCATGACCCTTACTGGTTAGTTGATTCCTCTTTACACAAGGAACTTAGATGTTCTTCCAGCAACATTCTCTATGTGGCCTTCAATGCTAGACCCCATCCAATCTGATATTGATAATCTACATATGTTTCATTCATAAATATCAATAAGCTGGAAAGACTTTTAAATATTCTGGAGCACTACCTAATTTAAAAATCTTCTCTGCTCCTCACAGCTTTGATCGCCCTGTTACGGGATGGAGAAAGCTTAGAGGATCTCATGAAGCTTTCTCCAGAAGAGCTCCTTCTGAGGTGGGCGAACTACCACCTGGAGAATGCCGGATGCAGCAAAATTAATAACTTCAGCTCAGATATCAAGGTATATTCTATACGGAAGTCATACAAACAAATACAGGCTGATTTTTGATGTAAATGATTTAGTAAAGACTGATCGAGCAAGCTCTCAGATAACAGGATGGTTTAACATCCAACCTCTTGCTCAGTAAGCTGACAGGTCAGCCTCAGGATATGCTCTATTCCTATTCTGCACTGATAACAGAGAGAAATACAGAGCAAGTGAGGACTGGACAGTCACATAGTAGTTGAATTATGTCAAATGGCTATAACTGCTCTGACAGCCACTGTGGGTCCTGTCTTTAGAAAACAAATCCCTGAAAAATAGTTCAAATTGTTGAGCGGCCCCCCAAAAAATTTTTCTAAGTCTGTGTACAAGGCAGAATAAGCCAAAATGTAGCCTGATAATGTCAGAACACCTCACCAACTGGTAATACCCAGGTGTTATAAAGTTCTAAGCAGAACGCTACTACACAGTATTCTAAGAAATGTTATATTGTATGAGATATATCATTTTGTAACTATAAAAAAGATGTCAACTAACAGGTCGTCTTGATGATATAAAGAAGTTTTGATCGGTATAACAAATAAAACTTGTTAGGCTGCTTTCATATCTCGTTTTTTCCATCCATTATAACGATACGTATTCCGGACGTATCTTTGCAAAAGAGGGCTAGGAGTTTTCCACTGTATGCACATACTCTAGGATATGTTTTCTGGTCCATCTCCTCCCCCTAAGGCTTCATGTACACCTCCACGCAGGCCTCCCCTCTCCATAGCGAACTGAGCAGATGCTCTGAAAATCAGGGTGCTAAGCGGCCACATGGCTGGGTGAGACACAGTGGGGCACATTTACTTACCTGTCCAACGAAGTTCCCGAAACGGCATTGTCTGATGAGAATGCACTCTGCCGCGATTCACTAAGATCGTGCGCCCAATATCCTGCATGTGTTGCTTGCCCGCTCAGGTCCGCCGGAGTTCACCTGCTTCTTCATGGTGCATGTAAGTGCATTGTCTTGAGACACAATTTAAAAGTTAAATCCTGCACTCAGTCTGAATCAGTCGGATAACGGCACACCCCCCGATTTCTGTTGCATGAAAGCCAGTGCAGCTGCGACAGAAACCGATGGTGTGCGACACAATGCCAGTGCAGACATCTGTTAAATACCTGTCACAGCCGTACCAAACCCGAAAACACTTTAGAAAGTCCAGCGAAAGTGCGCGCAGTTACCCTTAATAAATAAGCCCCAGTGTGCTTACTGCACGATATCCATGCATAATGCACATTTGTTGCGGCCATGAACTAGCTTTGCAGCTAGCTCATGGCAGTCTCTCCTGGAAGTGTGCATGGAGCCTGAAAGTGGGAGAAGGAGCGACATCAGCAGCAACAGCGATTGCCAAGTGTCTCCCGAGTGATGTAACTGTCTATATTAGACATTTACATCACCAGGAAATCCCCCATAGCATATGCTCAACAGAGGCTAAGAGTGGATGCCATACATATGCACCCTGTTGCATAACATTCCCCATAGGTTATAATGGCCTCTGCTGAGTACACACTGCCCTTTCCAGTAGGAAACAGGGTGGGCTTTTTGATCCAGCGTTTCATATTATATGTGATGTTTACTGAGCAGCAAGAGGAAAAATGAATGCCTCAGGCTTCCAGGATAAGCCTATGGACATGTTTAGCATAAACACTGGGAGCTTCACTGGTGTATAGACTGAACGTGTACCATAAATGAGATCTGAACAAAGCCTTAGGATGCTAATCTGATATTTATCTTTCAGACCATTCTTGTAATAACACTATTCTATATTGTTATATATTATACATTTCTTATGTAAAATATAGTTACCATCCATCCTATTAGGCAGTCTAAATGTTTTACAATATCTATGGAACACTATAATAATAATTTACTTCAATACAAGATTTTCCTTCTATGTGTAATTACTTTCCCAGGCTGGATATACTGTAACTATATAATGTCTGACTATGTTAGACATCAAGGAATGGAGGTGAGAGTGAACAATATGAACAATATGAACCGAGTTTCAATATTTATTTTACTCCAGTACAAATGTTTAGCTTCCTGCATGTCACCTATGGCTTTCTGTCAGGTGACAGGAGATTGTAGCTGTTAATGCTACTTTGTTACTTGTCTTTATCAACAACTTATATAATTAGTAAGCTTCTATGCACATGACTGTTGTTTTTTGCCCATGTATTTCTATGGGCTCATACACAGAGCTTTGTTTCCATGGCCCCAAGTATACACTGACTGCTCAAGCAGCATAACTAAGAGCATCTCTTATTCCTGTCCTAGTTTGCTGTTCAGGCAGTCTTTGATACAATCATCGGTGCTTGAGCGGACCGCACACACGAATGACACATGGACAGCAAACAATAGACCACAAGACATGGTCCTTGGCACATAGCATAAAATTGGATAAAACTAAATCTGATCCTGAATAATTATTCATTCCCCTATGGATGATTATCCCGCTTACAGAATTGACATAAACTGGTGGGGAGAAGGACACAAAGAAATACATTTTACTGCTTTTATACATACAGTTTTATAGCATTACTAACAAAGCTTTTTCATGTACCAGCTAGCAAAGAATACTGGATAAATCATGTCATGTGAAAATTACTGAATTACATTACATCATGATGTCATCTCTTTTTCTTATTAGGATTCTAAAGCTTATTACAACTTGCTAAATCAAATTGCTCCTAAAGGAGATGAAGAAGGAGTACCAGCTGTTGTCATTGATATGAATGGACTCAGGGTAAATTTTTATTCTTTTCATAAATAATGACAAAAAAGTTTCAGCAGTCAAAAAGATGAAAAATTAAATAAAAAAAAAAATATCATTTGTAAATGTATTCAAATATCTCCAATTGATGACCTCTATGAGAAGATAACATCCATATCCGAGCCAGATTTTCATTTAACATATATTATACATACAGGCTGTCTTCTTCATAGTTCCATAATAGGGGAATGTTTCCCCTCTATTTAGGGATCTCATAGATAAAAAAATCGAGTTACCGTAAATTAAAAGTATGAAATGTAAATTTCCCAAGAGGTGTATTATGATCTAATGGATACATATTATATAACATAGAAAACACTCATAAAAAATAAATAATATCAAAATAATACATATTGGCCCACATTTATTAAAGTGTTTGCACCAGTTTTCTGTCTGACTTTGTACTGAAAAGAACATGCAAACTGCTTGTACATGTATTTATATAGTGTCTGTGCAAGTATTTTGTTATGGCTGCACTGTGTCCGCCGCTCAACCAAATTCTTCACTGATGGGTGGGTGTCTGCTTCAGGGGGCACCTTATTGAATCTTGCTTCAATATATTGCTCCTTCACCCGGCATTTAAGAAGACCCCTGACTTCTTAAAAGATTATCAGGGGTTAAAAAGTTTTCTTATACACTGGAAAATACAGTAATTTTTTTCCCACTTTTGTAATGTTAAACCAGGCCTGGTAGCCTTTTATTTGCCATGTGCCACCCCTCTCTGTGCTACCCCATTGTTAACTTAATCTGGCACAGCAGATTTGGTGACAGGTTCCCTTTAAAAACAAAGCATTGTTTGTTTAAAGGAAATCTACCATCAAAATCCATCATGATAAATCAGGGACACTTACTCATAGATCCAGGCACAGTGACTGTGGTAATCTTCTTATAATTGTTATCCATGGCCTCCTGGCTTCTAAAATCAACTTTTACAATTATGGTAATTAGCTTAAAGGGGGTGTTACCAGAGCCCCTCCAAACAGCAGATTCATAGGCTTTTGCAGTCAGGCAGAGAAAGGGGGTAGTGCTGAGGGAGCAGCAGGGAGGGAGGGTAAAATACTCAAACAGCCTATGAAGATGCAGCATGGATGGGCTCCGGTAATAACCCCAGGAGTCTTTCAGGCTCATTTGCATAATTTTAAAAGTTGATGTTAGAAGGAAGGAAGTAATGGATACGTAAAATAAAAGCAGTTTACCACAGTCACACTGTTCCTGGTTTATCCATACTTGATTTTTAAATGTAGATTTCCATTAAGGGGTTAGTAAAAGTTGTGTTTTTGGTCTTCACAGTTGTGTCCATCACATGAACCCTGTGGCATCACCAATTCGTAGATTAATAAATTATAGTATTGCATTAATAGACTACATATTTCTACATACCAGAATAAAATTATTCTATTTAGTCTGTACTGTGACTAAATAGTCTGTACCAGTGTCGGCATTGCTGTTCAGCTAGAAGACATGGACTCCTTGCATCATATTTCACTGTGCTGTAAGGACCTATCCCCAGCACTGTGTCTGTCTGCGGGAGCTGAAGTGCACATAAGTCCATTTCCATGGGCAAAGCATTTCATGTGCAAGGGACCTAAGACTTCCCAAACAAATCTGTGCATTTCACAAACTAGCTTCCAAATTAACCCAAGAGTAGAATCCACCTTATGCAGACTGTTTATAATATATGTTTTCCAGTAATTTTACCAAAAAAAAAAAAATCATATTTATCATTATGCAAAGTAGGTTCTTTGTGCAACAAGGGAGTTGCTGTGTCTGCTGGTGCACCCGTTTTCTTCTTTCCGGGGTTATTGCAAGTCTAGAAAAAACGATGCTGGTTTTATTTTGGAGCTGGTAGACTCCATTTAAAGGGGTTTTCCCAACAATCAATTTAGGCCCTATCCCGAGGGACACTATTGGGCACCCTGTTCTCATGATCTGTGGGGGTCTCATCCCTGAGACGCACACCAATAAGAAAGTTAGGCATTATCCTGTGGATAAGGCCTAACGTGATTGGTGGGAAAACCCATTTAATGTTTCTGTTTTCATCTTGTCGCATTCATGTTTCTTGTTCACAGGAGAAAGAAGACCTGAAGAGAGCAGAGTGCATGCTGGTACAGGCAGACAGGCTGGGCTGTCGCCAGTTTGTGACAGCCACAGATGTTGTGCGTGGAAATCCAAAACTGAACTTAGCTTTTATTGCAAACTTGTTTAACAAATACCCTGCCCTGCAAAAGCCAGAAAACCAGGACATTGACTGGAGCTCCATTGAAGGTAAAAGGAATGGCTCTGTATACTATGCCTTCATTTTATGTCATGGAAAGGAATCTTGTGAGTAGATATAAGAACAGCCTGTTCTTAACCTCCCCCTGCTCCCTCAACCCCCTCCCCCTTCCTGCGTATTTTCACCCAGCAGCACACAGTAGGAGGGGGTAAATGCTAATGGAGTAGGGGAAGGGTGAGAACAGTGCAACAGCCTGTGAAGACAGAGAATGGATAATTAGCATAATTATAAAAGTTTATTTTAGAAAAAAGGAGAACATGGATGAGAAATGTAAGATTTTCACAGCCACAGTGCTGGATCTATGAGGAAGTGTTTATCATGATGGATTTTGATGGTAGATTTCCTCTAAACAAAGAATGCTTTGTTTTTAATGAGAACATGTCACCAAAAAGTGATTGCTGAATGGCACACCTCATTTCATTGCTGCTGTGCCACAGATTAAGTTAAAAGGATATTCCAGGAATAAGCATAATTCATATACAAATTGGTACTCAAAATATGAGCTAATGTGTAATTAGTTGTTATTTCAAATTTTGCTTCTTTTAGCAGAAAATGCTGGTGACATAAACTGTAATGTAGAATTCAATTGCTACTGGCTCTTTAATCAGTCTGTTAATTTCGCACGGTCCTTTGTGGAGCGGACACAGGACAGAAGATGGCCGCTGGTCACATGTCCACATCACATGTCCTGCACCTGTCTGGGCAGGTCATGTGATCACCACTACGTTTGGCTGTAGTCGGTTGGTTGAAGTGCATCCAGTATGGCCAGTGTTGTGGTGACGTGCAAGGATGGCAGTGACACATCATTACTATGGTAACAGAGCAAGAAAGTCTGTTATATCATCATCGGGAGCAGAGCATAAGAGGGGGAGGAGTAACTGAGGATCATGGAACTTGTAATTTTCAGTGGCAGCCATCTTAGTGATAACTCCACCTACTTTAGAGAGGCCATACATTTTGTAAATCATAAAATCAAACTATTTAAGCTCTGTTTTGTAACTAATGACATTGAGTATTGTTGTACTCATTTATTTATATCATCATGGGTTTTTGTGTCAGACGTTCATATTCCGGGAATACCCCTTTAACAATAGGGTGGCACAGAGATGGGTGGCACATGGAAAATTAAAGGCTACCCCCCCTCATGGATAGTAAAAGCTTAATCATGGTCCTGAAAAATTGTATGGATTGACAGAGGCCATTAAATTAATTGTAGCATTTCCCGCTGTGAAATAATAACCCTTTACTGACAGCGTTTTTTTTACAATGGCAACACTTCACCAATATTCACCCCATGTGTGCATGTGTCGGTAGTTGCTTGATCTTCCGTTTTGTGGAAAACGTGGCGGCTGAGCTTGAAACACCATATGCGGCTACTCCATGGAGCAGAGGGGCGTCACGCGTCATGCCTATATGATTTGTGCTTTCATTTCTACACATTTCTATGTAGACTATCGCTTTATTGTGTTTACTATGTTTAATAGTACAACAGAAACAAGAACAAACACTGTTCTATGTCCATGAACATTGCTGTTTATTGTACCATACCAGTCACCTCTAAATACTATATACATTATGCACAACTATTTAATGACTGTATTGATAGACAGGAGTGTGTAATAATGTCAATTTCCAGAATAAACTGTTCGCTATAGCTTCAAATCATCTATGATTTTTAGCACTTTTGTTAAAAGGATACTCCTACAAAAGGCAATTCTACACTACTATCCTCTTCTGACAATTGAAATTGACACCAAAGCCATGGCTTTTAGTTACAGAAATTTTTCAATTTGAATATAGGGATGGTTCAGTCATGGGTTCAGGGGTGAATATTGGTGAAGTGTTGCCATTGGAAAAAAAAACGCCTGTATGATTTCTGCTGTTGTATAAATACAAAGTAATTTCTACGCATTTCCGTGTGGACTATCGCTTCATTGTGTTTACTGTGATTGCCATCGGGTGTGGAAGAAGCTTGTGTGATTGGCGCTAGCCAAGGTGTATATTTTGGGCTATTAAACATAGACACATCACTACAAAGCAAGAAACGCTACATTTAAAGCTATTACATATGTTACATAAACATATAATAAAATAATGATAGAAGCATATAAGCGAAATTATTGTTAAAGGAAATCTACCATTTGTTTTCATGCATTGTGAACCAAGCATACCTTGAAAATGCTGTAGCTACACTGATGCAGAAACATATCTTGTTTAATCCCTGATCCGAGTGGTTTTGCTCAAAAAACAATTATAACAATTGGGACCTTTGGAAACTGGGTTGCATGCTGGCTGGCTGCATAAACACAATACACGGAGCTACCTGAACTGTCCAGGCAGGACTAATCAATATGAGCTGGATGACTCATACCCAGCAGCTGGAGGATGGTGCAGCGATTGATGACTTCTGCCTGTCATGGATAAACAGTGAATACATCATTCTCTGCTGCATAATTAGGGTAAGAGGAGAAGCACAGAGCAGCCACAGGAGCGACAGAGCCTCATTATCATAATTTTATAATCGTTTTTTTAGCAAAACCACTCAGCTCAGGGATTAAACAAGAAATGTGACTGCATCAGTGTAGCTACAGCATTCTCACGGTATGTTTGGTTCACAATGCATGAAACCAAACAGTAGATTTCCTTTAAAGAATAAGGACTCATCTTCATGTTGCATATAATTTCTCATAAAATGAACTGTATTATTTGTCCAGGTGAAACAAGAGAGGAGAGAACATTCAGGAACTGGATGAACTCACTGGGGGTTAATCCACGAGTTAATCATTTGTATAGGTAAGATTTACAGAGGAAATAATGGTACCATATACTACAGACAACATCTGGACCAATGTACACAGGATGGCTCTTTAGTCAACATCAATTTCACTGAGATGTTGGGGGAGGGATTTTCATCTTTAATTTTAGTTTTTCACATATATATAAAATGCCTTTTTTCCAGTGACCTTTCAGATGCCCTGGTGATATTCCAGTTGTATGAGAAGATAAAAGTTCCTGTTGACTGGAGCAGAGTAAATAAGCCACCGTACCCTAAACTAGGGGAAAAAATGAAAAAGGTACCTGACACATGCCTGGCGCCAAATGAATGAGAATAAATGAATGTGTCCAGAGATAAAACATAAAGCAATTATAGTCCTTTCTACATCACACGGCTCATATATCAGATGTTATATCAGTAAAATGGAGGCAACAGGCAGTATAATGACTGCCTAAAGCACAGCAAGTCCTAATATCTCATTACTCATCCTCTGCAAATAACGTTTCCATAACCATAACAAAAAAAAAAAAATTATTGAGTTTGTTTCAGGCTCCTCCAGAGCTGCATTTCCGTATCTGTTGTCTTCTTTATAACTATTTTTTTATACATCTGAACAGTGTTGTGTGTTTGTATGTACATTCTATGCTCTACTGATTTACATTTGGGCAGATCTAGACTTAAAAAGGTCATAGTTCCACACATAGCAGCTAAGCTATTACACAAATACTACAGCATGGTTTATGATATTAAGTATGAGAAATGTCAGTTATATAACACTTCTCAATCATGTCTTATTCTTTTTAGCTGGAAAACTGTAATTATGCTGTGGACCTAGGGAAGAACAAGGCCAAGTTTTCTCTAGTGGGTATAGCTGGACAGGACTTACATGAAGGGAATCGGACGCTTACACTTGCATTGCTATGGCAGCTTATGAGAAGGTATAGTAACAAAAGTCTTACTTTAAAAGAAATTCTCAGAAATAAATGACGTGGTTGACAACTATGTAGTAACACCACAAGAGGTACTTGTACTTATACAATAATGTCAAAAGTTCAGCTTATCAATTCTTGAAACTACTTTATTTTAAAGATATACGCTGAATATCCTGGAGGACATTGGAGGAGGACAAAAAGTTAATGATGACACAATTATTAACTGGGTGAATGAAACACTCCAACAGGCTGGAAAGACAACAACTATCTCTGGTTTTAAGGTAAATCGCCAATACTTTACATGGAGACACAAGGTAAAATCCATACATTATTAGTAGTCTATAAAAAAAAAATAACTAGCCCTGGAATGTAATAACAAGCCCTGAAATATAATTTTTTTAACAACATAAAACACTCCTTTTTTAGAACAAAGACCATTACTGATTACATACAAATGTCACACGGATGCATCTAGAATTTAAACGCTCTCTTTCAATGGTTTTCAATGGCATTTTCGCATTGTTTAGCAGATAACTTGAGTACATGCCATGTTTTTAAAGTCCATGCATGTTGTATACAAAACACCAATTTAAATAGCCTTATGAATTAACATTTGACCCATATGATACACCATAAAATATACTTGTAGCCGCTGGGAGGCTTCATAGGGCACTAGCTGCCCCAATCCCTTATTTTCTTTCCTGATTTTTTTCCAGATTAAAGCTATATCTCTGTGAAAGAAGCCTTACTTTTCTAAATGTATAAATGCAGTCTTTAAGCACATTGGCAAAGACAGTTTGCCTCACTAATGTGCAGAGTGTGCCAGATTATTAAAGAATGGCGCATGGTCTGCAATAATCTGGTGCACTCTACGCATACCAAATGCACTTAAGCCGGGTTTATCTGGTGCACTCAGTTTAACAGGCGTGCGCCACAATAACACCCCTTTAGGTGCACAGTTTTGTGTCGCGGCAGACACAGTGCAGCCACAACACAAAACTGGCGCAAACACTTTCCACTTTCTTTTCTGTGCAAAGTCAGGCAGAAAACTGCCAGAAACACTTTAAGAAATGTGAGCCCTTGTTTTTTCTGTATATACACAGGATGGTAAAATCAGCACCAGTATGCCGGTATTGGATTTAATTGATGCAATTCAGCCTGGATCCATTAACTATGACATTCTGAAAACAGAAGACCTAACTGAAGACGAGAAACTCAATAATGCTAAGTAAGTATGAGAAGATTATTTCCCCTTTGTTTCTAAAGTCACATTCATGTATCCTGGTTTTGAGACATCCTATGATTATTAATTAATAAACAAAATTTAGCCCCTTATCCACGGCATGTGATTGTTTGGATCTCCCACATTTGGTAGAATGTAAGACCCCAAATCCCCTTTGGCTGCTCTGTTCTGGCATAAGCTGTGTCATAAGTCCCACAACAGTCCATGGGGTGCAGGACAAAAAATCTTCCCCAGCTCCATTGACCTGATGCTGAATGATTGGCATCACAAAACAACCAAGGACTGCAGTGTGCAGACAAGAGAAGCTATTTTGTGAGCAGAATCCAACCATAGTCAGAAGATTTACATTTGTATCCAGGGCCCACCAAACACCAGAACTGATAGAGACAAGTTGGAATTATATCTGTGAAATGCTGTATTTTTGTTAATTACAGTAAACAAGAGAATGTGTTATTTTGTTATCCTGAGTATATTTAAATATATTATCTTAATGGGAATACTCCTTTAAAAAAAGTTTAGACAAAATGAATTGTACAACCCAGGAATTTGATACTGGAAGTCAGCTGTACAGATGGAATACTTTTCCTTTTATGATCATAATGATAATTGCATCAGAGGAAATTGTTATATGGCCGGCTTGATGACCGAGGCACATTAAGAAGATAAGAGTGATAAAACTGCTCTAGAGACCATATGCTGCCAGTGTCACTGGATATAACTTGTTGTCTTTTCAATGCAGATATGCTATATCAATGGCAAGGAAGATTGGTGCAAGGGTATATGCTTTGCCAGAAGACTTGGTGGAGGTGAAGCCCAAGATGGTCATGACAGTGTTTGCTTGTCTCATGGGAAGAGGACTAAAAGTTTAGAAAGATACTGCCCTAAAGTCGCCCTTCACTACTTAAAAAACAGAACATTTCTTCCATTAGATAATATAAACTGTACTCCAATGTAACATGTAGTGACAACTCCGGTTAGGTATACAAACCTTTTTGGTCAGAATAAAGTAGTAATGCATTCCATATGTCTGTATTAACAATGGTATCTATGATATTGATCCCAAACTATTCCAGGAAACATAATAAAGTAAATCTGTTTATTGGTATAATGTGTTTTGCTTTTGTCAATTTTGTACTTCGAAGAATCACTGGTAAAAATTTGTATATAATATCTTTTTAGTTCAGTTCCTTCAGTTGTTCGTATTTGCTTTCACCTGTATATATTGGCAACTAGCATCTTAGACTAAGTGCATCTAGTGCAGGGAGGTTTAGAGGCTGAGTGCCCAAACTGCAGCCAAAGACCCACTTCTTTATCACAAAGTGCCAACCTGGCAATTTAATCAGCAACTTATGGCTCTGTGCTCTGCCACAGCATTGAATTGCATTGCTGTCTTTTGGAAACCAATAGAATTGAAAGAAGGAGGGGACATTCAGATTATCATTGTAGTTTCCCTCCCTTGAACAGAAAGAATTAAAGGGCAGGAGCTCAAATGATAATCTAGCTCTGTCAAAACCTTTGCACTCCTCCCGCAGTCCCTTAAAGACCAGGAGGTGTTGCATTAAAAATGTCCTAAATGCTTCATATCTTGGGCTACCCAGGACTGCAGGAGGAGGCCTTGACCACCACTGATCTAGTGATTTGGTAGTCTGGGACACACCTCCTGCTCTACAGGTATGAGGTTTTTTTTAGACTACAAAGAGCACTCAAATTGAATGGGGCAAAAAACTGTAATGTCAAGTTGTTAATAGAACTTAATGGAAATTGTAGTAATCAAGATCTGTGTTTGATTCTGCAGTTCACTACTTACTAATTCAGACCATAGAGAAAAAGTTGATTGGTACTCACGAACTCTGTTAAAATTGTTCAGCTTTATTCATCCAGAATGAGGCAATACAAAGGTACAAAGACCTCTGTAAGAGGTCTGCATCTGTCTGCGAAAGTGGAAGACTCTTTCCTGGATTGAGCACCTGGTGGTAAGCGCACCTGTTTCTTCTCTTTGCATTTCTATCACTACTCACTAAAACAGAAATAAGCTACCATATCTGACGCAGCCAATGAAATAGACAATGCATGGGAAAAAAAGACATTAGGGCCAATGTATTAAGACTGGGATATTGTGCAATATGCCAGAATTACAAAGAGGTTTCATCCGCTTAGGGATTCAGCTGCAGCACTCAAATGCCAGAATTGAAATCGATGCCAAGTCTGAGCTTTAACCTGACTGAGTTTTTGGGGCCGGTGATGGTAAATCTGGCTGGTCAAGATTTCCTGGCTCTCCTTGCCCAAAACCTGCCACTTCTTTAAAAGGTAGGGGCTTTTTTCACAGCTTGAGTCTTTTTCTTGCCTTGTACGTCAAAGAACTGGCACACGAGGCGTGATACATCAAGAGCCATTGTTTGTAACCGCTTTCTAATCCCAATAACAGTACATAGTGTAATAACAAATATGAAAAGAGTGGTCCCTCAGGTTAAAATGACCTGGGTTTGCAGTTTTTTTTTTCATTAAAAAAAAAAGCTATTTTCATCATCCAGAGCACATCTTATATATTTCATATGAGATTTGATTGGATATGATATTGGGTATTACTATGACAGTAAATTACTAGTATATATTAATGGGGGCAGAATGAGTTAAATGTCACTAAAACACACTGCTTTGGTTATCTTTAACACTTTATTTTCATGGGTGGATTAGAGGCAATAGCAGAAAGCACTAGTTGTGACATATGTACTGAACCCTTATGGTGAATCATCACTGAAGACCACATTGTACAAATCACCTGCAGGAAGGATCTGTTATTGCTCCAGGCAGACAGACGCACTCCACCCAGATGCTGATAAGACCAGCAAGTGACCAAGTGGCTGTCAGGTTGCTTCATGTCCAGGGAAATACTGTTCATAACAGGTAACAGAAGCGAATGAAGTCAATGTAGGTCCCATCCAACGCTATGGAAAAATGCTGGAGTTGTACTACAAATACCTTCCATATATGTGTATCCTATTGTAGCCATTTGCAAGCAAAGCTCTGTCTTCAGCCACTGTCACTTATCAGATAGGATGTCATAGAGATTAAGCAAATAAGAGGAAGAAGCCAGGACGCACTGCAGCGATTCCAGGAGCCTGGTAAGTTTCAGAAAAATATATGTATATAGTGTCTTATTTAAAGTGCAACATTTTAAGAAAGCTTTCTTGTTTTGAGAATAAATGTAATGTCAATGATTTAATACCAATGAATTTGTGTTGTGCTATACATTTCATGGCTGTAATCACAATGGTTGCAATTTGTTGACAACATCACGTGATAACTAGATTTACTAGTTACTTTATAGTATATTTGAAATATCAGCCAGGGCAATCCAGATAGTCAATATCAACCCAATTCAATACATATATTTACACACTCTGGTATGTATATTTTTTTTAAATAAATAAATTAGATTGTATCTAATATAGTATATACATTTCTCAAAATGTCAGTCATAAATAAACTATAGATAGATAAATTGACATGTTGACCAAGGGCTAGTCTAGGAAATCTAAGGCTGAATCCTGAATTTTAACACTACAATTAAAGGGCATCTACCACCAGGAAAAAAAACTGTATGCAAATGAGCCTGAGGGGCTCCAGGCTCCATAGGTGTTAATGCTAATTTCACTTACCTTTTCCTGTGTCTTTTCTTTTACTGGTTCATGCAAGATGTATGCCCTTCTCTAGAAATACGTTCTAGGGATGACTTGATGTGTCATGCATTGTTGGAACCAAAAACACACAATCTCAGGACTAGCAGAAAGTACTTACTGGAGATCAGCATCCCAGTAAGTTGGCCCCACCAAGTAAGTTGGTTTAGGGCTTCTGCACCTCTGTAAGAGACATTTCTGATACCATACAATATGGGTTTAGAGATTTCTATGGGTGGCATATGATAGACCTGTACAACATGGTTTAATAATTATGAGCTTTGAAGTTTATGTCCTTGCTGCACGCCTGTTATAAAACTGACAGAACTGAATTCATACCCATCTCTTCATCTGGATAATGATATATTGCAAAGTTTCTCATCCTGGCTGGTACTACTGATTTAGTGGCAAAAAGCGGCAAAAATAAATTGTCGCAAAAAAATCATAAAATTGGAGCACGAGGTGCAGAAACAAAAAGAGAAGGCAAAAAACTGGCTGAAAACTAGTAATTAATGCCACTATGCTGTAAACCCCTGTAAACTTTTTGTAAACCCCTGCTGTACTAATAAGAGGGTATAAACAGTTATAGGTATGTTACCATTGGAAAATCTGCCTCAAAATCTAAAGCTTACCTATGTTGATTTTGAGTGACATACAGATGGAGCACTGACTAACAGGAGCAGTAGCTAACACTACAGGCTGGGTTAGCATGTTCGTGGTTTAGGCCACATAAGTTAACCTGGGCTACATCTGTACTACACATCACTCCTTTTTAACCTCAAAGGAAACCTACCATTTGATTTGATGAATTATGAACCAAACATACCTTGAGAATGTTGTAGCTACACTGATGCAGGATCATATGTTGGTTAATCCCTGAGTTGAGTGATTTTGCTGAAAAAACAATTATAACATTAAGGACCTTGGGAAAGCTGGGTGAGGCTGGTTGCCTAGTCAAGGCATGACTAATAAACCTGAACTGGATCACTCATACACAGCAGCTGGGGGATGGTGCAGCAATTGATTATTCTGCCTGGCAGGGAACAGTGATTGAATCATCCTCTTGTGCAGTGAATAACTAATGTGCTAGGAGAAGCACTGGGCCCAGCCACAGAAGCAAGACAGCTTTATTATCATCAATTTCGGATTGTTTTATCAGCAAAACCACTCAGCACAGGGATTAACCAAGATATGATCCTGCATCAGTGTAGCTACAGCATTGTTAAGGTATGTTAGCTTCATAATGCATCAAATCAAATGGTAGGTTGCCTTTAATTTTGCAAGAGACCTCCCATTGACTTCAAGGGAGAGAAGATTTCTGTTGGGAAAATAAGTGCTGAAATCCTCTGTGTGAATGTTCCCACAATGAGATTTTTCCATGTACTTCATATAAAAGCTTAGGCGTTTGCTGCTTGAAGCCTCTGCTCTGTTATTTTGGATTAGGGCTCTGTATTATAGCTGACATTAAACATTCTATATATTTTTTTCAGATTCTGGGATACAATCGCCGTCTTCAGTCATGGATTTGTCTTCGTCCAACGCATCCACTGGATCACTCCAAGTCATATTTCAGACATCTAGTGCTGCGGGCCACACAAACTGCTCACATGTGAAGAACGACGCCACCTATCATTTTATTATCATCCCCATACTCTACATGCTTATTTTCATAACAGGGATTTTTGGTAACATGGTCATAATGGTAGGTCTGACATGTTGTCTACACAAAAAATCAGTGGCCAATATTTACATAGTGAACCTTGCCATGGCTGACTTGCTGTTTGTTGCCACGTTACCGCTCTGGGCAGTGGATCTTTCCGGAAAATACAAGTGGATCTTTGGTTCTACAATGTGTAAACTCTGTGGGGCAATATCTTCAGTGAACATGTATGCCAGCATTTTTCTGCTTACTTGCCTCAGTATAGATCGCTACTTCAGTATTGTGCGTCCAATGGAGTCTCTCAAGAAGCGAACTCTTACCAAGGCAAAGATCGTTACTCTTCTCATTTGGGTTTCAGCTTTTGTGATGAGCACCCCTTCAATGTACTTCCGACAGGCTTACTTATCACCCCTTTCCAACCACATTGTCTGTGCCATGAGATACCCGCCAAAAAGCAGGTTTTGGCCAATATTTGTTGACTCAATGAAGTATGTGGTTGGGTTTGTGATACCTTTTAGTATACAAGGAATTTGCTATTACATGATATATAAAATGATCCTAAAGTCTGCAAAGAATAAGGTGAAGAAAACCAAAAGTGACAAAATCCTAAAGGTTGTGGTGTCTATGGTACTTGCTTTCCTGATATGCTGGTTGCCCCTGCACATCATGAACCTCTTCAAATTGTTGGGTCGATTTGGGATCATTACCAATTGTGGAACTATAAACAATCTCAATGTGCTAATACCATTTACTGTTTGCATTGCCTTTTCCAATAGTTGTGTCAATCCTCTGCTTTACTATTTTGCTAGCAACCGATTCCGAAGTCAAATTATAAAAGCATTAAAAGGCTCATTATATAGGACGTAAAGTTTATAGAAGACATATTTTTTACAAGTTCTACAATGAAAGGTATAGTGCATAGTTAGCTTTTCATGAGTAGCTTCAGTAATCAGCGCCAGCGATGCAGCTTGGCAGAAAGGGAGTCCTTGCATCATATTCCTTTATGATACAAGTACTCCGTCCACTTCATTGTGTTCGGTCCATGGTATCTAATCAGCACCCAGGTCCAATTCCATGGACCGAAAACGGTTGTATGCACACTTTTTTGTGTTTTTTGCAGTATGCTAACCATGATTTTCACTGATGTGTATGATGATTTATTTTCTATTTTGTGGCTTTTCACATTTCCATTTTTTTCAATAGATACGGGCAGTCCTATAGAGTGACTGACAGTATCTCTGTATGCAGATATTAGCCCCAGCTAATCACTGAACAGGACTGCCGTAGGCAAACAACCCCAAAAAAGTAATTATTCCTTTTTAGTCACCCACGCAATGTGGGCATGGAGGGGCATGCACGAAGGGGGGTGCATTGGGCGCCATGGTCGGCCTGAGTGGGTGTTCGTGTCCAGCACCTGTGCATAGCCTGCAACCGTTCAGGCTCAACAGTCAAAGGTAGTATCACAATTTTACACTAGCGAAGCTGCCCCTGGATACATCAGGGGCCATAAACCCCCCCCCCCCATACACCCCACCCCCCCTTCACTGGATGCCCCCCAATAATCCAATGTATGTTCCAATCCCACCTAGGTCAACATGCAAGAGTTTGTGTATGTGTTTGCGTGGGTTCCTCCGGGTACTCCGGTTTCCTCCAAAACCAAACTACTATTGTTTGTTTAGATTGTGAGCCCCATGGGGACAGGGACCAATATGACATGCTTTGTGCAGCGTACGTAATCTGTGTGCGCTATATATTTAATGAAGAATTATTATTATATCATGTCCCATTACTAGTGCTTATTCATGGGTATTAAGGAAACCTACACTTGAAGTGGCAGGTTTAAGCTCAGGGTGACTGGTGCCGAAGCTTATTTTGTTAGTGTTTAAACCGCTGTATCGCGGTTTAAACACTTTTAAACTTATAGCTGAAGCTGCTCGGCGCAGGGAGGTACGCGCGGCTCTCCTTCACTTCCTAATGTAGCCGAGCGCACGGCGCGTGCATGGTAAGCGCCGAGCGCGTATCTCCCTGCGCGAAGCAGCTTCGGCTATAAAGTTTAAAAAGTGTTTTAAACCGCGATACAATAATAAGCTCGGCACCAGCTCACCGAGACTGGTGCTCGGTAGTTCATCCTTAAACCTGCAAATTCAGTGGTAGGTTTCCTTTATAATTCTTGTCAAGCCCTGATATATCTCCAACATACTGAAAATGAGACTTTCAATATGATACTACAATATACAATGTATTATGTTTATATTATTATACAAGCCTGGGCTATACTGAATAGTTATGAAATGCAATAAAATGATGATATCTATGTCAAATAAATTATGGGGATTAAGAGGGCAAGTCTTTCCAAGACCATAAATATTGAATGGGGTTTACATTAAAGTATACAATTATTTACAACCCCACAATGAAATATGTCTGCTACTGCTTTGCCTATCCAGGTCAGTCTGTTTCTCTCTATACAATATAAACTACATGACAGAAAGGTAGGAGGGTCACCACCTCTGAAAGGCCAATTTACCTGGCCTGACACTGGTAACATCCCATTTTGGCATACACTGTTTCATTACGACACAGCAATGCTTTTTTGTGTCATCACAATGCCCCATTTGACATGACATGACAATACTTCTTATAACATCAGAATGTCCAACAACTTTATAACAATAAATGTCCCTTTGTAACATAACAATGCCCCATTGTGAGCACACTGCTAATTAGGGCATCTTAATTCATTAATTTATAACATTGCAATGCCCTTTTACTAATCACATTACCCATTACAACATAATGACCTATTGTGCATCACACTCCTGAGATCACATAATTATGACATCATATCGCCCTTTTATGACATACAATTTTCGCTATGCTAGTTGTGTCATCAAAGTGCATTCTATGACATCACTACAATATGACATAGTTATGCTGTTGTCCGCACAAAACTCATTATAACATAATAACGCTGCTTCAATGAAACACCTGAATGCTTCATTGCGATATACCAATGGACATTAGACATCAAAATGTTCCTTTTGACATTCACAGTGCCAGGTAGTTTATGTGCACATAGGGACATATTTACTAACAACAGTGTAAACTGCACAAATGCAGTCTGTCAGTGTAGTGTGTGTGCAGAGGTGCACCAGATTTCAGGATTTCTGTGCGCCGTTGTTCATGAATCTGGCGCTCCCTGCACTGCCCGACAGAGTGCACAACCTGTTTTTGCCACACATTTAACATGGGGCGTGCAACACAATTCTGTTGGACTTGTATGATGCCACAAAAGGGTCGAATGTGACACAAATAGGCACTTCTTAGATACAAGTGCAAGCAGTTTTCATAGAAAGAATGTCAGAGTCAGATAGAAAACTGGCGCAGACCCTTGCATAATAAATCGTTGTCTCTATTGGATTTGCCCTATTGCGACATGCACCAATGCCTAATTGCAATGCCCATTGTGTGACATTAGGGTTTTCCACTATGACCTCACATGCAATGGTTGTAACATTAGGATGCTCATTAAGACATCACAATGTCCCATTGTAGATAAATTTGGAGATACCGCACACTCTGTAGTTGGTGGTGCACATGTAGGATTCCTAGTTTAATCCGATAAGGTATAGGGACACGGCACACACACGTAAATTAGGCCATCATCGAAAGAAATAGTATATGATGGCTACAATAACATCACAATCCCTATTCAATGAACATTATAAATCAAAACACTCTTTTATGACTTGACAATGTCTGATTATGGCATCTCACTGCCCAATGTGACATCAGAATGAGTTATTATGATATCACAATACCCTTTATGACGTTGACCGCTCTATTATGACATCACAGTGCTGGATTATAACACAAAAGCCTCTTTGTGACATCTACAATGTGATTTATGACATGACAGGTGCACTTCTATGCCTCAACAACGGCCATTAGGACAATGCAATGGTTACTTCCCCCGTGTGACACTATGATATGACACGTCACCGCTGATAAACATGGGGATTTAGTGATTGTCACTATGTGCAGCACTGTATACAGCACTGGATATAGCACGGGAACATCTCATTAACAATCACTATGGCAGCGCAGCACGGCACATCCCTGCATACAATCACTATGGCAGCGCTACACGCAGTGCAGACAACAGCGTCACTAGTCGTGCGCACATGACCCGGATCTGTATCCAGCGGCTCCTCCCTCCGGCTGTTATTACTGAGCTGCTCCCCGCTCCTGTGTGTACCGGCCCATCATCCTGCAGGCGGCGCGCTGTGCCCCGGGTATAGGTATGGAGACAACGGCAGTGTGGTGTTATTGTGGGGCGGGGTGCCAGTGTCTGCTGGTACCGCGCAGTGTACACACGGTGCCCGCTACAACCAATCCAGTGTCCATTGTGCCGGATGGGAGCCCGTGATTTACTGGGGATTAATAGCAGTCCTAGGACAATGCATTGTGACTGAAGAGGACACTCCCACCTCTCACATCGGCATTGTACTGTAGTGTCACTGACTTATCATGGAGGGCCCCATCACGCACCACACACACGGGGCCCCATCACGCCCCACACAGGGGGCCCATCACGCACCACACGGAGAAGGCCCAATCACGCCACCCCACAGCAGGGGGACCACACTTACCCCACTCAAAGGGGGCCCATCACGCACCCACACGGGGGATCCCATCACGAACACCACGGGGGACCCCATCACGCACCCACACGGGGGGCCCCATCACACCCACAACGAGTGGCGCCCAAACTGTACACCCACAGGGCCCATCACGCACCCGGGGGCCGACCATCACGCACCCAACCACGATCGGTCCATCACGCACCGCACACGCGGGGGTCCATCAGCACCCACACGGGGGTCCCATCACGCACACACGGTGATGGCCCCTATCCACATCGAGATCTGGATAAAATCCTGCATTTAAGTGACTTTATTTATACGTCCTCATGAAGAAAGGAGAGACAGCGTGCTGTGGATTTTAACATTCTGCAGCTCGTGAAAACATTTCGCATGAGTGGCGCGGGGTCTTACCTCATTTTATACAAAGACCACACACTACATATAACACGCGCTATTTCCACCCGTGTACAGCTGCCGTACTTATGTGCAATAAGAATATTGATAAATCTTTATTTCTATGGCGCCATCATGTTCTGCAGCGTTGTACAGCTCTTGGGGGGACATATACAAACATAATAACCGTTATATTGCAGGAATGGTCAAAGTGGAACAATAGAAGGGCCCTGCTTCATAGAGCTGCTTTCTAGGAGAAGAGGGGGGGGACACAGAAGGTGGTCCATGTGTACAAGTCGCAACCAGTCATATAATAGTACTCTCTTTTAATATCCCAACAGAATGTGAACATTTTATGTCCTTTGTTTTCAGAAACAGAAAAGATGCAGAAGCCGTATTATCGATGTGTCAGTGAAGAAGTCCTTCACATCATTACTGCATCTAAACAATTTTGTGATGCAGCAATGAATATTGTTCTGAAAAGAAGTGACGCCACCTCCAGCTCTACATCATGACTGTCAGACCTTTGGATGTGACAATAATGATGCCGAGGTCTGGTTTCTACATGCCATCAGGTTTTCCAAGGCCTGAAGAAGCGCATGAACTCATGGCACGGCTGGCGTGGCGGCCCACACTGTATAAATGTGAAGCAAAAACTGGATTGAAGTAATATAGCAGGGTGCAAATATTATCCCAAGAGCAGGACTTGTCTGATGAAGGCCTTCATAGACCGTCTCTTCACACCAAGTTACCACCTTTTGAGTATGTGTTATTAGAACTAAATTATGGTCAACCGGAGAATCTTCACAGTCCTCCATGTGGCAAGGCCATTACTGAAAACAGCTTGAGGGGGGGAGTGTGATATCCAGATCTTCCTAGGAACCCTCCCTGCCAGAGGAGAACTCACCATTCTTAAGTCACCGTTAATACAGGTGAGCTACAGGCACAGTAGTATGGTCCGTGGTAAGTCAGACGTGGTTGTATCAATGGCTGTGAAAAACCAGGCACGTGACCATGGTGTGCATGGGGGTCCAGCTCTCGTATGCCATGCGGGGAACATGCAGATGAATTTACCTCGTGACTCACTTAACGTAAGCGGTTCAACAGTGGCTTTTACCCTAATGAAGTAAGTCGCCATCTGTCCAGAAAGTTCGCATTTTGGGATTCAGCTGTTAGCTAAATGCACTCAGGCTGCCTGCACACAACAGAACCATGATCCTTTCCGGAGTCCATATCCATCATTGGGTACTCCGGTGGTGAGCCTATGACTGCCAAAATGTCCTTGATGTGCCATTCATGTCATTCTGTAATTTACTAAAAAAAATGGGGCACGGCTGGTAAATGATGACACATGTTGTGTCCCAACCCCTTGCAGGGTTAGTGTACCTTATTGTGTTGCCTATAAACTGATCGCAAATACAGAAGACACATGGATAACACTCAAGTTGGCATCCAAATTTATTCACGTTCCCATATATTTTAAACAGGGGAAAAGGACCTGCTTGGTTTTCTACACACACTCACCCCAAAGTGGTCGGTGGTCCATTGAAATAAAGGGGTTGACACGAGTTTAGACATTAAATTTTGGGCAGGCTGGTGTGGGACTATTTAAAAAAAAAAAATAAACGTGTACTTGTCAGCGTGCTGATGTCCACAACCGACACCATTTCCCAGCGCTTAGAATGTGGAGAGATAGGGACGATGGGGGAGGAGCCGGCCACATCGCGGACCGGAAGTGTTCCGTGCGTGGTGTTCAGATCAGATGGACCGCGGCACGGGACATCGGCAGCGTCCGGAGGGATGCGTGAACTACCTTATTATTTTTCAATAGACTGCCCCAGCACTGCTCTATTTCTTGTTAACTGGATAATCCCTTTCATCTTTTAGTGCACTTAAAAAAAATGGATAGCCAGATGAACGAAATCACATTTCCTATGAGTCGCCTCACTGCATTCTGTGTTCTCTATTGGGGCCGGCAGTCCCCACAACTCTTTGCATCTCCAGTGTGTTCCCTACTACATCCACATGCCGTGTTATGCACGTGTGAAGTTGGGATTACATGTTAGACTCCCCATACATTGTGACATTGTTCTAGTAAGTGATGAAGTCCCAATAGAGCTATGTTAGATTAGTCATTTCTGGTTAATATGACTTATGCTACTTCATACTGTTTTCGTGCGTGTTAATGAACCAGAGTTCACTTCTCTGCCCACCCGAAAGGTGACCCACTCTCAACCATGATTTACCACCCGCTGTGGAGGCGTTCTCCTGCATTCGTGACATTTCCTCCTTGCCCCTCTCTTCCGCGCCCCCTACGACACCGCGTTCCACCTGCCTGGGGAGCATGGTCTGTATAGCGCGCCCCGTGTGTGTACGTCTCTATCTGTTGTGGCGGTGTCGGTTTACCAGTCCCACCACACACACACACACACACACTGGATGCCCTCAAATAATCCAATGTATGTTCCAATCCCACCTAGGTCAACATCTGCAAAGAGTTTGTATGTTCTCTCCGTGTTTGCGTGGGTTTCCTCAGGTACTCCGGTTTCCTCCAAAAACCAAACATACTATTGTTGTTTAGATTGTGAGCCCCATGGGGACAGGGACCAATTTGACATGCTTTGTGCAGCGCTACGTAATCTGTGCTATATTAATGAAGAATTATTATTATTACATGTCCCATTACTAGTGCTTATTCATGGGTATTAATCATTAATTCTGTCAAGCCCTGATATATCTCCAACATACTGAAAATGAGACTTTCAATACATGATACTACAATATACAATGTATTATGTTTATATTATTAAATACAAGCCTGTGGACTATACTGAATAGTTTTATGAAATGCAATACAATGTATGATATCTATGTCAAATAAATTATGGGGATTTAAGAGGGCAAGTCTTTCCAAGACCATAAATATTGAAGGGGGTTTACATTAAATGTATACAATTATTTAACAACCCCACAATGAAATATGTCTGCTACTGCTTTTGCCTATCCAGGTCAGTCTGTTTCTCTCTATACAATATAAACTACATGACAGAAAGGTAGGAGGGTCACCACCTCTGGAAGGCCAATTTTACCTGAGCCTGACACTGGTAACATCCCATTTTGGCATTACACTGTTTCATTACGACACCGCAATGCCTTTTTGTGTCATCACAATGCCCCATTTGACATGACATGACAATACTTCTTTATAACATCAGAATGTCCAACACTTTATAACAATAAATGTCCCTTTGTAACATAACAATGCCCCATTGCTGGCACACTGGCAATTAGGGCATCTTAATTCATTAATTTATAACATTGCAATGCCCTTTTACTACATCACATTACCCATTACAACATAATGACCTATTGTGGCATCACACTCTGAGATCACAATAATTATGGACATCATAACACCCTTTTATGACATTACAATGTTCGCTATGCTAGATTGTGTCATCAAAGTGCAATTCTATGACATCACTACAATATGACATAGTTATGCTATTATGTCAGCACAAAACTCATTATAACATAATAACGTGCTTCAATGAAACACCTGAATGCTTCATTGCGATATACCAATGGACGTTATGACATCAAAATGTTCCTTTATGACATTACAGTGCCAGTTAGTTTATGTGCACATAAGGACATATTTACTAACAGTGTAAACTGCACTAAATGCAGTCTGTCAGTGTAGTGTGCAGAGTGCACCAGATTCAGGATTTCTGGCGCCCGTTGTTCATGAATCTGGCGCTCCCTGCACTGCCCTGACAGAGTGCACAACTGTTTTTGCCACACATTTAACATGGGGCGTGCAACACAATTCTGTCGGACTTTGTATGATGCCACAAAAGGGTCGAGTGTGACACAAATGTGGTGCAGGCACTTCTTAGATACAAGTGCAAGCAGTTTTCACTAGAAAGAATGTGCAGAGTCAGATAGAAAACTGGCGCAAGACCCTTGCATAATCAAATCGTGTCTCTATTGGATTTTGCCCTATTGCAACATGATACAATGCCCATGATATTGCAATGCCCATTTGTGACATTAGGGTTTTCCACTATGACCTCACAATGCAATGTTGTAACATTAGGATGCTCAATGTCCCATTGTAGATAAATTTGGAGATACCGCACACTCTGTAGTTGGTGGTGCACATGTAGGATTCCTAATTTAATTCAATAAGGTATAGGGAACACGGCACACACCGGAAAATTAGGCCATCGAAAGAAATAGTATATGAATGGCTACAATAACATCACAATGCCCCTTATTTCAATGCAACATTATAACATCAAAACACTCTTTCAATGTCCGATTATGGCATCTCACTGCCCAATGTGACATCAGAATGAGTTATTATGATATCACAATACCCCTTATGACGTCTGACCGCTCTGTTATGACATCACAATGCTGGATTATAACATCAAAAGCCTCTTTGTGACATTACAATGTGAATTATGACATGACAATGCACTTCTATGACCTCACAGCGGCCATTAGGACAATGCAATGGTTACTTCCCCAGTGTGACACTATGATATGACACGTCACCGCTGATATAACATGGGGATTTAGTGATTGTCACTATGTGCAGCACTGTATACAGCACTGGTATATAGCACGGCACATCCCTGCATACAATCACTATGACAGCGCAGCACGGCACATCCCTGCATACAATCACTATGGCAGCGCTACACGTCAGTGCAGACACAGCGTCACTAGTCCGTGCACACATGACCCGGATCTGTATCCAGCGGCTCCTCCTCCTCCGGCTGTTATTACTGAGCTGCTCCCGCTCCTGTGTGTACCGGCCCATCATCCTGCAGGCGGCGCTGCTGTGCCCCGGGTATAGGTATGGAGAACGGCATTGTCTGTGTATTGTGGGGCGGGCGTGCTAGTGTCTGCGGTACCGCGCAGTGTACACAGCGGTGCCCGCTACAACCAATCCAGTGTCCATTGTGCAGAATGGGAGCTCCGTGATTTACTGGGGATTAATAGCAGTCCTAGGACAATGCATTGTGACTGAAGAGAACCCTCCCTCACCTCTCACATCGGCATTGTACTGTAGTGTCACTGACTTATCATGGAGGGTCCCATCACGCACCCACACGGGGGTCCCATCACGCACCCACACGGGGGTCCCATCACGCACCCACACGGTGCATGGCACCCTATCCACATCCAGATGTGGATACAATTCTGCATTTAATGTAACCCGTTAAGACTTTATTTATCCTCCTCCATGAAGAAAGGAGAACATTGACGTGCTGTGGATTTTAACATCTGCAGCTCGTGAAAACATTTCTGCATGATGTGCGCAGGGTCTTTACCTCATTTATTACAAAGACCCATCTACAGATATAACATGCGCTATTTCCACCCCGTGTACAGCTGCCGTACTTGTAGCAATAAGAATATTGATAAATCTTTATTTCTATGGCGCCATCATGTTCTGCAGCGCTGTACAGCTCTTGGGGGGACATATACAAACATAATAACACGTTGTATTGCAGTAATGGTCAGATGGAACAATAGGAATGAGGGCCCTGCTTATAGAGCTTGCTTTCTAGGAGAAAGAGGGGGGACACAGAAGGTGACAATGCTTGTACAATGGTCCAACCATTCATATAAATGACTCCCTTTTAATATCCCAACAGAATGTGAACATTTTATGTCCTTTGTTTTTCAGAAACAGAAAAGATGGCAGAAGCCGTATTAATCGATATGTTCAGTGAAGAAGTCACTTCTCATCATTACTGCATCAAACAATTTTTGGATGCAGCAATGAATATTGTTCTGAAAAAGAGTGACGCCACCTCCAGCATCTACATCATGTACTGTCAGACCTTTGGATGTGACAATAATGATGCCCGAGGTCTGTTTCTACATGCCATCAGGTCTTTCCAAGGCCTGAAGAAGCGCATTGAACTCATTAGCACGGCTGGCGTGGCGGCCACACTGTATAATGTGAAGCAAAAACTGGATGAAAGTAATATTAGTAGGGTGCAAATTATACTGCCCAAGAGCAGGACTTGTCTGATGAAGGCCTTCATAGACCGTCTCTTCACACAAGTATACACCTTTGAGTATGTGTTATTAGAACTGAATTATGCTCAACCGGAGAATTCTTCACAGTCCTCCAATGTGGAACAGGCCATTACTGAAAAACAGCTTGAGCTGGTGGAGTGTGATATCCAGATCTTCCTAGGAACCCTCCCTGCCAGAGGAGAACTCACCATTCTTAAGTCACCGTTAATACCAGGTGAGCTACAGGCACAGTATTATGGTCTGTGGTAAGTCAGGCGTGGTTGTATCAATGGTGCTGAAACCAGGCACTGTGGCCATGGTGTGCATGGGGGTCCAGCTCTCTGTATGCCATCGGGGGAAAGAGGGATCAAACATGCAGAATTTTACCTCTGTACTCAATTAACAGTAAGCGTTCAACAGTGGCTTTTACTACCTAATGAAGTAAAGTCGCCAATCTGTCCAAGAAAAGTTAGTTTTGAGATTCAGCTGTTCGCTAAATGCACATCAAGGCTGCCTGCAACAAACAGACCCATGATCCTTTCCGGAGTCCATATTCCATCAATGTGTAATCCGCTGGTGAGCCGTATGACTGCCAAAATGCTTCATGTGTCATTCATGTCATCTGTATATTTACTAAAAAAAATGGCTGGCTGGTAAATGATGTCACATGTTTGTCCCAACCCCTTGCAGGGTTACTGTAAATTATTGTGTTGCCTATAAACTGATTTGCAAATACAGAAGACACATGGATAACACTCAAGTGGCATCCAAATTTATTCACGTTCCCATATATTTTAACAGGAAGGAAAAGGACCTGCTCTGAGTTTTCTACACACTCCACCCAAATGTGTGTCTGGGTCCATTGAAATTAAAGGGGTTATCCGAGTTTAGACATAATTTAGGGCAGTGCTGGGGTGGGCTATTTAAAAAAAAATAAACGTGTACTTACCTCGTCCAGCGCTGCTGATGTCCCATCCGACACCATCTCCCAGCGCTTAGAATGTGGAGAGATGGGGACGGATGGGAGGAGCCGGAAGTTCCCTGTGCGTGGCTTCAGATCAGATGGACCGCGGCACGGGACATCGGCAGCGCCGGAGGAGGTAAATAGCCTGCCCCAGCACTGCTCTAATTTCTTAGTTAACTCGGATAATCCCTTTAATCTTTTATTGTGCAATTTAAAAAAATGGATAGCAAATGAACGAAATCCACCTTCCTATGTACGTAGCTTCACTGCTATCTGTTCTTCTCATGGTGGCAGTCCTACCACAACTCTTTGCATCTCCAGTGATGGTTCCCTCCTACATCCACATGCCTGTGATGCAGTGTGAAGTTGGGATACATTGTAGACCTCCCATTACTTAATTTCTAGTAAGTTGATGAAGTCCCATAGAGCTATGTTAGATTAGTCATTTCTGGTTAATATTGACTATGCTCTTATACTGTTTTGTGCCGGTGTTCTGAACAGTGTTCACTTCTCTGCCCACAGAAAGTCTCTTCAACCATGGATTTACCACCCGCTGTGGAGGGGTCTCCTGCATTCCTGAACTTTCCTCCTTGAACCTCTATTCCAGCAACATAAGAAAAGATTCCCCTGCGGTGGTAGCCGAGAACCTGCGTCGTCTCTCTGTGGCTGTGGGTTTCAGTTCCAAAAGTTTCTATCTTGTGAAGGTAATGCAAGTCACTTTGGAAATACATTGTTTTACTTCATTTACAGCCTGTTCTCTAGTCCAGAGCTTCATTCACGTTTTACGGACTGATACTGTCCCTTGTAATGTAATGAGACGGTTACATAGACTATTTGAGCATGTTTAGACTCGCTCTATAAGAAAGGGAAGGGCTGTTTAAGGGATACTGTCAGATATCGGCACTGAAGACTGCTGAATTTTTTTAAAAATCAGCTCTGGATAATAAGATGGGTTGCAAATCACGATCAGTAATGCAATTGATAATATTTTAGTTCATTTTATGCAAATTTATTCTGCATGCATGTTGTAAGATGCTCTCTAAGTCCTGATTTATACTTCTTAGGCCTCTTTCACACTTGAAAAAACGGATGTTGCTGCCTGCGTTTTTCATCAGTTTTTGATCTGATTAGCACTTTCTGATTTTCTTACCTGTTTTTTGTGTTTCAAAGCATTTTTCTTACACAGACAACGCACATAAATCCGTGAAACACTCATGACTGTGGTCCGAGAAAAACGCATTGCACTTGCGTGCAATGTGTTTTTGATGTCTCTCCATAGACTTGTATAGGGCATTTTTACGCTCAATTTTCAAAAGCAGAGCATGCCGAGAGGTTTTCACTTAAAAAAAAAACAAATAAAAAAACCCCTAAAACATTGAATACAATGCAAGTGAAACACGCTGGTGTGAAAGGGCCTTAATGGTAAATCCTTAATCTGTCACCTGGGTGACATTAAAATCTGCATATCCTTTAAGGATAGAATATATGCCACATTATGTAAAATTTAAAATCATTCTGCAGGACTCCTAATTCTGGTAAAATATCTTTATAATGTATGTAGAAGTTATCTGAATATTATTTAGTGATATGACGTATTGCAGTTCATTAATAACAAAAATGACATTTTTCTATTGAAGGAGATTTCCTTTGGCTTGTTCCCTAGTGTAAAGTATTGGGAGCATTGCATATTTTCTGCTTTAGATTTGGCTGTCAGACCCTTATCACTGTTGTTTTTATCACCCTGTAATGCCAGGCGGCTCATGCCAGTGATGTTTGGATCATGGGACAGAAAGAACCTGACAGCTATGATGGGATAGTAACCAATCAGAAAGGTGTGACAGTAGCAGCTCCTGGGGCAGACTGTATACCTTTGCTTTTTTCCGATCCTGTAAAAAAAGCGTATGGTGCTGCTCATTCAGGTAATAAAGTCAGGCATATGATATCCTAGGGAAAATACATCTGCATCTATTGTTTGTCACACAGGTCCCATAAGAGAGAACAAATATGTCATCTGTATTTTCTCATTCCTTGGGATCTATTGTGTGCACATTTTTATACACTGTATAGTTTGTTCTGTCCAAAACATGGTGGGTACCGCAGATGTGAGTCATGATGAGGCTTGTCCCTTTGCAGGTGGATCTGATGTCAGAAGACTGATAAGACCTTGTAGCCATAGTCTGCATTGTTCTACAATAGATCATCTACTTACATCCAAAGTCTCTTTTGTGAATGCTGTATCCTTGATTGGATTTTCACTAAAGACAGGTTGCAGAAGCCTATTACAGCTGCATTGCAAATATGTTTTTCGGTCTTCTCCTCAGCTCTCAGCCCCCACCTTTGTGTTCCTGTACAGCTCCTCCCTCCCCACTGATGTCAGCTCAGCTCACTGTGAGCTCTGCTACTATGAAGGAGCACAAAGGTGAGGGCTGAACAGTGAGCAGCACAGACAAGTCACATGTTGCTTTTTTAAAATGCATCAAAACCAAAGCCCAACCCCTAGGACTCAACAGAGGATTTTTTTCAGGAAGCCAGGTAAGTTATACACACAGCATTATACTATAATACTAATGCTTAGACAGAAAGACATATTTGCAACACAGGTGTAATAGGCTTCTACAACCTGTCTTTAGTGAAAATGAGGGCCCTGGTGTTGAGTTCCCTTTAAGTAGTTATGTTTACACAGCATTGGCACTACAATCAGCCATTTGTGCCACCACAAAGCTGGATTTACTGTTAAATAACCAGTATGGCCCGTATGTACCCAATATAGTAGCGAATAATCACAGTGTCCCCACACAGATGCAAATAATCAAAGTGGCAACCAGTAGAGAATTGTCAGTGCCGCCAAACGGCTCAGCTTACCCCAAAGTAGCCAATAGCCACATCCATAAAAAAGGGCATTATAATAGCCCCTTTTCCCTAACCCCCTCATCTATAATGGGTTTTTCACATGGTGTGTAGAATCCTCTGCCCCTCCCAAGAAGTATGTGCCGATCTGGGCATAAAAAACATTTACTCACCTTCCCCTGCTCCCCCACAGCAGCAGCAGTCTCTCCTCTTCTGAACATTAGCTGCACAGCGGAAAAGAGAAGTCGTCTGCTGTTGATTTGGGTGAGCGAGGAAAGGTGAGTTTTGGGCTACCCTATGCTCCTTTCCTGAGCTCAGCATAGGGGCAGGGAGACGAGCTGGATAAGACAAGGGCCTTGTGTGTGACATCTGTGTGCCAGATAATACTAAATTTGCTTGCTACACAACTTTTCTGGAGTGTAAATGGTCCGCACAATCCACTCCTCCTTACTACTTGCAATGAGATAAGGCTCCATATTTTTAGGATTATCGTGTGCTTCAGTGGCCGACACAGTCACCCAACTGTCTGACTTTCGGATAAGCAGGAGAATGTGTACTGAACATATATGTCAGCATGAACTGAGGAAATTTATTCCAGTGCTTCACTGAACCTCCAGACCACAATTCTAGAATAAATTGGTTCTGGAAATGAAGGGGATGGCTGTCTAGTTTTTCTTAATTTTTACTATGTAATGAAGATGCCAGTAAACTGTTGTGCATTTTTTTTTTTCTGTGCAGAAGCTTAAATCTTTCACATATAATAGGATCCTATAGTAAACGTGTTGTCCGGTATTTTACAAATGCGTAAAGTTTGCTTTTACAAGATTATGGCCACATTTTAACAAAAACAGTGCCTGTTCAGGGTGCGCCAGATTTATGAATTGTGGCGCCCCTTCTTCATGAATGTGCCGCTCCCTGCACTGCCCCGACACAGTGCACCAACTTTTGTTTTGTGGGCCTTTAACGTGGGGCGTGCGACACAATTCTGCATGGTCCGCCTGTGCACTGGAACACCCCTTTTAGCACAAAAATTTGGGTGACCTCGGGTATAGTGCAGCTGTGCCACAAATGTGTTGCAGACACTCTATAAATACTTGTGCAAGTAGTTTGCAAGTTGTTTTCAGTGCATAGTCAGAAAACTAGGGCAGGGGCTTTAATAAATATGGGCCTCTCTTTTTTGATCTGTATTATTATTTCTAATCCCGGTTCTATTCTTCCTGAAATACCAGGAACATCTTTTCTAAGAATTTGGGGGGTTTCCATCACTTTTCTAAGAAATGTTTTAATAAGTTGAGAATGGTTACAGTGCACGAATATGAGCACCTATTTACTTTATTCATGTATATTTAGGAGAAATAATGGAAAAGATATTACATATAGTAATTCTAAAACTACTAAAACCACTAGCTCTAAAAAGATGCTCCGGAATTGTTTAAAATCTCGTTCTTACTAGGAATACAAGCATTTAAGAAAACAGACTTTAGTTGTTGCCTTGTACTCATTGCAGGGACAAACCAGGTCTAGGCATTTTACCATAGATTTAGCTTATTATATTCACAACTGGAGCTTTATTAAGTGAATGTGCATGAGCTAAATCTGTTTCCATCTGTTCTGAAATTTTAGAAAGTTCTTGGCATCTTTATGTCAGTGAGATATCCTTATCGCAAATCACTATTTACATTATTTTTGGTGTATTCTCCTAAATAATAATAATACATGTTCCTTTCAGGTTGGAAAGGCACCTTGCTCGGAGTCTCAATGGCGACAGTAAATGCCATGGTATCAGAGTACGGGAGTGATGTGAAGGACATCCTAGTAGTCCTGGGTCCATCAGTGGGGCCGTGCTGCTTTACATTGACACAAGAGGAAGCCAAAGCCTTTTATGACATTGACCCGCAGTGTGTCCGTCAGTACGAGTCTCCTAATCCATATGTTGATTTCAGAAGAGCAACACGGTTAGTGGTGGAATATTATTGACATTTTGTTTAGAATGAGACAATATTTCAGTTTATATCTACAGTGGTCTGTCAGTATCTGATACGAGCACCCCTCCTGCACTGGAAGAATAATGGAGAACAGAGCCATTCCTTATATAATGGCTGACAGCAAGTACTAGAGCTAAGCTCCTTTTTAAAGTGAATTGGACTTCTGGCGCTGGACACTGGACTTCTGGCTCCATTCTCTGGAATTCTGCCAGTACCAGATAATCAGTGGGTGTCCGGATTGTGGATAGGTCAACATTCTCACTATCCTCGCCATGAAACTGAAGGTCACTTCTAAGCCTAGTAAAACAGGCATCATGATATCGGATATGTTGTTTTTTTTTGCCCTATATATAATATATCCATTAGGTGCAGTTTTTTATTTACTTAATGGGATAGAATAGAGCAACACTTCATACTACTCTGAATTCCTGGCTGAAAAGTTCTAATGTTGTACTTTACAATATGTCTGCAATGATAATTCCTTATCAGATCCTGCAGATTTTTAGTAAATTATTTAGGAGTATTTTAGTTTTTTAAAATATTTTAAACTGAATGTTGTATGCAGAGGTCTATGCATGTGATACAAAGATAACAATCATATGTATTAGAACTAGAAGAGGGGGAGATACAGAGCTCATAGTATAAAGATAGAAATGGCCTTGCCTACAAGAGATGAGCAAATACCAGGTACTCCAGTATCTCCAGCACATATTCTGTGTTCACCAGCCATAATTAAGAACTATTCCTATGTAGGTGCAGGTTTTTGGATTCCACTTTTTGTTTTTTAATGATCCATAATAGGATGAAATTCATTTAATCTCTGTAGTGTCAATGGACTTCTAATGGCTTCCGCTAGTGTCCCTCTGCACCACTTCCATTTATTGCGTTACTTCAGGCAGAAAAAAATTGTTCTGCCGCTTATGTCCAAATTATCTGCTTGAATAATGGATAGTTTGCAAATGGACAATAATGGAAGCCATTAAAAGTCAAATTACATCAATGGCCGTTTTAATGGATCCATTGGTCTTCTGTTATTGTTTTTGTGATAGGCAGGTGTAAACTGGGTCATAGATGGGCCAGTCATACAGCAGTTGTGGCTGAAAACTGTAGTGGAAAGTGTATTTTATTGTGGCCAGATTCTGCTGCAGACCTACATCAGGTCTCCAGCTTTTACTAAAATTAACTTTTATGTTCTAAGAATTGGCCCTTAGCCCCAGTTGCTTCCTTGGTTATAACAAAGTCACATTCAGTAGAAGTAGTAGTAGTGGTAGTACCCTGTTTCCACGAAAATAAGACAGTGTTTTCTAATAATTTTTGCTCCTTAAAAGGCACTAGGTCTTATTTTCAGGGGATGTCTTATTTTTCCATGAACAAGAATTTATATTTCTCGTTGAACAAAAAATTCAACTTCTCTAACATCCTTATGGCTCTCCAAACTATGAATTTCATGCTGTGTTTCTTGTGACTCCATTTCTATTAGAATCATTGGCCCCAATCTCTCATGTTTAGTAAAAGCACTTTCCATAAATTACCCTTTTTATCCCTTGTGCTGCAAATGTGATACCAGCAGCTACAACAGTCAGTGATTTAATTCCATGAATTCTTCCCCAATGTCACAACCTTCTGCAGCATCTAAAATATTTCCTAATACTAATATATGGCATCGGTGGAGCTGCTGCAATGACTGCCGCAAAGTCTTATTTTCAGGGGAGGCCTTATATCTCTAAGCCTGAACAAAATTGTACTAGGTCTTATTTTCAGGGGATGTTTTATTTTTGGGGAAACCGGGTAGTAGTGGGATGGTCAGGCATAAACATTTAAATGCCATTCTAATATTATTACTATTTGTCTCCATAGAATCCTCCTGGAACGTGGTGGAATCCTGCCCGATAACATAGAAGATAAGCTGGTCCTGTGCACCTCCTGCAATCAGGACCTGTTTTTCTCAAACGCCCGAGATGGAGAGAACTTTGGAACCCAGATTGGATTCATTGCTGTCAAAAACTGAGTCCTGTTGTGCCATGTGGTCCATAAGTGTTTTGTTTTTTTACTTTTATTTATTTTTTGGGCCTTTTTTTTTCCAGTTTTAGATCACTTATTCTATTAAAAATATAGAAATTACAGGATATTCAGAAAACATTCTCAAACTGCATTTCCTTCTAAAATGGAAAACCATATGGATGATTTCCATTGTATACTAGTTCTTGATTGGTTTTCTTTGTGAAAATGTGTTACTTTAAAAAATAGGAAATATGGCTGCCACTGCAGCTGTAGTCCAGGTGATCTTGTCCAGCTTTCCTACATTACATATAGAGGGACTGCCTAGTTTCCTATACAGAGGACAACTGTATTGGCAACCATATAGGTTGAGATGCATTTAAAGGGAGTCTACCAGGTCCCAAATGATAAAAACGGTAACTTTGGAGAAGGGTAATTTCCCATTTAAAGTTGAATTTTAAGAGACTTGATATTAGAACCCCCCTCCCAGGGTTTTATACTTTTTTGGTTTTTTTGCATCTAAAAATGAAATTCTCTTTGATGCCAATGTGCACTGCTATATAAATGTACTATGCCTGAACAATATTCTTTTTCAGTGAGTGTTTCATTTTGTAATAAAAATAAAATCTCAATAGGCATATATTCGAGTTATATTTCTTCCTAAAGCTGCATTCACATGACCGTATGAAAATGGGCATGTGCTACCCCTTCCGTTTTTTAAAGGGGTACATACGGCCACATTCATTTAAATAGACAATACGTTCAACCATTTATATTGCCGTTGGTAACACAGTATCGTATAGTAGCCATATAAAAATATAGAGCATGTCCTATTTTCTTCCGTATTTCAGTTTCGTATCGCCTTAGAAGTCTATAGGGACGTATAAAATACGGGTTAGATACGTGCTGCATACGGATGAAAAATGTCACTTATGTAAAGGGTCATACGGCACGGAAATATAGGAGTATATAGGTATATATGGCGCACAGTGCCCATTGCCGGCCTATGGGGGACGTGTCCCCTTAACGGCCGTGTGAATATAGCCTTACATGGGTTTTTTTCAGGATATGAACTATTGTTTCAGATTTGGCACCTCTAGCAAATATTTAAAACTCTATCCTGGTAAAAATGCAATGTTTTCATATTTATTTGTGAATCCATAAAATCTTATTTTGGTGAATATTATACTATGGGTTGTCTAAAATAAGTAGCCCTTTATTCTAGACCTACCGTTATTATAATCCAGAAGTAATACTAATCCAGTATGTGCCTGCAGTCAGCGCCTGTCTCTTGGTATACAGCTGCTCAATGTCTTCAGTGCATTACCCGGCTATATTGGTTGTGACAACGTCACTATGCAGAGGCTGGTGGTGACAGGTGGTGTCACACTAAACCCAGGGACATGGACCATAGCAGTTATTTCCTGATTTTTATTTTTACCATTTTGGGGCATTATCAAGAGAACATCGTGCCCATAGTAAAGACAGCAAGAACCTGTAGAAAAGGTTGAATGTTGAAGTTGAAAGGATTTCCTCCTTTCAGCATGATGACCCAAAGCTTTCCTCCACATCAACAAGAAAATGTATTTGACAACTAATCAGATTTTTTTTTTTTTAACGGATCAACCAGAACCCAGGCCTAAAATTAAAAAATGTATAAGACTCTTGAAATTCATCCATTAAAATGTAATTATTATACAGGATCTCTGACAGTTGTATGAATACAGTATTTTTCGGACTATAAGGCGCACCATCAATAAATGCCTGCTAAAATGTCTAGGTTCATGTATAAGGCGCAGACCATGACTAAGGACGGTTAAGCCGTCGGAAACGCGTTGGTGGAGGGAATCTACACTGTGGATGTTTTATGATACTATTGAATAAAATTTGAATACGCCTTGGAACCTGGCTGGACCATTGGATTATTTACATGCACCATCAATAAATGCCTGCTAAAATGTCTAGGTTCATGTATAAGGCGCACCTGTTTATAAGGATGAATGACCTGCAGGTGGCAGAACTGTGCACAGTTCAAGGCAGCTGTTGTCTGTATGTACAGTTCATATATAAGGCGCACCTTTTGATTTCTGAGAAAAAGGATTTTTTTTGTGCGCCTTATAGTCCGAAAAATATGGTAACTTTGTGCTTATTTACATTTTAGTGAAGTTCTGTCCACTACACAACAAGCAATTCTTTCTAATGGATTAATTCACACAGACGTTTTTAAATGAACACTTGAGAGGAGGAATGTATAAAGACTGGGTGTATTGTGCGCCAGTTTTGATATCCCCCCCAACAACACCACCACCACCACTCAATGTGCTGGGTATGAGAAACTTGGCCTCTCATTATACTCACTGCATGATCATGTGCCTGAATGAATTCAGCTATAACCTGCATCGTATTCATGAGCCTTCCCCTTCACAACCACAAAGCCAGTGTGGAGGTGACGTAAGGGGGAAGAAATGAATTCTAAAGAGAAGAAGAATGCACATGGAGAATAAATATATTTACTGAGCACTGCAGTGTGACACATAAATGTATAGCATAAGGATGCTTTGGTATATAAATAAATGATAATATCCAAAATAGACACATATAACCAATCATGAAAGTACCCAGTAAGGTGCCACAGAATAACTGTATACGATAGCTACTGCATAATAGATATTAGATATGAAAATGTTTGTATTTTGGTAGTGTGTATATATCCTTTAAAACAGTGTGACACTTACTATGAATGTAGGAAGTTGCACTAAAAGTTCTCTGCCTGTGTATAATGCACTCGGTGATTCATTAAGATTGTGCGCCAGAAATCATGAATCTGGCGTTTTCGAAACACTGACCCATCAGAGTTCATTAACTTTTTTGTGGTACACCAATAACATAGGGCATACGACAGACTTTGCATATTAACCCCTTAATGACCGCCCTATCGGCTTTTTACGGCGGTCATTAAGGGTACTTCTTCTGACGCGTACGCCTTTCTACGGCGGCGCGTCAGAAGAAGTTTTTGGGACCCCGGGTTATTATAGTGCCGGTGTCGGGCTGTGATATCACTGCCCAGACCCGGCACTAACACCCGGGATCGGAAAAACTCCGATCCCGGGTGTTTAACCCCTTACACGCCGCGGTCAAGCATGACCGCGGCGTGCAAGTGTGTCCCCCGTGGATCGGACCCCCCGGTGTGCTTACCGGGGGATCCGATCCCTCCTGCCGAAGCCCCGGGTTCCGACGAGTGACCTGGGGCTGTCGGCTCCTCTCTGTGCCGGGTTCCGCCTCCTGGCAGGACCCGGCTGTGTGTAACTGAGCATGCTCTGCATGCTCAGTTACTTACACTATACACTGCAATACAAGTGTATTGCAGTGTAAAGGCTTGAATAAGCGATCGGATGATCGCTTATTCAAGCCAAGAAGTAGAAAGTGTAAAAAAAGTTAAAAAGAAAATTAAATCTTTTTATAATATAATTAAATAAATAAATAAAATAAAAGTCCCATAATCTCCCCAGTAACACATAAAATGCAAATAAAGTAAACAAAACACAAAAACACGTACATATTTGGTATCACCGCGTCCGTATTAATCTGTACAATAAATCTAAATCAATATTGAACCCGCTCGGTGAACTACGTAAAAAAAAAACGAAAAACTTCCCATAATATACAATTTTCCATCAAACACCATCACAAAAAATATTCTCAAAAGTGATCAAAAAAAGTTACGTTCCCTAATATGATACGACTGAAAAGAACAACTGTTTTCGCAAAAAATAAGCCCTCAACCAGATCTGACAACAGAAAAATACAGAAGTTATGGCCCTGAAAAGTTGTCAATAGTAAAAACAATGCAATTTTCTCCAATATTGGTTATGCTCAGGAAAATTGAGCAAAAATAAGAAAAACTATATAAATGAGGTAACACCGCAATCGTAGTGAAGCAGAGAATAAAGATAAAATATTATTTTTACATTACGGTGAGCGGGGGAAAAAAAATGCTAAAAATCCAAAATAAAAATTGATGATTTTATTTGTGTCCCCCTTGAAATAGTTAATAAAATCTCATGAATAAGCTTTAGACTCCCAAAATAAATTATCTATACATTGTATCTCATCCCTCATATGTTCGCATTACCAAAAAAAAAAAAATTTATAGGTCGTACAATGTGACAATACAAATCTGCTGTGAATGGCGCCTCCATTCATTCTATACTCGGCCGTGCGCCCGTACAGCAGTCACCACCACATATGGGGTATCAGTAAACTCAGGAGGAATTGGGCATCAAGCGTGTTTCATCATTTAATTTATTCTGAAAATGTCAGTTTTGGCCTAAATGAATGTATTTTCCAAAAAAATTCTATAATTTCTAAATCGCAGGTCCATATTTTTTAACCCATGTGAAACACTTAAAGGGTTAATAGACTTAATAGAAGTTGTTTTACATATGTTGAGGGGTGAAGTTTCTATAGTGAGGTAATTTATGGGGTTGTACTATTATTTAGGCCTCTCAAAGTCACCTGAAAGCTGAGTTGTCCCTCAAAATGTGAGTTTTGGCAATTTTCATGAAAATAAGAAAAATCGCACCTGAAGTTCTGCACCTCATAACATCCTAGAAAAGTGAGAGGATGCATAAAATATCATCCCAACATAAAGCAGATATTCTGTAAATGTTAATTATCAAACTTTTTGGGTAGTTTTACATCTTGTCTGGAAAGCAGAACATTTCAAACTTGGAAAATGAAGAATTTTTACAAACTTTTGCCAAATTTTCACTTTTTTTCAGAACGAAACGCAAAACTTATCACTTAAATTTTATAACTAACATGAAGTACAATGTGTCACGAGAAAACATTCTCAAAATCACCGGGATATGTTAAAGCGTTCCGAAGTTATAACCAATTATCGTGAGACATGTCAGATTTGAAAAATCTAGTCTGGTCATTGAGCTGAAAACTAGTGTCGGTGATAAGGGGTTAAATCTGGCGCTCGGTCCAACTGAGCACCGGAACGCAAAAGTGCAGCTGTGATGCAAAATAGTCACGTGCAGTACATTTTTGGTGCAGACACTTCTAAAGAGGACCTGTCACCCATAAAAAAGGAAGAGAAAATATCCCAGCACTCACTTTTTCTTCTTTTGCTTAATGGAATATTCCCATTACAGCAAATTAATGTTATTGTTTGTATTATAATATGTTATACAGTTTTCCAATATACTTTCTGTATCTATTCCTAATGGTTTTCTAGATCTCTGCTTGCTGTCATTCTATAAAAAGCTTCTATGTTGTTTACTTCCAGGTGAACAGAAATCATGGTCACAAAGGTGCACAGCTCATTAGTGTCATAGAGAGTAATCAGAGGTGTGTGATATAACGAGCCGTGCACCTGTGTGACCATGGTCAGATTTCTGTCCACTGGAAGTAAACATAGAAGCTTTCTATAGCAGGACAGCAAGCAGAGATCTAGGAAACCGTGAGGAATTGATACAGAAAGTATTTTGGAAAATATAAAGTGGGAATAACCCTTTAAGTGTTTCAATTTTCAAATAAAATATACAGAATGCGTATCAACTGCAGTTGATAAAGGCTTAGGTATAAGCCGAAACGTGTACTGCTTATGTTATGTGAAAATTGATTAAAACACTCAAGCAAAATAAAAAAAAACTGAGGGCCAGGATATTTACTCGTATCTCCAGGTACCCCATATTTAGCAGTGATAAACTACTAGCTTTATCAGAACCCTCTGATAAAGCTAGCAGACACTGCAGCGCTGTACAATAGGAAAGCCGGACCGCACTGAAAGAGGTCAGAAATATTCATGAGGGGGCAGGATTAGGAGGTAGTGACTGCCGCTTGAAGCCCGGTGGCAGTCACCTAAAAATGGAATAGCGCTAGGATCTGTCTCTGAGCGCCTTGTGCAGTTCCTTAGACCTCTTGATCGTTATGTGCTCTGACATGCACAGTGAGCTGTGAGGTCTTATGTATGCCTTTCCTAATCAAGTCCAATCAGTTTATTTACCCAACTGTACTCCAAGTATAAGTGTCATATCAAATGGTCTGAATACTTATGACCATGTGATATTTCAGCTTTTCTTGTTTAATTAATTAGCAAAAATATCTACATTTCACTTTCTTTCAGTCAAGATGGGGCGCAGAGTGGACATTTGTGAACTTTTCAGATCTTTCCAATTGGCTGCAATGAAACAAAGAGTGAAAAAGTTAAAGGGGTTTGAATACTTTCTATACACACTGGGGCTTATTTACTAAGGGTCCCGTAGCTGCATTTCCGTAGGGTTTTCCAACCTTTTCGGGGATTTTGGTGCAATTGCTACGGCTTTCATGTGGAATAAATCGGGTGGCGGGCCATTGGACGATCCGATGGATTCAGACAAGCTGCGGGATTTTACTTAAAAATTGTGTTGCAAGCGATACACTTACATACACCGGGAGGAGGATGGTGAACTCCGGCGGACCTGAGCGGGGAAGAGACACATGCAGGAAATCGTGCGCACTTTGTGAATCGCGGCAGAAAGCCGGGGAAGTAAATGTGCCCCACTGTCTCTAACTGCTGCTCACTATGAAAACAAAGCAAAACTTTTCTTCACAGGGAAATGGCAGGACTTGTAAGCTGAATAGTGCAAAGATCAATTTTCTGGCAAACATTTGCTTACGGTGACCTTTCAAAGAGTTGTTCTGCCAAAAACTAAGAATTTGGACTGACTCAGATGTGAAAAACACCCACTCAATTTAATTTACTCTTTGTAACGTCACAAGTGCAGCGCATTTATTGGAAACTCCTCTACACAGTTGTACAATATTCCCCAGCTGGACTATTCATACAGTTTGTGTACACAGTTACTCCTTCCACACTCCTTGTTCAGTGGAAGAGAACCCGTCATGAGCCTTTGGGCCCAAAACAGACCAACTGTTATTCAGGAAACTCACATGATCACAATGATGTCCTTCTGTTTTCTGGGGGATTTGCCATTACAATGTAAAAGATCTTTGAAAGCTGTGTCCAGAAGTGGAAGAGAAGCTGTCCTGTCCTGAATTTTTGGCCCCTGTGGCCGGCATGCTGTCTGTATTTCAGTAAATAGAGATCTATGTGTCACCTATCACAGGCATCTGATATTCCTGTGTGATGGATTGTATCAGACAGACTCTCCGCAGGGGAGAGAAACTCATATCACAGTTACTAATAATAATTAGATGAGCAACTTTTATGCAGTTATGAATAAGCTCTAATCATCCTCTCTGACTGCATACATTTTTTATGTGTGTGGGATGACAAGTGGCTTTAAACTCATATTTTTAATTTATACTTCTTCGGGAGGGTCTGTGCTGTGTTCATTGAAGAGATCTCATGCACCAGTGCATCTGGGTGCTGTAAGTGCAGCTACAATCCTGGAATATAAATGCATTTTCCATAGTCCTGCTGCTACTAGCAACACACACGGATATGGCTAATTATGTCTCCATGGCTTCTCCCTATACTATCTGCAGCTTTGTATGGTCAAAACTGATTAAAGATTTCCTTTAAAAAGAGAGACAGGAGAAAGACACTGCTTATTTCCCAGTGAACAAATATTAAAATTCAACATGCTCTGTCCTTTTATTCTTGGAATATGCTGAACTAATGTTATCTGAGCAATTCATGAATTTAGATTCTAGGATGGGTCTTGTAAATTCCACATGAGTTACCTGTATCAACTTGTGTCAGTTTAGCTACACTTGCCATGATAAAATGGTTTGAACACTCTACAGACTCTTTTGTTCTTCAAAGAACCTGTCATCAGCAATTGATCTAATAAACCACTACTAGTACATTGTCAGCAATATATATACAATATAGTTTATAGCTTTATAGTATATAGCAATATAGTTTTTGTTTCTTTCAGGGTCCAGTGTGATGGCACACTGAAGTGAGATATAAATTGGAATCAAGGTGGAGAGTTCTGAACGCCTCCTCCTCTGTGATGGACATATTGCATCGGACTTCAGAAGAACTGGTTAGTCAAGACTGGTTAGTGAAGGGAGAGGGAGAGAGAGCTTGACTTCAGTGTTAAAACGCCGCCTCCTTGACTTTATACAAGCAATTTACATCTCTCTTCAAAGTAGATTTTTTGTATGATTCCACCACACTGGGTCATGAAAATAACACAATCTGGAATGTGTCAAGCTGCTTGGCAACATACTGATAGTGGTTTATTAGGTCAATTTCTGATGACAGGTTCCTTTTAAAATCTGTAGTAGTTCCAGATCATAGGCTTCACCAACATTCAACAATCTGAGTTTTTCTAAACTAAATGACTGGTGTAGCAATGTGGACACTGCACTTTAAAGTTTAACTGAAGTGCAAACACATCTTCTAAGCTGTACTGCAGGGAGGGCAGGATCTACCAACATTAGGGTTTTAGACCTTAAACGTATTCACATCGTCCTAGAGATGAAGACCTATTTATTACTATTTGTATTGGGTGTTTTCCTATGGAAGAATCAGGCGGTTGCTTTCAGGTAATAATAATAATTTGTATAAAATTTTGTAGTAAGTTAGCAGTCAAATAGTTTGTAGTTATACTCAATTTTGTTGTAGATTAGGCTTTCAGGATCTATTATAATAAGTTTGCATTCTTTGCATCATGATAAGTGAAGGGGTAAGAAAAGTGGTTTATCTAACTGTAATACCAACTGGTGTAGAGTATTGGGTAAGGTTACATAATGTTGTTGTTGTACAAACTTCACTTGACATAATGCTAATCGCCTGTGTAACCTCTCTATAGATACTGAGCCTCAGAAAAGGCCTTATTTACCAAAAACTGACAATTTACTTACTGGATCTGAACCAAAGAAAGTACCACTGTGTTTGGACAATTCCTCTTTATATTGCACCTTATTACTGCATGTAAACTGGAAAATGAAATTGTTACCAGGTCACTTCAACCTGAGTCTGTCAGCAGCTTTGACCAAGTTATGTTTTCCTTAGTAAGTACACAGAAGATAGTAGGTGGATAAAGACAAATCCATGCTTCTTCAGTGGCCAATCCTATAACACAGAGGCCAAGTGGCCCAATATTTATTGCAATAGAACGTCTCCAGTGTGTAGGAGCTTAGACGTTGCATGGACAAAGAAGACTTTACATTTTTAAAAATTTTCAAGAATCCCTCTCTCTGATAAAGGTGAAGGCTCTAACTGTCTTTACACTGGGTTTAGTGGATGCTCCTTCTTTAATGTCTATTCTCCCTAAGGTGCCGAGACCACAGATTGAAATCTGGCAGAAGGGAAACATCCTCATTTCCCAAAAAGCTTTATTCTAGTACCATAAATAGGAAGTGAATTTCAAGACTTGTTATAATATTCATACAGCCCACTTAGTCTTAGTTCGCCCTTGGGTAGATTGCATAATTTTAATTACCTTAGCCACAGCTACCTGGCACTGGTATACAAATCTTGGGGACTGACTCTATAAGAGAATATGTAATTGTACTTTTAGTTTTCTTGGCCGAAGTCAAAATTTTAATAGTTGTATTACTAATACCAATTCTCTGCCCCAGCCTCCATCTTCCACTAATTCCTCTTATACTGTCCTCCTCCTTCTAAACATAAATGCAGGTGTTTGCGCTTTCTTTTATTTAACCAGATGGTGGCAGTGTTTCCATATGGCAGCAAATAATTTTTATATTAAGAGAATTAAAAATTGTTCTGTGATGGTAAATACTTTTGTGTAAACAATACTAGTGTTCCCAACAATAAACTTTTCCCATTGTACTTTTTCATTTTTCTGTGTACAGCACTTGTTTTCTGCCTACATTAATTGTACTTCCTAGGGACAGTATTTTAATATTCCATTCGTGGAAAAAATTCCAAATGCAGTGATAATGCCAAAAAATGCATCTGCACCATATTGTTAGTTTCATTTTTATGGCTTTTACTGTGTGCTCCAAATGACACCTTTACTTTATTAATTCTGTCGGTTTGATCATGGAAGTGCCAAATTCATACAGGTATTATTTATTAAGTTTTAATATATTTGGAAAAAATTAGAACCTTTATACAAAGAGAATTCATTGTTTTGCTATATTCTGCAGCCCTTAACTATTTATACTTCCGTGTATGGAATAAGTAAGGTTTCATTTTTTTGTGGGATGCGATGGTGTTTTTTTTTATTACTACCATTTTTGGCACTGTATTGCCACTTTTATGTTTTTGTCCACTTTTTAAATTTTTATGTTTTGCATAATGGCCAAAATGTGCCAAGTTCGGAAATTTGGGGCATGTTTTTCCATTACAGGATTCAACAGTTTTTATATTTTTTGTCGAAATTTAGGGACGTGGCTATACCTAAGGGCACATTCACATGGCCGTCTGCGGGGACGTACATGCGGCCGCCACACCGCCAAAAGATAGAGCATGCTGTGCGCCGCTATTCTCTATGGAGGGAGGAGGGGCCGCCTCCTCCTCCTCTCCAGCACACGGCGGTATGCCCGCACGGCGGGCATACCGCGTGTGAATGTACCCTAACATGTTTATCTTTGTTTATTTTTATCTGCTGTCTAGGGAAAGGAAGGTGATTAAAACTTTTAGGCATATCGCAGCAAACACCCACCGGTAACACCCGCAATTGGCGCTGGCTGGCCTCCTTGGTTACCCACAATCAAATTAAATGCTTTTTATAATTGAAATCTTATTTCTATGTGAGGAAATAATTCTCTCATAAATTTGTAATTTCAGATTTTCATCGAATCCAACAACAACAGCTCCTCCTGTGGAACCGTAAATATTAATTTAATATCATTCAAGGGGAAGATAAATGTGATGATTAAAAGTGTTGCATTTAGCTCAAGCCACATAATGATATAAGGTTGTCAATCGGTTATTGATAATGCAATTTATTAACAATGAATTGTTACTATTTTTATTAAACGGGTATCAAGAATTCCAGAAATACTGATAAAAACTCTATTTTTTTTTTGCAATCTTCATTGAAGGAGCGGCCTCGCAAAAGCACATGAGGAAATTACTCTACTGACTGAGAAGTCTTAGCCTTGAGACAATCTCAATAAAGGATTGATTTTTTATCAGTATTTTCGGAGTGGTGGGTACCTTCCTATTTCTGCTGAGTTCCTCTAACCTATGTACTTGTTACCAAGCACCATGGACTGTTGGATGGTGTAAGGCGTAATAAATGTGACCCTCCTAAAGTTCCCCACTTTCTCCCCACCCTCAGCTAAATTAGCCTAATGGAGGTAGCTAGTGTTACCTAACAAAGCAGGTTTCCAAGCTTCAAAGGGCCTCTGCAGCCAAATTGTCTACATATCTTTCCCCCCCCCCCCAATTCTCAAACAGACAAAGAGCCATAAAAACTCTTAAACCAATAGGTTGAATAGGGAAAGTTATGGAGTTATGGTCCATCTCACCACAAGAACAAATACATTTTTGGATGTTATTATATTCAGGAGATCACAATGGTCCAAATGCTGGGACCCTACAACTTCCCCTTGAGAAACTATGGCTTCTCCAGGGCTCTGGTTGTAGTACCAGGTAGATGGAACTGAACACCCCTTCTGTTTGGTGGGCAGAGGTGTGACTGCACCTGATATAATCAGGCACCTCTAAGGCCGCATTGTCTTTTGCCTGCGAACCATTGTAACATCAAGAGCAGAGAAGGATCTTAAGGTGTGGCTATCAGGTTCCATTAGGCCACACACAAAGTAGCGAACTTACTGAACTGCTGTTACTTGTAGTGCTACCTTGGTATTTTGTACTCTGTGTAACTGTATATATCTGTACTGTATCTATTGTTTTGTCTAGTGTGCCCTTAATGCAATTAAATATAAAATCTAATCTGTGTTGCTTTTATCTCGATCCACGAATCCCAAAATCCGAATCTTGCATATATACATGCTACCGGGTTGGTCCTCACCATATATAATCCCGTTACGGACTGGGTTTATATTAAATGAGAACTGGTGGCAGCTCAGGGTTGATAAGATTCTGTCTCACTGAGGCTAGTGAGAGGGATCTTATTGCCATTCAGGGCTGTGATTTATTGTTGTGCCATATCCGGAAGTTGTGTGGACAATTTGAAATCACTTCCTGCACCTCTCAGAACCAGCACGTTCTGGGAGTGTCTATAAAAGGATAACTTGCATACCTTTCAGGGGTCCGAAACATCACGGTTTCCTTCACATAAGGTGAGCTGAACCCTATGTTTGCTGCAGTTGTTACTAAGATCCATACCTAATTTCTAGGCACAGGCACAAGAGCTGGCTGACATCACAGTCTACGAAAAGCGGGCTGTACAGCAATATGAAAAATAAGTGATGAGGGCATGCATAATAAGCGAGCTGCGAAGCCATGAGGGGTTCAGGTGACATCAGCCTCAGCGCCCTAGGCGCATTTACATATTTTTATAAAGTTATTTTCCTGCTTATTCTGGACCCCTTAAAATGTGAAAAAAGACTGCCACCAACCCCTGCTCTTCATAAGTGTTTAAAATAATATTACAAAATTAAGAATACAGGTTTTACAAAGACAACAGACAACTTTCTACTGCTCTATGATTCTCTCCCATCATTCATTCACAGGCCTTTTTTGGGCGATAATTTGGAAAAATATTTAATATTAATATATAAATTGTTATTTTGGTTAGATTACCCCATTCCTTAGGGAAATACTTTTTATATAAGAGTGGTGGTAGCTAGTGGTTTATATGTTTTTGGTTCATACAGTGTAATAAATATTTTTTTCAGCCAGGACCAGGTGATATATGTTCTACCACGTACTGACCGCCAAGCTCTGGTTCTTCAGAATATCACCTCCTCATTTGATGAGCTGGTAATGAAATTAATATTTTCCATAAAATAATTAAGATTTGTAAATTTGTCCTTCCATACTCTTTAAGGTCTATTGCACATGAATCACACATGACATTTTTGAGTCATATACAAGAAGATACAAAATAGATGAGATGTATGAGATCCATACATCATTTCTTTATATTGGTTGTTCCTTTTGCTTTGGCTCACAAAGCTGCGTCAATACCTGCATGTGTGATTCCATTCCAAATTTATGTAAATCTGCAAAAGCAAGGTGTATGTTGTTCAGGCTTAGGGTATTTTGTGCAGCAGCATCAAATCATTTTTAAAACACAAGTAACAGGCAAGTAAGGCAATGCTTTTATATATTCATGTGTACATACATACAGCCATATGTATGGCTTTAATCCCACATCATGTCATTAGGCTTCTTGAAAGTCATGCTTGATTTTAAGGGGGCTGCCTTACAAGGTAACTAAGAGGTAATGTTTTCCTTGTTCCATCCTGGAATATGAATTTGCATATTCCACAGTCTAACATTATATTCAGGGTCATCAAGAGGTACTATTGCCCTTGAACCTCTACTTGTTCTTCTGCCACATACGTAGAGCAGTATTTTTCTGTAAGTCAGAAGTACTTTCCTGCTTTACTGTTCCCAGAAAGTCATATTTTTACTAGTAGTAATGATGTTGTTTTTATTGGTGTGGGCTGATTTAACCCAGGTGTTCATTATATCTCCAATCCTGAAGGCAAATGATTAATATCTGTACATTTTATTACATTTTAGATTGTTCTCTGGAAACCAGACTCCCCTGAACATATACAAAAGAATAAAGAAGTTCACTTCTATGTAAATGCCTCTTTAGTAGATGAGGTGAAGACTAAGCTGAAGGAATCTTCCATCACATATACGTGAGTAACGTACAACTTATAGTAGTGGTGGCGAACCTATGGCATGGGTGCCAAATGTGGAACTAAAAGTCCTCTCTATTGGCAACCAGGCTGTCAACCCAGCACAGAGTTCACCAGACAGAACTCAAGGCCTCCAGATGGGGGCACACACCAGTATGTCAGTGTACTTGGTTTACAATCCTACATCCTGGTGGTAGATATCCTTTAAACTGCCATGCTGGCACTTTTCAATAAATAAGTTGTTTTTTTGTAGTAGTTTGGGCACTCAGTCTATTAAAGTTCCGCCACCACCAATTATACTATGTAGGAAGGATTGTTTATATTTACACTAATATCCCTCCTAACTGTATGTAATTGTCTTTACTTAGTGTTCTTGTTGAGAACACCCAGGATCTTATCGATCAGCAAACATACAATGATACTGTTGGTCAACGGAGCTCGGCCTCTTATTATGAGCAATATCATTCCCTAGAAGATGTAAGTCTCATTTTTAGCATTATTTTTAGTGAAATGTTGTCCAAGCAGTTCAAATATGAGAAATGTGGAGCCCCCTGATCTTTATAGAGTGCAACCGAATATGTTGGCACTCTACCTAATAAAAAACTACCGTAGATTATAACGTCTCATTATTATGTATGTCAGGCTCAATTCACTTTACGCTTTAACACTCACGTTTGACAAACTCAAGGGGCTAAAATGAAATGATATATGCCAAAAAAAATGCCATATATTATAGTTGCCATAGTAATTATTTGTATTAAATTACTAGATCTACTACTGGATTGAACAAATGGTGGAGTCACATCCTGGTATGTTGGAAAAAATTAACATTGGAAGTTCTTTTGAAAAGCGACCTCTCTATGTTCTGAAGGTATGGTTACAGTGAGCTGCATATCCGGAGCCTTGTAAACTGCACAGATAATTTTCCAAATAGTGTTGGCCCAGATGTATCTTCTCTTATCACTTTTGATCTCAAAGTCAAATCAAATGACTGATTTCATTACAAATGTTGAAATGACAGTGACCCTTTAAATGGAAACTTATCATGTGTTCCTTTATGATATCTGATTTGTCTGTCTGTCTCACCTATGTTTTATCTTGCTGCTTCCATCTCTGCATTTCTGGTAAGCTCAGTCTATTGGGAAATGTGTCACTCATACAGGTAACTGTATCCCAAAATATTATAAACGGACATATAACGCGCATGATACTCAGGACACAAAAACATATCACAGTTACTGCTGTGTTACTAGGGAGAATAATTTCACTGGTCCCCCACCAGGCAGAAACCATAGATTGTGCCCACTCAGGAGCAATGCACACACATATGTATTTTTAAAAAAAAAAGGTCAAATGCCCCCAGGGAAGTGCAGTTTGTCCCACAAGACACCAAGCACTTATATGCCTCTGTAAATGGAGAAAAAAAAAGCTATGACTTCCGGAAGATGACGAATAAAAACATACATTCATATTAATCCTTAAAAAGGTTCATCATAAATTGTTTTTATTTCGTTCTTAGGCCTCTTGCACATGACCGCGTCCCCTTTGCGGGTCATGAGCAATGGGCATGTGTGCATTTGCTTGCAGACCATCTGACATTGGTGTGTGAGCTCTAATTACCCTGCTAAAGTCCATAGAAAATTACTGTCTGTCCCACAATACAGGGAAGAATAGGACCTGCCCCATTTTTGCATCACGGGTAGTCGGCACATTCACAGCACGGTGATACACAGCTCCTCACGGTGCCATGAACGCTCCACAATAGAAACCAATAGGGCTGCATGGCCAAAGGACATGTTCATTTGCACAAAGGCTAATACATTGAAGAGTGTGATATATATGTGTTTGCTTTAACATGAGATGTCATACAGATCATTTTCTTCACTTGTTTCTCAGATGACAGGAAAAGAAAAAACAGCAACAAATACGATATGGATTGACTGTGGCATACATGCCAGGGAGTGGATATCTCCGGCCTTCTGCTTGTGGTTTGTTGGACATGTAAGAATCAGGATAAGTGATATTTTATAAGGTGTTCAAAAATAGCTCCTCACTAGAAGTTTATTGGAGGCAAAAACATGGATGTGACATAGTATACACTATCATATTCCAATTTTCTTTTAATGATGTTAGATGTATCACAATCATCACCATCATTTTATTTAACACTCTGTTTCTTGCTGTCTAGGCTGTGGGATTCTATGGTACAGACGAGTACATGACAAATCTATTGAAATACACAAACTTCTATATCTTACCAGTGATGAATGTAGATGGATATCACTATACATGGAACACAGTAAGTAGATATACTTACTTAGTATATATATATATACACACACTCACCGGCCACTTTATTAGGTACACCATGCTAATAACGGGTTGGACCCCTTTTTGCCTTCAGAACTGCCTCAATGCTTCGTGCCATAGATTCAACAAGGTGCTGGAAGCATTCCTCAGAGATTTTGGTCCATATTGACATGATGGCATCACACAGTTGCCGCAGATTTGTCGGCTGCACATCCATGATGCGAATCTGAGGAGAAGAAGAAGAAAAGAGACAAGAGAGGACATAGTATAAGGCGAGAGAGTAGGGCGACCAAAGAGCGGGCAGGACACGGACCGGTGAAAAGGGGACAGAGGGCTACCGACGCCTGGGGCCGGTATATTAAAAAGAGAGGTACATACGCACATGCTTAAATAGACAGACTTCAACTCCTCTTTCTTGCTGTTGGTAACACATATCGGGAGTAGTATCCACATAAAAATATAGAGCTTCCTAGTTCTTCCGTTGTCATTTCTATCGCCATTAGCGGTCAGGTGACTTAAAATACGTGTTAAAAACTGCTGCTACGGATGACAAAATTTCACGTGTGTAAAGTCATACCAGGAAATAGTAGTCTAATGCTCACGTGCCCATTGGCCGCCTTCCCCCCCTGCTGTTGGTACTTTCCCCCTTAACGGCCGTGGTGAATATAGCCTACAAGGTTTTTTTTCAGTATGAACATTGTTTCCGATTTGGCACCTCTAGCAATATTTAAAACTCTATCCTTTAACACTGCAATGTTTCCATATGTAAGTAACATCATGCTAGAACATGTTTTTTTCACATTTATATTTGTGAATCCATAAATCTTCTTTTGTGACTCTTCTACTATGGGTTGTCTAAAAATAGCACCCTTTATTCTAGACCACCATATTATAATCCAGAATTATACTAATCCCTTATGTGGCTCAAGTCAGCGCCTTCTCTTGGTATACAGCGCTCAATGTCTACAGTGCATTAATCGGCTTAATTGGTTGTGACACGTCACTATGTCAGAACTGTGTGACAGGTGGTGGTCACACTAACCCAGGGACATGGACCATAGCGTTATTTTCCTGATTTTTATTTTTTAATCATTAACCATTTGGGGCAGTTAATAAATAGAACATCGTGCCCATCGTAATGACGCAAGAACCTGTAGAAAAATGTTTGAATATTAAGTTGAAAGGATTTCCTTCCCTTCAGCATGTATGATCAGAACTTTCCCCTCTCCACATCAACAAGAAACATGATTTGAATCAACTATCAATTTTTTTTTTTTTGTTTTAAAAACGGACAACCAGAACCCAGGCCTAAATAAAAATGTATCCGAAGACTCTTGAAATTCATCCATTAATGTAATTATTATACATGATCTCTGACATTGTATGAATAAATTATTTTTTCGGACTATAAGGAGTCGGCACCATCAAATAATGCCTGCTAAAAATGTTCTAGGTTCATTCATATAAGGGCGCCCTGTTTATACAGGATGAATGACCACATGTGGCAGAACCTGTGCACAGTTCAGGCAGCTGTTGTCTGTAAAGTCCAGTCCTATATAGGCGCACTTTTGATTTCTGAGAAAAAGGATTTTTTGATGCGCCTTATAGTCCAAAAATGATTGTAACTATTTTGCTTATTTACATATTGTCCACTACCAACACAGCCAATTCTTCATGGATTACTCCCAAGAACGTTTTAAATGAACACTTGAGAGGAGGACATGTATAAAGACGGGTGTTTGTGCGCCAGTTTTGATATCCCCCCCCAACCCACCACTGCTCATGTGGCTGGTATGAGAACTTGGCCTCATCATGTTAACTCACTGCAGGAATCGTGGCCTGAATGACTTCAGCTAAGACCTCATCGTATTCATGAGCCTTCCCCGTTACAACACACAATCATGTGTGGAATACGTAAGGGGAAGAAATGAATTTCTAAAGAAGAGACATTGCACATGGATAATAATATATTCTTCTGACCTGCAGTGTGGCACATGAATGTAATATATAATATGCTTTGGTATATAATAAAGGATAATATCCAAACTAGACAAACATATAACCAATCAATGAAAGTACCCAGTCAGGTGCCACGAATACTGTATACTATAGCTAATGCAATCATAGAATATTGAATGAAAATGTTTGTATTTTGATTCTGAAAATTCAGCTTTTTTAGTTGTCATATTCCTTTAATAACGTGTGAACCTACAGTACGCTATGTAGGAGATTTGCGGACAGGAGGCTACAGCCACCGACCGTCGCCATGACGGAGGCGGGGCGCGCGTATGTTTTCTGTAACCTGTCGACGGGTAGAAGGTCAAGGCGGGGGTTTTAGAGGAGAACGAAGAGATAAGCCGAGCTGCTTGAGCCTTAGGCACTAATTCGCTGTGATATGCGGCATGTGATATTAAGATGTGTTGCCAGATCATGAATCTGGTGATTTGTAACGACCCATCAGAGTTCACTTAACTTTTTTTTTTTGTGGTACGGCATCCCCCCAGTTTACATACAATGGTTCCGGAGTTTTGTTCTTAGTTGAATTTTGTATGCAAGTCGAATTTGAATTTGTATTTTCAATATTGTAGATCCGACAAAATATTATGGCCCCAGTGACAATTGGAGTTAAAACATGTTTGTGATGTAATGGGACCAAGGATTCTCAATAAAGGCTCATTCAGACACCTTCCGCTGATCATTGCAGTCTGGGACTTAGAAAAGCATCCAGAGAGCTTCACCACCAGAGGTCTGATGGGCAAGGGGGGTCCGTCTGTAACTAGTTTGTCTGAAGTCGGGTGTCCTTAAGTAGAGGCGCTCGGTCCAACTGAGCCACCGGATACTGCACTAGTGCAGCTGCGATGCAAATGAGTACGTGTCAGTACATTTTTGTGCAGACCTTCTAAGAGCGACCTGTCACCCATAAACAAAGGAAGATAGAAAATAGCCCACACTCACGCTCACTTTTTCTTCTTTTGCTTATGGAATATTCCCATTACAGCAACTTATGTTATTGTTTTATTATAATATGTTTACCAGTTTTCCAATATACGTTTCTGGTATCTATTCCTCAATGGTTTCCTAGATTCTCTGCTTGCTGTCATTCTAATAAAAGCTCTAGTTTTACTTCAGAAATCGACCATTGTCACAACAGGTGCACAGCTCATTAGTTGTCATAGAGAGTAATGCAGAGGTGTGTGATATAACGAGCCGAGCACCTGTGTGACCCCAGGTCAGATTTCTGTGCCCTGAAGTAAACATAGAAGCTTTCTATAGCAGGACAGCAGCAGGAGATCGTAGGAAACCGTGAGAATTGATACAGAAAGTTTTTGGAAAATATAAGTTGGAAGATAACCCTTTAAGTGTTTTAAATTTTCAAATAAAATATCAGAATGCATATCAACTGCATTTGATAATAGGCTTAGGTATAAGCCGAAACGTGTACTGCGTATGTTATTTAAATTGATTAAACACTCAAGCAAAAAAAAAAAACTGAGCGCAGGATTTTACTCGTATCTCCGTCGTACCCCTATTAGCATAATAAACTTCTAGTCTTTACAGAACCCTCTGATAAGCTAGGCAGACACTTATAGCGCTGTACACACGGAAAGGCGGACCGCACTGAAAAGAGGTCGGAAATATGTTCATGAGGGGGCAGAATTAGGAGGTAGTGACTGCCCTTGAAGCCCAGTGGCATCACCTAAAATGGTATCAGAGCGCTAGGATCTTTCTCTGAGCACCTTGTTGCAGTTCCTTAGAACCCTCATGATCGTTTAGTGGCTCTGACATGTCACTGTGTGTCTTATGATGCCTTTCCTTATCAGTCCCATCATTTTATTTTACCCACTGTCCTCACAGTATGAGTGTCATATCAATGGTCTGAATACTTATGACCATGTTGATATTTCAGCTTTCCTTCATGTTAATTAATTAGCAAAACTATCTACATTCACTTCCTTTGCAGTCAAGATGGGCGGCACGAGTTGGACATTTAAGAACTTTTTCAGATCTTTCCATTGGCTGCAATGAAACACAAGAGTGGAAAAGGTTGTTTGTGAATACTTCTAATACACACTGTGGCTTATTTACTAAGGTCCCGTAGCTGCATTTCCGTAGGGTTTCCAACCTTTTTGGGGATTTTGGTGCAATTGGCTACGGCTTGTCATGTGAAAATCGGGTGGTCGGGCCATTGGACCGATCCGATTGGTTCAGACAAGCTTGCGGGATTTTACTTAAAAATATGTGTTGGCAAGCGATAAACTTACATACACCGGTAGGAGGATGGTGAACTCCGGCGGACCTGAGCGGGGAAGAACCATACGGAACGTGCACACTTGTGATCGCGGCAAAGCCGGTTAAGTAATGTGCCCCATTGTCTCAATAACTGCTGCTCACTATGAAAACAAGCAAACTTTTATTCACAAGGAAATGGCAGACTTGTAAGCTGAATAGTGCAACAGATCAATTTTCTGGGCAAACAATTTGCTTATGGGACCTTTCAAAGAGTTTGTTCTGCCAAAAATAAGAATTTGGACTGCCGCAGATGTGACAAAACACCCACTTCAATTTATTTACTCTTTGTAACTTCACAGTGCAGCGCATTTATTGGGGGAAACTCCTCTACACGTTGTACAATATCCCCAGCTGACTATTGCATACAGTTTGTGTCCAAGTTAACTCCTTTCACACTCCTTGTTCAGTGGTAGAGAACCCGTCATGAGCGTTGGGCCCAAAACAGACCAACTGTTATTCAGACACCTCACATGTAGCACACTGATGTCCTTCTGTTTTCTGGGGGATTTGCCATTACATGTAACAGCTCTTGTAAAGCTGTATCCAGAATGGAAGAGAAGCTGTCCTGTCCTGAAATTTTTGCCCCTGTGGCCGGCATCTGTCTGTAATTTCATAAATGAGATCTATGGTCCCGCACTATCGGCCTGATATTCCTGTTTGATGATTGTATCAACAGACCTCCACAGGGAGTGAAAACTCATCACATTACTACAATAATAATTAGATGATCAACTTTATGCGTTTGATAATAGCTCAATCATCCTCTCTGACTGCTACTTTTGTATGGAAATATTCTCACATAGAATCTTTGTGTGTGGGGGATGGACAAGGGCTTAAACTCATATTTTTATTTATTCTTCTTCGTGAGGGTCTTGCTGTGTCATTGAAGAGATCTCAATGCACCAGTGCTCTGGGTGCTGTAAAGTGCAGCTACAATCCTGGAATTAAATGTATTTTCCATAGTCCTGCTGCTACTAGCAACAGCACGAAGATATGGCTAATTATGTCTCCAGTGCTTTCTCTCTATACTATCTCTGCAGCTTTGTATGTCAAAACGGTTAAAGATTTCCGTTAAAAGTAAGACATGAATGACAGACACATGCTTATTTCCAGTGAACAAATATTACAAGTCAACATGCTCTGTCCTTTTTGTCCTTGGATATTCTTGAAAACTATATCTGACATATACATGTCTCCTTTCATGACTTCATGAAATTTAATTCCTAGTGATTGGTGCTTGTAATTCCACATGAGTTACCTGTATCCTTGTGTCAGTTTTTAGCTACACTTGCCATGATAAAATGGTTTAACACTCCTACAGCCTTTTGTTCTTCAAAGAACCTGTCATCAGCAATTGATCTAATATAACCACTACTATGAATATTGTCAGCAATATATAAAATATAGTTTATAGCTTTAGTATTATAGCAATATTTTTTTGTTTTTTCTCATGGGTCCAGTGTGATGGCATCATCCAGAAAATCAACTTTGAGAGTGAATTTACAATTGGGAATCAAGGTGGAGAGTTCTAACGCCTCCTCCTCTGTGATGGACATATTGCATCGGACTTGTCAGAAGAACTGTTAGTCAACACTGGTTAGTGAAGGGGGCTTTCTGAGGAAGAGATCTTGACTTCATGTTAGAACGGCGCGCCTCCATTGACTTTACAACAATTTACTCTCTCTCAAAGTTGATTTTGTTTGGATGATTCCACCACATGGGTCATGAAAGTAACACAAATCTGTAATGGTGTTTTAAAGCTGCTTGGCACATACTGATCATGGTTGATTAGGTCATTTCTGATTACGGTCCAATTTTTAAAATCAGTTAGTGTTCCAGATCATAGGCTTCACCAACATTCCACAATCTGAGTTCTTCTAAACAAATGACTGGTGTCAGCATGTGGACACTGCACTTAAAGTTTACCTGAAGATTCAACCCATTTTCTAGCTGTACGGCATGGGAGGCAGATCTACCAACATTTTAGGTTTTAGACCTTAACGTATTCACATCGTCCTAAGAATGAAACCTATTTTTACTATTTGTATTGGGTTTTCCCTATTGAGAATCAGGCGTTTGCTCGGTAATATATAATTTTATAAAATATTGTAGTAAGTTAGCCATCATAAGGTTTTGTAGTTATACTCATTTGTTGTGATTTAGCTTTTTTAAGGCTCTATTATCAAAGTTTGCATTCTTTGCATCATTATAGTGAAAGGGGGTAATCAAAAGTGGTTTTACTAACTTAACTACCAACTGGTGTAGAGTAGGGGGTATTAGAGGTTACATAACGTTGTTGTTGTACAACTGTCACTTGACATAATGCTAACGCCTGTGTAACCTCTCTATAGATACGAAGTCCTCAGAAAAGGCTTATTACCAAAACGCAATTTCTTATTTGATCGAACAAGAAAGTACCACCTCGTGTTTGGACATCTCTGTTAAGAAGTTGCAACTTATATTGCACCTTATTACTGCATGTAACTGGAAAATTAATGTTACCAGTCCACTTCAAACCTGAGTCCTGTCACGCAGCTTTACCAAGTTTTTTTCCTTAGTAAGTACACAAAGATAAGTCGGTGGATAAAGACAATCCATACTCTACAGTTGGCATCCTATAACAACACAGATGTCAAGTTGTCCCCATAGACGCCAATTACGGCGCGGCAACTGTTCGGCCCGCACCCGCAAAAAGATAGAGCAATGCTCCCCCTATCTTTTGCGTGTGTGCGGCCGTAGGCGCCGCTATCTCCCCCTGTGGAGGAGGAGAGGGCCGGCCTCCTCCTCTTCTCCAGCACGACCACGGCGTTAGGTCCCGGCACGTGCGGGCATACGCCCGCACCGGTGGACGTGTACCCTAACAATGTTTATCTTGTTGTTTATTTTTATCTGCTGTCTAGGAAGAGAGGTGATACAACTTGTTAGGCATATCGCAGCAAACACCCCACCGGGTAACACCGCAATTGTGCTGGCTGGCCTCCTTGGTTACCCACAATCTTGTACATAACCTAGGGACTGCTTATGGCAATATTTTGTACATAATCTGTACTTAGAATTCTTTTTAATAAAATACTTTTTATAATTGACATCTTATTTCTATGTGAGGAAATAATTCCTCATAATTTGTAATTTTCAGATTTATCGCAATCCACAACACAGCTCCTCCGTGGAACGTGAAATATTAATTTCATAATCATTCAAGGTGGCAAGACTAAGTGATGATTTAAAAGTGTTGCATTTAGCTCAAGCTACAATTATATAAGGTTGTCCAGCGGTTTTGATACTGCAATTTATTAACATATGAAATGTTTACTATTTTATTAAACGGGTATCAAGAATTCCCGAATACCGATAAAACCATTTTATTGCAAATCTTCATTGGAGGAGCGACCTCGCAAAAGCACATGAGAACATACCTACTGACTGAGATTCCTTAGCCTGATACAATCTCAATAAGGATTGAATTTTTACATAATTTCGGATGGTGGGTACCTTCCTATTTCTGCTGAGTCTCTAACCTCTGACTTGTTTACCAGCACATGGACTGTGGATGTGTGTAGGTGAATAAATGTGACCCACCTAAGTTTCCCCCCACTTTCCCCCCACCATCCGTACATAGCCTAATAAGCTAGCTAGTTGTTACCTAACAAAGCCGGTTTCCAGCTTCAAAGGCCTCTCAGCCAACTTGTCTACATATCCCACTCCCCCAATTCTCAAACAGACAAGATCCAAAAACTCTTGAACCCATAGGTTAAATGGGAAAGTTTGGAGTTATGGTCCATCTCACCCAAGAACAATACATTTTTGGATTATCTTCAGGAGATCACAAGGTCCAATGCTGGGACTCTATCACCCTTGGGTTTAGTATCATGCGATCCCAGGATTCCCCCGGACCAATGATACCAGAACCATCACCCTACAACTTCCTCCTTGAGAAGCTATGGCTTCTCCATGGCTCTGTTTAGTACCAGGTCGATGGAAACTGAACACCCCTTCTGTTTGGTGGGCAGAGGTGTGACTGCACCTGATCAGGCAACTCTAAGGCCGCATTGTCTTTTGTCTGGGAACCATTGAACATCAAACATGAAGAAGATCTTCAGGGTGGCTCAGGTTCCATTAGGCCACAACAAGGTAGCAACTTACTGAACTGCTGTTACTTGGGTAGTCTACCTACCGGGGTATTTTTTGTACTCTGTGTAACTGTATATATCTGTACTTGTAATCTATTTTTGTCTAGTGGCCCTTAATGCATATTAATATAAACATCTAATCTGTGTTTTGTCTCTCTTATCTCGACCAATCCCAAATCCGAATCTTGCATCTACATGCGAACACCGCCGGGTTGGTCCTCCCCCTATATAATCCCGTTACGGACTGGTTTAATATAAATGAGAACTGGTGGCAGCTCAAGGGTGAAAGATTCTGTCTCACTGCGGCGAGTGAGAGGGATCTATTGCCATTCAGGGCTTTGTGATTTATGTTGTGCCAATCCGGAATTTGTGTTGACAATTTGAAATCACTTCCTGCACCTCCTCAGAACCAGCACGTTTCTGGAAGTGTCTATAAAGGTATACTGCCATACCTTTCCAGGGTCCGAAACATCACGGTTTCCTTCACATAAGGTGAGCTGAACCCTATGTTTGCTGCAGTTGTTACTAAGAGCCATCCTAATTTTAGCACATGCACAAGAGCTTGCTGACATCACAGCTAAGACGAAAAGCGGGCTGCACACAATGTGCAATAAGTGACGAGGCATGCCCAAAAGTAAGCGAGCGGCGAAGCATGTAGGGGTTCGGTGACTCAGCCTCACGCCCTAGGCTCATTTACATATTTATATAAGTTTATTTTCTCCTTCTGCTTTTCTGCGACCCCTTAAAATGTGAAAAAAGACTGCCACGCAACCCCCCTGCTCTTCATAAGTGTTTAAAATATATTCCAAATATAGATACAGGTTTACAAGACACACACCACTTTCTACTGCTCTAGATGATTCTCTATTGATCCCTCATTCTCTTCACAGTGCTTTTTTGGGCGATAATTTGGCATCATTTAATCTCTTCTTATCCATTGTTCATTTTGGTCGATCTACCCCTTCCTTAGGCCAAATACTTTTTATATCGAGTGGTGGTTAGCTCTGGTTTACTGCTTTTTGGTTCATCACATGTAATAAATCTTTTTCGCCAGGACCAGTGATATAGTTTCTAACCACGTACTGACCGGCCAACCTGGTTCTTCAGAATAATCACCTCCTCATCCTCTGTGCGAGAGTCTGTAATGAATTAATATTGTCATAAAAATTAAGATTTGTAAATGGTCCCTTCCATACGTCGTTAAGGGCTATTGCACATGAATCACACATGACATTTTGAGTCTATATACAGAAACCAAAATAGAGATGTATGAATCCATACATCATTTTTTTATAGTTGGTTGTTTCCTTTTGCTGACGCCAAAGCTGCGTCCAATACCTCATGTGTGATTCCATTCAAATTTATGTATAAAATCTGCAAAACAGTGTAGTTATTCAGGCTTAGGGTATTTTCGCAGCAGCATCAAAGCATTTTAAACACAAGTAACAGGCACAGTAGCAATGCTTTTATAATATTTATGTGTATACATACATACCACCATATGTATGGCTTGTAATCCCACATCATGTCTTAGGCTTTCTTTGAAAGCCATGCTTGATTTTAAGGGGGCTGCTTAACAGGATACTAAGAGTAATGTTTTCCTGTTCCATCCGGAATATGAATTGCATATTCCACGTCCTAACATCAAAGAAGTACTATTGCCCTTGTCCCTCTACTTGCTTCTTCTGCCCACTACGTAAGCAGTAATTTTTCCTGTAGGTCAGAATCTTCCGCTTTACTTTCCCAGAAAAGTCATTTTTTACTAGTAGTAATTATGTTGTTTTTTAATTGGTGCGGCCTGATTTAACCCAGGTGTTCATTATATCTCCAATCCGAAGGCAAATGATTAACTATCTGGTAGTATTTATTACACTTTTAATTTTCCTCTGGAACCAGACTTCCCTGAACATATACAAATAGATAAAGAAGTTCACTTCTAGTAAATGCCTCTTTAGTAGAGGAGTGAAACTAAGCTGAAGGACTCTGCCATACATAGTAACGTGATAAGCGTACAACTTATAGTTGGTTGCGACCTATGGCATGGTGTGCCAAATGTGAACAAAAGCCTCCTCTTTTGGCACCGGCATTCAACCCCAGCACAGAGTTCACCAGACAGCTCAAGCTCCGATGGGGGCACCCCCAGTATGTCAGTGTACTTGGTTTACAATCCTCAATCCTGTGGTAGTATCCTTTAACCTGCCATCTCCGCACTTTTCCAATAATAAGTCGTTTTTTGTAGTATTTGGGCCTCGTCTATTAAAGTTTCGCCACAGACCGATTATACTATGTAGGAAGGAGTTTTTATATTTGACCCAATATCCTCCTAACTGTAGTATGTAATTGTCTTTACTTAGGTGTCTTGTGAGAACACCCAGGATCTTACGATCAGCAAACTCACATGATACTGGTTGGTCCAACGGATGCTCGGCCTCTGTATTATGACAATATCAACTCCTAAAGATGTAAGTCCCTCATTTTTAGTCATTATTTAGTGGAAATGTTGTCAATCAATACAATATGAGAACTGTGTAGCCCCCAGATCTTTATACAGTGCAACCAAATAGTTGGCCTCTACCTAATAAAAACTAACCGTAGTATTATAACGCTCTTATTATTAAATGTAGTCAGGCTCAATTCACTTTTACCGCTTTAACACCACCTTTGACAAACTCAAGGGGCTAAAATGACAATGATCATTGCCAAACAAATGCCATAATTATTAGTTGCCATAGAGTATTTGTATTAAATTACTAGATCTACTACTGGCTTGAACAATGGTGGAGTCACATCCTGGTATGTTTGAAAAAATTAACATTGGAAGTTCTTTTGAAAGCGACCTCCTCTCTTGTTCTATGATGTAGGTTACAGTGAGCTTCATATCCGGACCTTGTAAACTGCACAGAATATTTTCCAATAGTGTTTGGCCCAGATGTATCTTCTCTTATCACTTTTGATCTCAAAGTCCCAAATCAAATGACTGATTGCATTACAAATGTTGAATGACAGTGACCCTTTAATGGAACTTATCATGTGTTCCTTTATGATATCTGAATTTGTTATGTCTCCTCGCCTGTGTTTTATCTTGCTGCTTCCACTCTGTATTCTCTGTAAGCTTAGTCTGTGGAGACGTGTGTCCATTAATACAGTTAACTGTCACAAAATATAAAAAAAACGAATTTAATGCACATATCTTCAGGACACCAAAACATATCACATTACTGCTGTGTTAACCTCGGGGATGATAGTTGGGTCCACTCAGGGCTATGGACCAGATTGTATTTAAAAAAGGTCAAATGCCCCCAGGAAGTGCAGTTTGTCCCACAGACACCACACTTATATGCCTCTGACATGTGAGAAAAAAACGCTATGACTTCCGGAAGATGACCAATAAAAACATAATTCATATTAATCCTTAAAAAGGTTCATCATAAATTGTTTTTATTTCGTTCTTGGCCTCATCCACTGACCGCTCCCCTTTGTCGGGTCTGAGCAATGGGCATGTGTGCATTGCTTGCAGACCATCTGAACATTGGTGTGTGAGCTCTATTACCCCTGCGAAGTCCATAGAAATTACTGTCCGTCCCACAATACAGGCAGAATAGACCTCCCTAATTTTTTGGTCACGGTGTCGCACATTCACGCAACGGTGAACACACTCCTCCCGTGCCATGACACGCTGCACAATAAATCATAGGCTGCTAGCTGCTGTTTGTTAGGCTAGCTCATGGCCAAAGGACATGTTCTTTGCACAAGGGCTAATACATGTGAATAGTGTGTATAGGTATAGTGTTTGCTTTCACATGAGATGTCTACAGATAATTTTTCCTTCATTGTTTCTCATGAGTACAGGAAAAGAAAAAACTCGACAATACGATATGGATTGACTGTGGCATACTGCCAGGGAGGGATAATCTCCAGCTTCTGCTTGGGTTTGTTGGACATGGAAGAATCATTCAGGATAAGTGATTTTTATAATGTGTTCAAAATAGCCTCACTAGAAGTTTATTGTGGGCAAAACAGGATGTGACATAGTATACAACGATCACTATCTATGTCCAATTTCTTTTATGTGTAGGATGTATCCACAATCGTCACCTCTTTATTTAACCTGTCTCTTGCTGTCTAGGCCTGTGGGCTTCTATGGTACGACGACGTACATGACAGAATCTATATGAAATACACAAACTTTATATCTACCAGTGATTGAATGTAGATGGATATCACATAACCAGGGAACAAGTAAGTAGAATATACTTACTTAGTATATATACCCAAATATAAGTAGATATACACAATATCCACCCTTACAGGTACTAAAAATTAGATTTTTATTTATCGGTTTCTATTCTTCCGAGTAAGTTTGAAGAGTGGATAACTCCGATCTGTGAAGCATCCATAGCATAATTCTTATGTTCACATAGAAGGGGAGACTCTACTGTTCAATATGACACCAGATGTGTTTCTAGGTACCAGGGTTCAGGAGATATAGGCGTTTGAAGTTGGCCACTGTCATGATGTTTATAAAGGTCCTTTCTGCATGAGGCATGTGCAAATAGGACATTTATAGTCGTATGGCAGTCGTGAAGAGATTGATGAGGGGAGGCTGCTGCTGGACATTTTATTAGTGTTCCCAGAATTATCAGTTTAGAGCTATTTGTGAGTCTTTTTGCGAAAAGAGCAAGATAGATCTGCAGGTTCTTGACTATAAAATGAGGTTTATGAAATGTGTTGTATTTGACAGAATCGAATGTGGAGGAAAAACCGATCTAAGCATGGAAACAACAAATGCTATGGGACTGACCTTAATCGGAACTTTGATGCTGGGTGGTGCGGTATGTTATTTTCTTACATGGTATTTTGTTGTTTTTAGGTAAAACATGGCATGCTAATTGCAGTATTTTTATCTGTTTATAAGGCCAGATACCTTTTCCTGAATTTTTTCTTGTTCCAGACTATCCCCCTCCGATTTGCAAATCCCTTCTTTAATGACATAGAAGCCCTTTTTTCCAAGCTTATCTGGTCATCTTCAGTTCCTTGGGTGTCCAGGTACTAGAAAAAAAATGGCAGGGCCTGTTAAATTTAAGCTGTTGCCACCTGGATTTTGGATTGCTTTAGGCATCCTCTTGCCAAGTCCTTGGCTAGAGCAAGCTCTGTCGGAAGTTCCGCTGTCCGATCTGCCGTGGTTGCCCCCTTTAACGTACAAGGCCCTCAAAACCCCCTATGTTATGTCTCAAACACTGTTGACTGTTAGATTGCTGAAGTGGAAGTGCCCCCCTCTGTTGGTGAGTGGTTTCCTGAGGACTCCCGAATTCAGAGAATGGAGGAATTAACTGCTGAGCTGCATGGCACCTGTGTCCTCCACCATGACTGCTGGATGCCTTGGATCATTTTCCAGCAATGCTCCGAGCTTAGATCTGTGGCATAAAAGGGTATTCTCATCTGGGCACTCACATTCAGTTTCACTAATCTTCCATATATAAACATTTCTTCAATTAGATGTTATTAAAAAAAATGTTCCTATGTGAAGATAATTTCTCATAAATGTAGTCATGTTGTCCCTTAGAAACGAGATGGCTTCCTAGGATATGACCACGTCATACTCTAGCAGCGGTGGCCAGACATGAGCTATAGAGTCCTGTCTGACCTCCTGGATTCAGCGATCATTACCATAGGACGGCTGTGCGACATGCAGTAACTCCCGGACATTTCATATACAAAAACTTATTGTTTCTTTGTGCAATCTCTCAGGCAGAGGTGGTCGTATCCGGGAAACTATCTAGTTTCAAAGGGATAATATGACTACATTTATGAGAAATTATCTTCACACAGGAACATTTTTTTTAATAACATCTAATTGAAAAAATGTTTATATATGGCAGATTTATCAAACTGAATGTGACTGCCCAGACGAGAATACCCCTCTAAGTGCTTTTCCTGCTCCCTACTGGAGTGCATTCAGATGAGGTTCTTGACCTGTCCCTTTTTTCCCCATCTTTATCTTATTCCCTAATAACGTCTTTTTGTATTATATCTACCTCTCTTATCCTTCTGTGGTCATGTCATTCTTTTCCTCTTATTTGTAATTGCTATCTCTCTTTGCTTACAGTTTGAAGTAACCCGTAGGGTCACCCTGTTACATGGGCCGCAGCCTTGTCCCTGTTGGCACTTTGCTGCCTTCTGATTCTATACTCCGCTGCCTTCTATTCCCCTTTCATGTGGATATTGCTTATGGTTTCATTATTACACTGGTAGTCTCAACATCCTCCACTCTCCCCTTTATTCTGTTAAGGCTCATGCGCTAGGTTGGGAAGTGCAAATAAAAACATCCCGGGTTCCTTCTTCATACCTTCTCAGGAGGACCTCCTTCCCTGCTTGATTTTTCATTGTCTGCTTACCCCTTTCTTTCTGTTTTTGTCTCTTTTCTCTTTTTATTCACGGGGTTTTACCTATATATTTATTGGATTTCATGATTCTTTGCCTGTATATAACAATACTATATGTTAACATGTTATTATACTGAATGTAGATGTCTATGGCAACATCCTTCATTTTGTTCACTGGATAATTTGCTAATGGCACATCCCTGTTTTGTCATTATCCGTCTCTATGTGCAATGAAATTTGTGAATGATAAAATAATAAATCAACTGCTATCACTGCAAATCCAGCACCATTGCTCTGGTGATACCTGCTAAAACTTATAGTTATTATACTTTTGGACAACTCCTTTTAAGAGAATATGTTTCCTTCATTATGCTGCCCTGACCGAATATCTAAATGTCACAGTGTAGTCAGTGCTTACAGAGATGAGCTTAATGATTTGTATATGTGGGTACCATCCACCTCAGAGGCTGGAAGGTGGGGGAAAGCAGTGTAAATCTAGAATTCAGGTTTATTAGTGAACATATAAGTGCGTACCATGTTGCCAAAAACTACCTTGTTGACTATAAGTGAAAGCCTACCAAAATCAGTGTACCTGTCACCACTTATTGATGTCCCGGGCCTACCCCTCCAACCAATGAATTCAATGAATTTTCTGACACATTAATTATTTATTATGCCAACGATTATATACATAACTGATCATCCATAATGTGTAATACTACATTATTCCCTAGGACCGGGTGCCTCCAGTAATCCTTGCCATGACACATACTGCGGACCCTACCCAGAATCGGAACCAGAGGTGGCGGCAGTTGTGAGCTTTATCAAGCAGCACAAAGATACCATAAAAGGCTATATAACTATCCATTCTTACTCCCAGATGGTGCTCTTTCCATACTCCTATACGACAGAGAAATCAAAAGATCATGATGAACTGGTAAGAAACAATGGAAAAAAACTGTCTAAAAGTACCTTGCATCCTATTTATCAAGTGTTTTTTGATGAACATTCTTGATAGCATGATATACTGTATAGATATACTGTCGATAAAGTAATAATCTAAATAAATCACAAATACATTTTAATGCAATAGACATGTGTTCACGATCCTAAATAACAAAAAAATATTTTGTTAGTATAAGCTTATTTTTCGTTTGCAGTTACGACTTGCAAATAAAGTAGCTGATGGAATAAGGTTAAAAAACAGAAGCCGGTATGCATCAGGTCCAGGAGCAGACACCATTTGTAAGTAATTCTAATTTCACATAAAATAATTGTATAGGTTCTGATTTACTCAATTGGAAAGCTATATCAAGACTAGGATCTGAACTCTGCACCAGCCTGTGTCTCAGGGAAGGGAGGGGGATGGTGTAGAGGATTGGAAGAATGCATTGAGAAGACTGAGACATAGGCTGTTGCTCATGCACCACACACTCTCCCGGGACTCATACACTGCTAGCAGGGAGCCAGGTAATGTAAAATGAAGTTTTATAAAGTAGTGTCAGTATTCAGAATGCTGACAAAGGCATTTTTAAATCAGCATAGTATATTGGAACCTGTCACCAGCTAAAATTGACATTTCTGGTGGCTTTAAATGATCGTTGCTACCAGATGATTTAAAGGGAAAACCTGCGATCGGTGCCAGCAAAACTTTCAGGTTTGGCGGAGTTCCAGGTTCCATTCATCCCTAATCAAGACGCAATTCCTATATAAGTGGGGGTGAGTTTTAAGGTTTTGGTTCAGCCGAGACTGGGTCCGCTCATCCCTTATCAAGACGCAATTATTGTCACAAGTTCAGGAATCATCAGTTATGTTGCAGGTTATTACATAATTGTGTGCCAGGCGTAGACAAAGACTCTAACTATTTCTGTACAACATGTATCAGCGCTTTATAAATTCCCTCCACTGACCACTAGGAACCTCACTTCTGTGCAATGCAAACCCAAATCATAACCACCTCCTGAACAGTGCCCTTTGTAATTACAAAGGGAATCGTTTCAAGTAACCAACCACCCATCTCCACTCCGCTTTTAACCTGAAATTTTGGATTAAAACGGGCGAGGGGGCAAAAATAAGAGGTGGGCCATTCATTCAGGGTGGGGCTATGTGAATCAGCCTAGAGCTGACTCCTATCCTTCACCAGAAAGAGCTGGCTCCATTGTGAACGACCCATCATTAGGACAGACTGTGAGAAGAGAGACACAGAGAAAGTGAAAGCTGTGTGTTATCTGCAGCATGGGCAGCATGGTGAGATCAGGGACATAAACATGTAGAGACATGTTTAATGCATGAGATTTATTAAAAAGTGGCCAACCCATTTAAAGGAGTTTTCCAGTTATAGTGGAAAACCTCCTGAGAGCCAGAGTGGGGACACTTAGCTCCAGTATTTACCTAATTTTACCACCTTTTAATTAATTAATCATTCATCATAAATCCAAGGAGGTGTACTTTATTTTACTCATGTTACTCATAACTGTATTGTTTATATATAAGTGGCCTAATGGTCTATTTCTGTTGCAGATCTGGCTCCAGGAGGATCTGATGACTGGGCATATGATCTGGGCATCAAGTATTCTTTTACTATTGAACTTCGTGATAAAGGGACTTATGGATTTTTACTTCCTCCTTCTTTGATAAAACCAACATGCAGTGAAGCACTGACTGCAATCAAAATCATATCTGCACATATCGTGAAAAATTTGTAGTTCAATCACAAAGTGAAGAAACAAACAAATTTTCTTTGCTTTGGTTATAGTATTACAAACCAGTACATTTTATACATGTAACAATGGCCACCTGCCCTTTGTGTATACGTCTTACAGTAATAAAGAACTTACAATATCACCCAAGTGTCTCCTAATACCTTTTATGCTGCATGGCATTGTGTTACCCAATTCTATTGTTAACTCTTTCCGTGCTGTAGACCAACAGTGATGTAAATATTAATCAGTTCACTGACCAGCAGGGATGCCGGACCCACCTTGGATGTAACCAAGTATCAGAGGCTGCTGGGGTGTGGAGTAGCCTTAGTCTTGGTACTCAATCAGGGTACTCCATGTGCCATTAGCCTCTGAAATAAATTTGCATAAACAAAAGATAAAGTTTTTAGTTAGTTAGGGGCAGCGGCGTTGCTGCGGTGGTACGGACCTCAATGCATATGTATTGCACTTTTAGTAATGCACCAAGAAAAGTCCAGCACACAGCCCCCCAATAATGTCCCCCACACACCCCCCCCCCCACACCCCACCACCCAGCCCCCCCCAGTAATGTGCCTACACATCCTCCTAGTAATGTCCTCACACAGCCCCCCATTAATGTCCCCCACACAGCCCCCCCATTAATGCCCCCCCAGAAATGTGCACACACAGCCCCCCAGTAATGTCCCCCACATGGCCCCCCTGTAATGCCCGCCACACAGCCCCACAGTAGTATTCCTACACATCCCCCCAGTAATGTCCTCACAGCCCCCCAGTAGTGTGCTTACACATCCCCCCAGTAATGCCCTCACACAGCCCCTCAGTATTGTGCCTACACATCCCCCAGTAATGTCCTGACACCTCCCTCCAGTAATGTCCTCACATACTTACCCAATAATGTCCCCCACACAGTCCCCCCGTAATGTCCCCCCACAACTCACTGGTGCAGCTCTGGGCACAGGCCTCCCCTGCAGGTCATGTGACACTTGACATCATCACAGGTCCTGCAGCTTTAGGATAGTAGTACTCTCCCAAGGTGTAGACCTGCAGGGAAAAGCAGTGTGGCTAGTGCACACTTTTTCATCACAAGATCATGATGATAGTGGGGAGGAATGCACGGGCAGCGGGACCTGCTGATCCGGGGAGATCCAAAGCCCTGGCCAAAAGATGTGGGGTACAAGACCCGAATCTTTGACCTAGCAACGCCCTTGGTTAGGGGTAAAAGATTAGATAAAGGCAGTGTATGGCTTAAAATAGAGAAAGTGCAGTTTATTCCTGAAGATAGGTTCCCTTTAATGTGACTCCCTTCCCCTGAATTAGCCCCTTCTGACATCTGTTAGATCCTCCGATTTATAATATCATTGCACATGACAAAGCTGCTTTTGGCTAAGGTGTCTTCCACACACAAGATGCAGGCTGTAAGACCCTACTGTTATGGTGGGTGACAAAACCAGACCCTGAGTGGGATAGAACATTTTGAACAACAATTTAGAGTTTCCTGTTAGGCCGACGTAGCAGAGAATTGGAACAAGAGGACATTAGTCTTATCTTTGGTATGTGAAGAGCCGTGTAAGGTCTCTATAGACTCTATAGTCCACCCTTCATCTCCCCCCCCCCCCCCATCCATCTAGTGGGGGCATGTTTGCCAGATTACATTGTAGTCCAATACTTTGATTTGGTTTTCGTTCACTACATTGGATCTCTTTATTCCTTGTTCCCCCGAAAGGATCTGTGTTCGTCGTCTTGTGAACCTGACCAGGATAATAATCTGTGCGTGTACCTACAGATGTTTTAGGTAAACTGGATGTTTTTTTTCATTTTTTTTTACCAATGGCATGGTGTTCCAGTGAATTCCTGAGGTGTACTGAGATGCATAGTTTCCATCTTTACTGAATACGGACTGGAGAATGCCGACATCTACATTTGTAGCTTTCCTTCTTTTGTGTTTATTCTTTGGTATAGTCATCCTAGGTGTAGAGACAGGAAATATAGTGGGCACTGCTCCCTTTGTTATATAGTTTATAAGTCAACATTGCTCGTAGGAGTCAGCTGCGAAATGCTGAGAACATATGCAATTCATTACGGTTTTGGTTCCTTCCAAAACAGTTTGTGAAAACAAATCTCTGTTGAAAATCTTGCTTGGCATATTATGATGGCATATTACTGGATTGCATCACTCAACGGTGCCTATCACAGATGTCAGACATGTTATCACATGAAAAAGAAACAAAATATGTACCTTACACCACATTATAATGGAGAAAGAGTTAAGGGAAATGAAAATACTCAGCTATGTGATCCATAAAAGGCCAACCTGGTAATTAATAACAAGATGTGATAATACAGATCAAGAGAATAACTGCAAGATACTAATGTGTTTTTCATATGATTTCATGTGCCTTAGGCCTTGTGAAGACGAAAATATGGTGGGCAGTGATACGGCCACACAATTTGTCTCACCGCATCGTGAATGAGCCAGGCAACTGATACGCCCTTGTATTTTGCCGTTTTTACTGCTCACTCCTCCTCCACCTAGCTGTATGCTTGTCCGAGCATCCGTTCATGTGCATGAGGCCCTACTGATAAAGCACAAGAGGAACAGCTGATATGGTATAGCATGTGGAGCCATGACGATACATGAGATGACACACTGACTGACCAGCCACAGATCCAATAGCAACAAGGCATTGATCCAGACTAAGGCCCCCTGCACATGAACATACTCGGTCAGTGGAAATGGACCCCATGGACCAAGCACAGTTCATAGACGGGAGTCCTTGTATCATAGTGATATATAATACAAGGACTCCTTATCTTTTAGCATCGCCGTGCTGCTGTTATTATTTCTGTTACATTACTAGCCACCGTGTATGATGTCCAGATTATTAGGCACAGGATGTGACACCCACATTATAAGGCATGGGGCATAACATTCAAATTATTATTCATGTGATATCATAGCCCCAACACATGGTTACATAACATCTGTATTACACTGTGTTATAGAAATAAGAGCTTGAATAAGCGATCAGAGCCAACCTGTAAAAGTAAATAAGAATAATTAAAACAGTAAAAATAGAATAAAAATTAGTAAAAAGAATTAAATAAATAAAGTGAAAGTCCCCTAAACACCAACATTCTCTACACATACCTAATAAAGTACAAAAACACCAAAACCCCCTCACATATTTGGTATCGTGCGTCTGTACCAACATAAATCAGTAACAATATTGGACCCACTCGGTGAACGCTGTAAAAACATAACCCAAAAAACTTGCCAAAAATGTACATTCTTCATAATATCCATTGACAAAAATGTTCCAAAAATTGATCAAAAATGTGCACCAAAATCGTACCACTGAAAAGGACAACTCAACACCTAAAAATTACCGTATATACTCGTGTATAAGCAGGTTTTTTTTAGAACAAAAAAAATGTGTTGAAAAACCCCACCTCGGCTTGTACACGAGTCAATGAAAAAAAAACCTGACATACTCACCTTCCAGCATTCCTGATGCTTGCCGCGGCTCCCAACTGCTCCTGTCCCCGCACTTCTGCCGGCCGGTGCACACTTTGATGTCATCAGCGGCGACACCACCCCATCATAGTGTGCGCTGGCTGGCAGAACGCATGGCCGTGTCTCTGGCAGCTATTACAGCAGAGAGAAGAAAGAAGGGGAGCCGCGCCGAGCATCAGGGAGCGCCAGAAGGTGAGCATGTCAGTTTATTTTTTTATGTGCTGGCCAAACTGGGGGTGGCAGGCTGTATACTAAAAGGGGATGGCTATATACTAAAGGGGGCAGGCTGGCTGTATGCTTAAGGGAGCTGGCTGGCTATATACTAAAAGAGGATGGCTATATACTACTGGGGGCTTGCTTGCTATATACTACAGGGGGCTGGCTGTATACTAAAGGGGGCTGGCTGTATACTACAGAGGGTTGGCTGGCTGTATTCTCAAGGGGATTGGCTGGCTATATATTAAAGTGGGCTGGCTATATACTACAGGGGGATGGCTGTATACTACAGGAGGTGGGTGGCTATATACTAAAGGGAGATGGATGGCTATATACTACAGGGGGCTGGTTGTATACTAAAGAGGCTGGCTGTGTACTAAAGGGGGCTGGATGACTGTATACTAAAGAGGGCTGGCTGGCTGTACACTATAGAGGGTTGGCTGACTGTATACTACAGAGGGTTAACTGGCTGTATACTAAATGAGGCTGGCTGGCTGTCTACTAAAGGGGGCTGGCTGTATACTACAGAGGATTTGCTGGCTGTATACTAAAGGGGGCTGGCTGGCTATATACTACAAGGGGCTGGCTGTTTTCTAAAGGGGGCTGGCTGGTTAAATACTAAAGGGGCTGGCTGGCTATATACTAAAGGGCGATGGCTATATACTAAAGTGGGCTGGCTATATACTACAGGGGGCTGGCTGTATGCTACAGATGGTTGGCTGGCTGTATACTAAAGGGGGTTGGCTATATACTAAAGGGGGTTGGCTATATACTACAGGAGGTGGGTGGCTATATACTAAAGGGAGATGGATGGCTATATACTATAGGGGACTGGCTGGCTGTATACTAAAGGGGACTGGCTGGCTGTATAGTAAAGGAGGCTGGCTGTATAGTAAAGGAGGCTGGCTGTGTACTAAAGGGGGCTGGCTGTATACTACAGAGATTTTCTCTATATTAGTTTTTCTTCAGTAAAGTTGTAAAAATAAAAGCAAACAGCGTCAAACACCTCGCCCGACCCAGGTTTTGCCTCTTCAGGCTTCTTCTGGGGTCTCATACGCTGTATGCTTTTATTGAAACGCGCGATTTTAACTTATATTTTGTAAGTATATACAATAAAAATTCTTCCTTTACCCTGGAAGTCTGCACTATATTTCCATACATTTCCCGACAAAGGACCTGCAGTATACCACGGGCACAGAGGTGATACGAGGACTGCAATTAAATCCAGTGGAAGGAAACTAAGAGAGAAGCAGCGAACCTGGGAGATCTTCTATTTTTAACCTGTGGACAGGTGGTGAGACCACTTATTGTGACTGAATAATTATTTTTAAGGAGTTGAGCACTGACATTGCCTGACTGTGTGTTTTGGTGGTATTGTGGGAGATTCCAGAGTCAGTAGCTCCTCTGATCTTGTTTTTTGGCTTCCGAAAGTCAAAACTTTGTACTATACCACTAAAATTAAGTATTTGTAAAGGGCATCTCATGTCACAGAAAATAAGCCCTTATTTGTCCATTGTTGATAGTGTACATTTTTTGAAAAACACAGTCATTTAGCCCCCCCAAAAAAAGAAATTTCAAAATTGCACACAATTTTGTTTTCACCTCCATAAACAATTAAATGGTTAACAAACTTCATAAAAGTTGTTTTATGTACGTTGAGGGGTGTAGTTTCTATAATGGGGTAATTTATGGGGTTTTACTTTTATTTAGGCCTCTTTGTGTTTTTTATGAAAATGTGAAAAATCGCAGCCAACGTTCAAAGCCCCATAACATCCTACAAAAATGAGAGGACGCGTAAAAAACCCATAAAGCAGGCATTCGGTTTTTGCTGTTATGACTATGTGTGGGAAAAGTAGAACATTTAGAATTTCGAAAATTGAGAATTTTTCCAAATTTACACCACATATGTTTTTTTCATAAATAAACGCAAATTGTATCACCAAAATTTTTCAACTGGCCTAAAGTACAAAGTGTCCCGAGAAAACGATTTCAAAATCACTTTGATATGTTGAAGCGTTCCAAAGTTATAACCATTTATAGTGACACAGGGCAGATTTGTCAGGAAGGTGAAAAGTAGCTTCGGCTGTAACCCCAACAATGTCCGAAAATACCGTATATACTCGAGTATAAGCCGACCCGAGTATAAGCCGAGGCCCCTAATTTTACCACAAAAAACTGTGAAAACCTTTTGACTCGAGTATAAGCCGAGGGTGGGAAATGCATTGGTCACAGCCTCTCCAGTATGTAGCCAGTCAGCCCCTGCCCCAGTGTATATAGCTTGCCAGCCCCTGCCCCAGTGTATATAGCTTGCCAGCCCCTGCCCCAGTGTATATAGCTTGCCAGCCCCTGACCCAGTGTATATAGCCTGCCAGCCCCTGCCCCAGTGTATATAGCCCCCCCTCCCCTGTTGTGCAGCACAACAATACCGGATGGATCGCACAGAAGATCTACGGGTGCCGCCAGAAAGGCGAGTTTTGATTTATTTATTTTTTTTGACTCGACTATAAGCCGAGTTTGGGTTTTTCAGCACATTTTTTGTGCTGAAAAACTAGGCTTATACTCGAGTATATAAGGTAAGCACTGTGAGTGCCACTGTTGGTAATGTAAACAGAACAAACAAGGCTCTGACCATGCGGCATTTCCTCACTAGGGTAGAGGAGACACACTGCAGTTTTCCCTGCGTTACAGCCAAATGCAGCTCCCCAGCTCCCTGAGATTCGTACCTTCCCGGCAAGCTTTGCGGATGACAGCACGCCTGCGCAATAGCTGCAGTCAGAGCGGAGGCTGTGGTGTGCTCGGGGCTGTGTTTCCCAGCAGGCTTAGCGGCGCCCTCAGTGTCGGGGCCTGTGTGGTGCTCCCCCTCGCCTGTTACATCGTAGCCGGTGCTGCGTCACGATCGCTCCCGGAGCCCGGGACCGGTGGCGGCAGCAGGGGTGGCCGCAGTTGTGGAAGAAGAAGAAAAGGAGGAGGAGGGGGAAGGAGCAGCCGAGGCGCCAGCAGCAGCAGCAGCCTGCTAGGAGGGCGGCCAGAGGCGGCGGGCGGCTTCGCAGTGCTCGGTCCGCGGCGCTGGGAGACGCCGCTGAGCTCCCAGTAGCGGCCGCCAGATACTCAGCGGTCACGGCCCGGGACTCTGGTGCAGGCGGCTTAGGCCGCCGCAATCCAAGGAAAATTGGTGAGAAGCGACAGGTTATACCTCCCTACAACTACCCCCTCCTATGCTGGTTATACCCCACTACAACTGCCCCCTCCTGTGCTGGTTATACC